>JAGIQG010000019.1:49806771-50339271 GCA_024679065.1 Sphyrna mokarran
CCTCGCCACCTACCTTTGATGTTGCACAGCTTTTAAACAAAAACTTGAACCAATTGGTTCATTTCTAAAACCGCATTACTTAACCCAAAGGCTTTTCAATAAAATATCAAAAATTCCAAGATTTGTCCATTGCAACCATAAATCCTAGGATAGCTCTTTGTCATTGCTGTCTATACAGAGAGAGAAATCCTATGGGACAGTTGCATGACCCTTAGTCAAACCTTCTGCTAAAATCAATCAGGATAAATCAGGTGGGATCCGGATGTGATCCACTTGGACAGGAGGTTCCCTTCTGTCTTTTAGTCAATATTACACCCAACCTATTGAAAACTAGAAGCATTTTTAGGTTAAATCATTTTCCTTTCTCGATGCTGAATTTTCCTCGCCCTATGTGATGAGGGTATCCCACCTCTCCCTGCCACCATGTCACATTGCCCAAGAGGCAAATTAACAACAACAAAGAACAAAGAACAACACAGCACGGGAAACAGGCCCTTCGGCCCAACGAGCCCGCGCCGCCATCCTAACGTCTTAATGACATATAGAGACCAATATAAGGACAATTTGTTACCCAATCAGCCTAAGAGCACATTTTTGGGATGTGGGAGGAAACCGGAGCACCCGGAGAAAACCCACGCAACCATGGGGAGAACGCGCAAACTCCCGCAGACACAGGCCCAAATCCATGTGTCTGCACAGCAACAGCGATAGGCTCTGAGCTGTCATGTTGCCCATCTGATGGTCCAGTTTAAGCATACACTAACGACGTGAAGCACTAGGCCACTTCTGAAGTAACATCCAGGAGCAGCCCTTGCACGACCTGCCAAATGCACGCACGTTGTTGGTCAACAAGGTGGACCGAACAGCCTGTGGAAACAATTAAAGTATTTAAACAGTCCTCCTATATCCCTCTATCTGCAGACCGCTCATGTGGCTGTCCAAGAGACCCTTAAACAACCCTAGCGTGCCTGCTCCCACCACCGTACTCGGTAGTGCATTCCACACCCCCACTACCCTTTGTGTGAAAAAATGCCCTCTAATATTAGTCTTATACATAGCCCCCCTCACCCTAAGGCCGTGACCCCTTGTTCTATCCGAATCTAATGGTGGAAAAAGCTTACCACCATTTACTCTATCTATACCCCTTATAATCTTATATACCTCTAATAGATCCCTCTCAGCTGACGTCTTTCAAGGGAAAACAACCCCAGTGCGTTCAACCTTTCCTCGTAAGACAGCCCTTCCATACCAGGCAGCATCCTGGTAAATCTCCTTTGCACTCTCTCCAGGGACTCCACATCCTTCTGGTAGTACGGCGACCAGAACTGGACGCAGTACTCCAAGTGAGGCCTAACCAACGTTCTATACACTTGTAACATCAGACTCCTACTCTTGTATTCTATACCCCTTCTTATGAAGGCTAACATACCATACGCTTTCTTTATCACTTTCTCCACCTGTACTGACACCTTCAGAGACTTGTGAACCTGCATCCCCAGGTCTCTCTGCGTCTCTATACTCCGGATAGTTTTACCTTTTATCCTGTAACTCCCCTCTACATTATTCCGGCCAAAATGCATCACCTCACATTTATCTGGATTAAATTCCATTTGCCATCTATCTGCCCAGTCTACCAGCCTATCTATGTCCTGTTGTATTGCCTGGCACTGCTCCTCAGTCCCCGCCAATCCAAGTATCTTAGTGTCATCAGCAAATTTGCTGATCATACCACCTACCCCCTCTTCCAAGTCATTTATATAAATCACAAATAGAAGAGGTCCTAGTACTGAGCCCTGTGGCACACCACTAGTGACTGACCTCCAGTTGGAGAAAGAGCCTTCCACTACTACCCGCTGTCTCCTCCTCCCAAGCCAGTTCTCAACCCATCTACATACATGGCCCTGTATCCCATGCGCCTTCACCTTTTTTAGCAGCCTACCGTGGGGAACCTTGTCAAACGCCTTACTGAAATCCATGTAGACGACATCAATGGCTTGTCCTTCATCAAACGTTTTTGTCACCTCTTCAAAAAATTCCACTAGGTTCGTAAGGCACGACCTCCCCTTAACGAAGCCATGCTACGTATCCCTGATCAGATCGCAGCGCTCCAGATGCTCGTACATCCTGTCCCTGAGGATCCTCTCCATTAGCTTACCTATAACTGAAGTCAAGCTCACCGGCCTATAGTTCCCTGGGTTATCCCTCTGACCCTTTTTAAACAACGTACTACATTTGCAATCCTCCAGTCCTCTGGGACCTCACCTGTGTCCAAAGAAGAGACAAAGATTTGCGTCAGAGGCCCAGCAATGTCATCTCTCACCTCCCTTAGCAGACTGCGATAAATACCATCAGGCCCCGTAGCTTTATAAGTCTTTATGCTACCTAAAAGCCCCAACACTTCGTCCCTCGTAATGATTATTTCCTTTAACGGGTCCTCAAATCCCTCAAAGCCGGCACCAGACATCAGGCCCCTCTCCTGCGTGAATACTGACGCAAAGTATTCATTCAGGATCTCCCCCATCCCCTCAGGCTCTAAGCATAGTTCCCCTCCTCTGTCCCTGAGAGGTCCAATCTTCCTCTAACCATCCTTTTGCTCCTTACATAGGAGTAAAATGCCTTAGGATTTTCCTTAATCCTACCTGCCAAAGCCATTTCGGGGCCCCTTTTTGCCTTTCTGACACCCCTTTTAAGATCCCGTCTACACTCTCTATATTTTTCCAGCGCTGCCTCTGTCCCCAATTGCCTGGATCTAATGTACGCCTCCCGCTTCTTCCTGACCAAGTCCTCAACATCCCTAGTAACCCACGGTTCTCTAATCCTACCCTTCCCATCCTTCCTCCTTACCGGCACGTGTCTATCCTGCAAAAATTTTAGTTTTCTCTTGAAAGATTCCCACATGTGCAGCGTCGACCTACCCTCGAACAGCTTATCCCAGTCGGTATCCTTAAGGTCCTGCCTAATCTGGCTATATCTAGCCCTCCCCCAGTTTAACACCCTCCCCTTAGGGCAGGCTTTATCTTTTTCCATTAATACCCTAAAGCAGATAGAGTTGTGGTCACTATTAGACACATGCTCTCCTACTACAACGTCAACCACCTGCCGTGGCTCATTGGGGCCACTGCCCAACCCAGAGGCATTTTGCCCACATTGGGACAGCCCCTAACCAGTTAAGTCCTGGCAGCCACTCAGTGGAATCAAGTGGCGATCTCCTTGATGGGAACTCCACTGCCCAACAGTGGCGTTGGCATTCATTCATTGACACAACAATAATGAAGGTCCTAACAAAATTTTGCTGCCTACCAGAATTTTGGGTTTCCTCTGGGTGTTCCAGACTGCAGCTCATAGTAAATAGCAGGAAGTTTATCCACAGTGGTTAATTAGTTCTCATGGAGCAAATTTACAACAGTAAATGGAAAATGTCAAGCATTTTTGCAGTAAAAAAATTTTGTCGACTTGGAGATTTTGGTTCATTTTTCTTTCCCTGACCGTGACGCCCTGACCATGGAGATGACACTTGTCACATCCCTGTGTCCACGGAGAAGCAAACAAAAAACTACCAAAAACCCCAAAATGGGAAAACCATGTGGGAAAATCTCTCTGGCTCCATTGTGGGATTGAAACCAGCTTTGACTATAATGGAAGAGTTTATTTCAATGCAGTTGGAGGTATGTTTCAGAGGAACATTGTGAGTGAGACTGGAACCATCTGCTGTGACGGTGTTTTTGAATAGATCAATAACAAATGGGAGCTCCCAGACCCCAGTGTGATATCCATCAGGAATGCCAGGATCAGACGGGTGGAGCACACATTGTTGTTAATTTCCTGCTTACAGCTCCCTCTGGAAAAGAAGGAGACAGGAGAAACCAATGGAACAAGTTGGTACTTGCAGCTGGAAACAGACAGCCTACTCCTGGCACCTGGGCAGAACCGTCTGGCTTTGCCACACGATGAGATAAACACCACGCAAGCAATCTCCACATTAACTCTTCCGCATGCAGGAGCTGTTCACATTAGTTTGTAACAGCTGAAACTAGGCACTGCTCACACAGGACAGTTTCCTGCTGTACACTCTGTTTGGGGCTGAAATTGAAGTGTGGGGTGGCACGGTGGCACAGTAGTTCACACTACTGCCTTACAGCATCAGGGACCCGAGTTCAATTCCCAGCTTGGGCTACTGTCTGTCTGGAGTTTGCAATTCCCTCCTCCCACATTCCAAAGATTTGCAGGTTAGTTTGATTGGCCATGTAAAATTGCCCCTTAGTGTCAGGAGTAGGGTCATTAAGTCAGTTATGAGGAGAGGGCCGGGGTGGGATTGCGTTGGTGCAGATTCAATGAACTGAATAGCCTCCTTCTGCACTGTAGGGATTCTATAATTCTGAAAGACATACTGGTTAGGTGCATTGACCTGAACAGGTATCAGAGTGTGGCGACTTGGGGAATTTCACAGTAACTTCATTGCAATGTCAACGTAAGCCTACTTGTGACTAATAAATAAACTTTAAGATTAGTAAATGGCAGGAAGTTTATCCACAGTGGTTAATTAATTTTCATGGAACAAATTTACAACAGTAAAATGGAAAAATTCAAGCATTTTTGCGGTAAAAAAATTTTGTTGTCTTGGGGATCTTGGTTTATTTTTCTTTCCTGATTCTAAACTGACTGGTTCAGCACGGTGAATGGATCAGTCCTGGGACCACAGGATCTGAGTCAATTCTGTACTGGGCAGTGTATTCGCCCATTGAGCCATCAGGATGGGTTCCCCAATGCTTCTAATCACCCTTGAGATCAGGTTTCAGAGCAGCTGGTCTACACTGTTTCCTGGAACCTCCCCCCAAGGCAGGAAGAATTTCCTTTCGCATGACAGAAGTGGCGTGTCGCTGGAAGGTATGTTCATTTCCCAGCCAATAACACATAAACAATGGGACAAAGAGAGATAGACATTGCAACAACTTTCATTTATATAACACCTTTAACATAGGGTAGGATTTTCCTGCCTGCCTTGCAGACATGGCTCATCATTGGCTACTGGCAAGACAACACCATTGGCTATTGGCGGGATCTTCCTGTCCCACCAATGTCTATAGCTTTTTGTGTGTTTCACCCCTCCCGCAACTGGGGAACCCACCACCAGGCAATGCTCAGTAGGACAGGAACGTCCAGGCAGCAGGAAGGGCTGGAAGATTCTCCCCATTGCTGGAGATTTGAGTCATGATGCAATTCAAATTATGTATCTACCTTTTCTGGTTTATTATAAGCTCTCGGTGGAGATCCTGGTGATTTTTTGATGTCTTCACAGGATTGACGAGTTTTTTCGGTTTAATAAGTTCTGCACCATCTTCATCATCGATATAGGCTGGTTCAGCCATTGTGCTGTTCCCAAAACCCTGCACCTCACCGTCCAACTCTGGCTTCTCACTTTCTGTAAAACAAAATCCAAATAAAAGCTAATTCAGGTATGTATAATCCCAAGGTAATTTTACTATATTTGAATGGCTCACAGCAGCAGATGGGGCATTCGTTTCCTCTAGCTGATAAATTTGCATATTTTCCTTTGTATTCCACTTTAACCAGCCTTTGTTAACCAGTTTACTCAAACAAATGCATCATCAGCAGCAGCAGAATTGCACTAAACCACAATCTGTAAGTTACTGGCCCAGTATACATCCCACTCTACCATTACCACCAAGCCAGGGATCACCCCTGGTTCAATAAAGATGTGGAAATGCTGGCGTTGGACTTGAGTAATACCTCAATGAAGAGCACAGGAGGACATACCAGAAGCAACGTTAAACATATCTAAAAAGGAAACAAAAAACAGAAAATGCTGGAAAATCTCAGCAGGTCTGACAGCATTTGAAAGGAGGCAATAGAAGGTTTAAAGTTTGAAGTTTATTTATCAGTGTCACAAGTAGGTTTACATTCATATTGTAATGAAATTTCTGTGAAAATCCCAGAGTTGCCACACTCCTGCACCTGTTCAGGTACACTGAGGGAGAATTTAGCATGGTCAATGTACTTAACTTGTTCATCTTTGGGCTGTGGGAGGAAACTGGAGCACTTGGAGGAAACCCACACAGATACAGGGAGAATGTATCTCCACACAAACTCCACACAGTGATCTAACTGGGAATTGAACCCAGATCCCTGGTGCTGTAAGGCAGCAGTACTAACCACTTTGCCACCATGGCACTGTGCTAACTTTGAGTCTAGGTGACCTTTCATCAGAGCTAAGAGCAAAGGACTCAGCAGAGATTTTGCTAACCCTATTCTCATACTATAAATCTCTGCTGATTCCCTTAGCTCTGACGAAGTGGCCTGTATTCTCCACCCACACAGATGCTGTCAGACCTGCTGAGATTTTCCAGTACTTTATGTTTTTGTTTCAGATTCCAGCTTCCACAGTAATTTGCTCGTATCTAAACATGAGTTGTCAACCTGGTGAAGCTATTACATAGAACTACTTGTACGCAAAGCAGCAAGTAATAGACAATTCCACAACAAACAAATCAAATCCAAACTCTGCAGTCCTGCCACATTCGACTCTGAATGGTGGTGGACAATTAAACAATTCACTGGAGGAGGTGACTTCACAAATATTCCTCAATGATGGAGGAACTCAGCACATCAGTGCAAAAGATATGCAGAAATCTTCAACCAGAAGGGTTGAGTGGATGACCCATCTTGGTCTCCATTCTAGCCAAACTGTTCCAGTCCAACTACAACACTGGCATTTACCTGACGATGTGAAAAATTGCACAGCTATGTCTTGTACGTAAGAAACAGGACAAATCCAACCTAGCCAATTACTGCACCATTAGTCTACCCTCAACCATCAATAAAGTGAAAAAAAGGGTCACTCAGCTTCTGACCTCATTACAGCTCTGGTTCAAACACAGACAGAACAGCTACATTCCAGAGGTGATGTAAGAGTGACAGCCCTTGACATCAAGGCCGCACGTGACTGAGTGCGGCATCAAGGGGCCCTAGCCAAACTGGAATCAATGGGAATCAGAGGGAACCTCTCCATTGGTTGAAGTCATACTTGTACTTAGGAAGATGTTTGTGGTTGTGGAGAGTCAATCAGTTCAGCTCCAGGACATCTCTACAGGAATCTCTCAGGGTAGTGTTCTAGGCCTAACCATCTTCAATAGCTTCGTTAATGACCTTCCTTCCATCAGTAGGTCAGAAGTGGGGATGTTTGCTGATGATTGTACAATGTTCAGCACTATTCTTGATTCCTCAGATACTGAAACAGTCCATTAGGTGATTGGAATCAGCTGACGTCGATGGTCGTGGAAGCAAATTCGATGCGGTCTTTTAAGAGACTTGTGGATGAGTACATGGGACTTAATAGGATTGAGGGTTATAGGTAAGTCTAAGAGATAGAGATATGATTGGTGCAACTTGTGGGCCGAAGAGCCTGTTTGTGCTGTAGTTTTTCTATGATTCTATGTTCAAATGCAGAAAGAATGCACAATACGTAGACTTGGGCTGACAGGTGGCAATTAACATTCATGCCACACAAATGCCAGTCAAAGACCATCACCAATAAGAGAGGGTTTAAATATCACTCCTTAATCTTTAGTAGCATTATCATCACTGAATCTCCCACTATCAACATCCTGGGGTTACCACTGACCAGAAACTGAACTGGACTAGCTATATAAATAATGAGGCTACCAGAGCAGGCCAAGGGCCAGGGATTCTGCAGCAAGTATATTGCCTCCTGACCCTGCCTCCCCCCACCCCACTCCCTCCATTGTTTGTCCACCATCTCCTAGCACAGGATTGTAATGGAATACTCTCCACTTGCATGGATGAGTGCAGCTCCAAAAACAGTCAACACCATCCAGAATAAAGTGGCCTGCTGATTGTTTGTGGAAGGGGTAACATTCACTCCCTCCTACACCTACGAAAGTGGCAGCAGTGTATACCATCTACAAGATGCACTGCAGGAACTTTCCAAGGTTCCTTAGGCAGCACCTTCCAAACCTACCACTGCTGCCATTTAGGACAAGGGCAGCAGGTATGTGGGAACACCACCGCCTGGAGATTCCCCTCCAAGCCACTCAGCCCTATCCTGACAGGCTAATATATTGGCTGTTCTCTCATTATTGATGGGCCAACATCCTGGAACTCCCTCCCTAACAGCACATTGGGTGTACCTACACACAAGGACTGCTGGTTCCTGTGGTGTAGATACATCCTTCTCAGGAACAATTAGAGATGGGCAATAAATGCTGGCCTTGAATGCATTTTAAAAAAAAATACCTCCAATGCACACCAATTGCACAGTAGGAGATATTCCTGGTTAGCTGGCCATCTGTGTGATGGAAGGAATATTAGAACTTCTAACATCACTATAGACTACAACATGTAGTTAAAATGTGACTGATGTTCAGCACGTTGGTTTCCCTGGATGAACTGTAACATACGAGTACCACAGGTTTCATTATCTCTTTGCACAGAAATGCCCAAAATATCACTTTGACGGTGGCCAATCACCTGAAACTCTTGTTGTTTGTCACACTAATAATTCTCTTTTTGAAAGCAACTTTACAATAAATTAAGAGACATACAAGTTCACAAATCCTTTCACTCTACTTCCAAACCCAGCCATCTAATTTATAAGTTTATTTATTAGTCTCAAGTAAGACTTATATTAACACAGCAATGAAGTTAATGCGAAATACCCATGGTCGTCACATTCCAGCATCTGTTTGGGTCAATTCTCCTTTTCAGACTGTGTGAGGAAACCGGAGCATCTGCAGGAAACCCACACAGACATGGGGAGAATGTGCAGACTCCGTACAGACACTAACCCAAGCCAGGAATCGAACCCAGATTTTTGGTGTGAGGCAGCAGTGCTAACCACTGTGCCACCCCATCACTGAATTTACTCTGCACGTTGTCCAGCTGTTCACCCCAGTGGGATTCTCCAGTTCCGATTTGGTGAATGGAGATTTGGCTGAGCGTCAAATTCTCTATCATCTCTGGTGGGCTGTGAACAGTTGGAGAATTCCAGCCAATTACCTCCATGGACAGGGCTGCTTGTGAGACCCGAATCTTGGAAACCTACGAGATGTTTTGTCCAAGTTGGAAGATATCACCCTACTCAAATGATCCCAAAAATGTTTCACATTTGGCTGGTAAGATGGAAAGCCAGTAAGGAAAGAAAACAACTCATTGCCATTGCCTGAAAATGCTTCATGTGTCACAAACTGCCAGGTAACGGTTATAAAACATTAGAGAAAGTCATCCTCAATACTCAAACCACTTGTTTTACTGTCTCAACAGGACATTGGCCAGTGTTCTGTTCTATTAAAAAACTATGTTCTGTTCCATTAAGAACACTGCATTTGCCTGACGAAGGCACAAGAGTGTCGAAAGCTCGCAGATTTACTATCAAATAAATCGGTTGGATTTAAAATTGGTGTTGCTAAATTTTTACTGAGTTCTTACTACCCTAGCCCAACGCCGGCATCTCTACATCATGACTATTAAAAAAAAGCCAGCATATTGGCTCTGAAGCCATTGTAAAAATTCTTGTAGCACAAAGAATGTATGGAATGGTCTGCAAATGTAATAAACTCACTGAAATTTACTGTGAGAATCTGTCTTGTAACCTCTGACGGGAAAGTTGGATAATCTGTTTGATTCTTGACAATTTCCCCCAAGGCTTTCAGCATTATTTGCATCACATCAAGTTAGAGATGGAAGTAGAATTTTCCATAGACAGTTTGGAAAATTTAAGGCATTCATTGTTTGGTTGAGCTGTGGCCTGTCTCCACTTCTGCAAACCTTCACAATCTGAAAACTTGACAGTCGGAGTCGTAATGGCAAAGAGTGAGGCCATTCAGCCCACTGATTGCCTGATAGCTCTTAGCAGAGCAACTCAGTCAGTCCCATTCTTCCGTTCTTTTCCCATAGCCTGGCAAATTTATTTTGCAAAGTGCCCATCCGAATTTTCTTGTGAAATCATTCATTGGCTGGAAAATTCCAGCCCTGTGGGCTGGCAGGATATTTGTCCCACCAATGCAAACAGAGATTTCATTGATTTGCTGGCACGGTAGTGGGAGTGAGAAAATTCTGGTTGTTTCTACTGCCTCCAGTACCCTCACCTCGCCTTTACTTTTCACTTTTCAAAGGTGCCAATATATTGGTACATCAGTGTCCCTCATTTCCAAGTCTCTTGTTTGTGGCCATAACCTTCTAGCTCACTATCCTCTCCAATAATGTGAACAAGTAGGTTGTTTATCTTGCATATATCCCCTCTGTTAAACATTGGAGGACAGTGGTACAATGTTCAAACTGAAAATGTCCCCAAGTCTGACAGCTACATGTGTAGGACAGTTCGATAAGGTGTTTGTCTGCAGGGAAACTGGAAGAGTATTTAGGGAGGTTTATAAATCCTGACTGGTAGGAGTTAGTGACATATAAACTTAAAATAAATCTGTGACCCTAGTTTCCACACAGAATCTCTCACTTCCCTTTCCCCTCCTTAACCAAAACCATATACACACATTTAACAAATTTACTTCACATCAAAAACAGCCACAAAGCTGCTGGATTTGTTCTACTGGCACTTTGTTTTTAAAGCTTATTTATTAGTATCAAAAGTAGGATGGTGTTAACACTGCAATGAAGTCACTGTGAAAATCCCTTTTGAAGATACTTTGAAGATATTTGTACTTTCAAAATCATTGACATTTTTTCCTCTCCATTCTCTGATTAATTTATTTCCCTCAGCAGACTTTCATAGATCTGGCTGCACTGTCACAGGGTCAGTGCTGAGGGAGTGCCGCACTGTCACAGGGTCAGTGCTGAGGGAGTGCCGCACTGTCACAGGGTCAGTGCTGAGGGAGTGCCGCACTGTCACAGGGTCAGTGCTGAGGGAGTGCCGCACTGTCACAGGGTCAGTGCCAAGGGAATGCCGCACTGTCACAGGGTCAGTGCTGAGGGAGTGCCGCACTGTCACAGGGTCAGTACTGAGGGAGTGCCGCACTGTCACAGGGTCAGTACTGAGGGAGTGCCGCACTGTCACAGGGTCAGTACTGAGGGAGTGCCGCACTGTCACAGGGTCAGTACTGAGGGAGTGCCGCACTGTCACAGGGTCAGTACTGAGGAGTGCCGCACTGTCACAGGGTCAGTACTGAGGGAGTGCCGCACTGTCACAGGGTCAGTGCTGAGGGAGTGCCGCACTGTCACAGGGTCAGTGCTGAGGGAGTGCCGCACTGTCACAGGGTCAGTACTGAGGGAGTGCCGCACTGTCACAGGGTCAGTACTGAGGGAGTGCCGCACTGTCACAGGGTCAGTACTGAGGGAGTGCTGCACTATCGGAAATGAGACATTAAATGAAAGACCATCCAATTGCTTAGTTGACACAAACGATCCTGTGACAATATTCTGAGCAGCTAGGAGGTGATTCCAGTGACCTGCCCAATATTTATTTCTCAATCAATATCATCAAAAACTGTTGATCTGATTATCTCATTGCTGCTTGCGGGAGCTTGCTGTGCACAAAATGGCTCCTGCATTTCCTGTTACAACAGTGATTCCACTTCAAAAAGCTGCTCCATTTTCTCAGGCACTGTAATAGAGGCCTTTCTTTCTTCCCTCTTGGATTATTCTAAGGCACCCTCAAAAAAATCAGGATTTTCAGAACAGGAAGGGAAAAATTTGGGGCTTTTTTACCCAAAGGACAATGTAACTTCTGGAATAAGTTGCTAGGAAATTCTAACAGGTACTATAATCGAGTTTAAGCAGTAATTAAATGTGTTTCTTGAAAGTCAGTTGCTGAAAATCTCTGACTCATCCATAGCTGTGATTCTCCAGTGCACCTGAGTCCAAATTCTCCATTCTCGCTGGCAGTGATAGCGGGAATGGAAAATCCCGCCTAGCGAGAGATGAATGAGTACCTGCTCAGTTTGGGTTTAGCTTCATCAGGAGAATGAAAACAATTGCAGACAGTTTACCTGTTTATCTCTTCTCTTCTCTCCAAGAACATCATTCTTTAAATTTATGGTTATATTACATAATTGTTCCAAGCATCTTCACTGTGTAGTAGATTCTAAAGCATTGGCCAATAACTGTGCATGACAGTTTTATTTAGTTAATTGTCTGAAAGTTGCAATTCATGGTGGTCAGTTTGTGATCACATGAGAGAGCCAGTAATTGGGGGAATTCATACAGGCTAGGAATCATGAATTTTTTAAAAAATTCACACTTGGGATGTATGGTCACAGCTCAGTGACTATCGCTATGCTGTGCAGATACATGGATTTGGGCCTGTGTCTGTGGGAGTTTGCACATTCTCCCTGTGCTTGCGTGGGTTTTCTCCAGGTGCTTTGGTTTCCTTCCACATCCCAAAGATGTACTCTTAGGCGAATTGGCAAAACAAATTCTCCCTAAATTGTCTCAAATTTGGTTTTTAATCCATAGATCTATAAACATAGACAGGTATAGCGGGTAGAGGTGGGAACATCGGGGTGGCGAAGTGGGCTCGTTGGGCTGAAGGGCCTGTTTCCCATGCTGTTTTGTTCTTTGTATGCAATGCTGGCAAGGCCAACATTATAGACATTTCTTGATTGCCTTTGACAGGACGGTGGTGTCTTTAATACACTGTCTCATTTGGCCATTTCAGCTGCTCTCTTTAATACACTGTGTGTCTCATTTGGTCATTTCAGAGGGCAGTTAAGGATTAGCCACATTACTATATATCTGGAGTCATATGTAGGCCAGACCGAGCAAGGATGGCAGATTTCCCTTCCGAAAAGACATCGGTGAACCAAATAATTTTCTCTGACAATCTCCTAGTTTCATACTCGCACTTACTGCTACAGGCTTTTTATTCCAGATCTTATTTCATTAATTGAATTTAAATCCCCAAGAAGTATCCAGATTACTAGCCCAGGCTTTGGGTTACTAGTCTAATAACATAACCATTCTGTTAGCGTACTCTTAGCTGCTGGTTTATTCACATGAGGTGAGCCTTTTGTCCACCTATGTCTGAGAAACAGGACAGTCAGCACCTCCAGGAACACCATTTATATTAGTGCTTTAGAAGCTGAGGCTTTGGGCCTAGGCAGCAGAAGGTATGGTCACCAATGGTAATGCAATTAAAATCACAAGTGCACAAGAGGCCAGGATTGGAAAGGTGCAAAAATCTTGGAGCCCACGTTGTAACTCATTTCAAATTAATGTGAAAGGTGAAACTGAAAGACAGTTATTCTCTGGAAAAGCGACTTGCTGGGTAGTTACTGATGGGGCTCCGGGTGGTGACAGCAAACTAGCAGCATTATAAACACACCATCGTGTGTCAGAGTTTGGTAGAATCAATGATATTTTTGCCATGCCTCACATAAATGGAGTTTCAGGAGATTGTCATTGACTTCAGGAATCGTAAAGAAGAACACGCCCCTGTCAACAGGACAAAGTAGAAATGCTCGAGAGCTTCAAATTTTTATGTGTCCAGATCACCAACAACCTGTCCTCCCATGTTGACACTATGGTTAAGAAAGCTCACCAACGCCTCCACTTTCTCAGAAGACTAAGGAAATGACCGCTGGAAATGACCGCTATGATTCTCACCAACTTTTACAGATGCACCATAGAAATCATTCTTTCTGGTTGCATCACAGCTTGCCCCAATTATAAACCTTGCCCTGCCATGTGACCCTATCCCTCTCCACTGCAATAATGAAGGACACCGAATTGTGGTCACTATCTCCAAAGTGTTCTCCCACAAACAAATCTAACACTTGGTCTGGTTCATTACCCAGTACCAAGTCCAATGTGGCCCCACCTCTTGTTGGCTTATCCACATGTTGTGTCAGGAAACCTTTCTGCACACAGTGTACAAAAAGTGCCCCATCCAAACTATTTGACCTATAAAGATTTCAATCAATATTTGGAAAGTTAAAGTCACCCATGATAACTACCCTGTAACCTCCATATCTATCCATAATCTGCTTTGCCATTTCCTCCTCTACATCTCTATTACTATTTGGGGGGCCAATAGAAAACTCCTAATAACATGACTGTTCCCTCCCTATTTCTAACTTAGCCCATATTATCTCAGTAGACAGATCGCCCTCGAAATGCCTTTCAGCAGTCGTTAAGCTATCCTTGATTAACAATGCTACTCCTCCACCTCTTTTACTGCCTTCCCTACTCTTACTGAAGAGTCTGATAACTTCCATTGCGAAGAAGTAACTAGCTCCTGTCTTCCTGAATAAGACACAGTTTCAGAATGGTTTGTCTATTGCCCACTGATGTCCAACCAGCTCGAGGGTATAAATCATAAAAACATTCACAGTCAAAGCTTGCGGATGTTGGAGGCTGTGATATTAGGTCCCACCCAGATATCAACAAAATTATTTTCCTGCACTAGGCAGGACAAAGATAAGAGGCATTCATTAGAAAAATGAAAAGTCACTGCTGAGTCTCACAAAGATTATTGAGTTCACAGTTGTTAATAACGTTGTAAGGAATACAAATACATATTTATGAAGTGTACTTTACTTCAATCCAGACATACTACTTAACTGAAGCTGGATTCTCGCTTTGAAAAAAGTTGTCTCCTTTCTTTATGTATCTCTCTGTCTCTCTTACACATTATCCTACTTTATACATCTCTGAACAGCAATACATAACCTCTTGTTAACGATTCTCAAACAGGACTACGGTGCTTGCCTTGTGCTAGCAAACTTCACATAATGGTCTCACTTTTATATCTAATGTCAGTCTGTATGGATCAGCCACTTTCCACAGCACAGTATAAATCCAGTCAATAAACATGTTTTGCACACTGCAAAACCAGACCTCAATCCAATGGCACAATCATACATCTATACTACCCTCCCTCACCAGTTCCTGCCATTTAGATATTGAAATGCAATCAGTGTAAGAACTGTAAGGTACGGGGCTGATAAAAACAAGAGGAGCTTAGTTAGTTCCTCATTGAGTAAGATCGTAGAATCTTTATAGTGCAGAAGAAGGAGGCCAGTTGGCCTATCAAATCTGCACCCACCACCATCCCACCCAGACCATAACCCTGTAACCCCATATATTTACACTGTTAATCCTCCTGACACGAAAGGTCAATTTAGCATGGCCAATCCACCTAACCTACACGTTTTTAGAGGAAAGTGGAGCACCCAGAGGAAACCCATGGGGTGAACATGCAAACTCCACACAGACAGTCACTTGAGGCCAGAATGGAACCTGGGTCCCTGATGCTGTAAGGCAATAGTGCTAACCACTGTGTTGCTTCTAATCATGGCTGTTTTGTATTTTAACTCCATTTATTCACCTTGTTTCCATAAGTTTTTATTATAGAATCAAAGAATCCCTACAAAGCAGAAGGAGACTGTTCGACCCATCGAGTCTGCACCGACCACAATTCCACCCAAGCCTTATTCCCGTAACCTCACACATTTACCCTTCTAATCCTCCTGACACCATGGGTCAATTTAGCATGGACAATCCACCTAACCTGCACATCTTTGGACACTAAGGGACAATTTAACACAGCCAATCCATCGAAGCTGCGCATCTTTGGATTGTGGGAGGAAACCGGAGCATCTGGAGAAAACCCACGTAGACATGGGGAGAATATGCAAACACTGACCTGGGGCTGGAATTGAACAGTGGCCCCTGGCGCTGTGAGACAGCAGTGCTAACCACTGTGCTGCCTTAGGCCTAATCATAATGCTCAGTTTTGTCACACTCTAGAATAAAATCATAGAGCTGTTCCAGAACACTCTCAATGTCACTTGGTAACTAGTTGACTGGGGAGCACCTTCCATTAATTCATCTGCTGATTTTATTCCCTCCTCCTCTCTGTTAGAAGTTGAACTTTGCTATTGATGTGCCTAAATTTGAGAGCTTGATTATAATCCTTTCCACTCCTGTTGTTAGTACATTAAAGGATGAAGGGAATTATATCACATTTCTTCAATAATTTCGCACAGCATTTACAAAAGGATATCTTTGATTTCCAGGGTTTTGTTACAGGGGAAGGGAAATTGTGGACAGTAATTTCAGTTCAAAGTAATACTGCATCTAATGCAATGGCTGACAGCATATCAGAATAGCTTCTACTCACGTTACAATGCTAAACAGCGGCCAAATTCTGACATTGAATAAACACCCATATTGTTACTATGTCAAAACTTCAACAAACATGAAAATTTATCATCATGGATGAGATCCAAGTTCGCAAGGCTAGATTGCAGGATTAACAATTAAGAACCCTATGTGTGCGAACAATTGTTAACTGATTAGTTCAAAGAAGCAAAAATACCCAGATTGTCACAAAATATGACTTGCTATTTGAATTAATTAAATGCAAAATGGAGAGGCCATCTGCTCGTGCTGGTAGCCTTGTGTTGTGTGTTTTCCTAGTGTTACCCAGCCGATAGAATTGTAACACAGCATGGTTTTCTTGCAAACGGCATCATCATGACTTACCTTGAACCATGGGTTAGGGTTCATGTGCTGCCGCTTTGTACATCTGCCTGTCTCAGTGAAATGATTCTCAAAAACCCTTCCTCATTATATTCATGCTTCAAAAGAATGTTCTGGTCCCATGGCTGACTGTCTTCTCAAAATGTTTGTAAGGTTGTTTGGCTTTTCCCAAACTGTTCAGCATGTGTTTTATTACCCAAGATCACTTATTAACTCAAGATCTTCTGGCTAATTATTAAAGCACCGCATTAACTTTGGAGTTTCAGTCCTTATTTGGAAAAAAGCCAGAACCAGGGGACCCTGCATACTTATGCTATGTCATAGCAGTATTTAAGCACCTGTGCTGCATTGTAAACAGGGATTAGAGGCTGTCTGTTTTATTTACGAGACAGCAAGGTACGCATGAATAAGAAAAGGCATTTGTCCCTCTCAACTCATCAATCCAGAGGAACTGCAGCTGTATGTCTGGTTTTATCTAAAGGAAAAGTTTTAAATAAAAGATGTGGTTTCTGTATGTGGTAGAGAACCAAACTAGGGACTATAAATACAAGATAGTCACTAATATATCTAATGGTGCCTACAGCAGCAACATCATTACGCAGGGAGTGGTTAGAATCTCATTACCTCGGGGAGTAAGCGCGGTGAATAATGTAGATGCACTCAAGGGCTAGATAAACATGAGCGGGAAAGGAACACGGATGAAAGTGACAGGAAAGAAAAACCAGCAAATCAAACCTGACTCGCACCCCATGGGTAGGAGAACATGATAATAGGGTGAGCGAATGGTGAGTGAAGGGGTGGGTGAAGAATGAGCAAATGGGTGGATGGAGGTTTGTATGGAGCATAAACACTAGCATGGAACAGTTGAACTGAATGACTTGGTTTGGTTGAAAATACTGTTTAATTCAATGTACAATTCAGTGTTTTGGCTTGCACTCTCTTACTATGTTACTCCATATAACTCTGTAGAATATATAGGAGTCAGTAAGCTTGCTGGGGAAGCTGTATGCAGAATGCTTGGGTGCCATTGCCCAGGCACCCCATCTCCCAGTGCACAGTGCTTTCCCCATCATTAGTGGCAATATAACCCCCCCCCCCACTCCGCATAGCAACATGGCAATCTCCTAATGGGTGGTCTCCCATCATAAACCCCTCCACAGTCCCCCTCCCACACACTTCCTCCCCTTTGCCAATTACCCCATCTGCCGATCTCACTACCTTGGGGAGCAAGCCTTTGATATCCCCATGACACCCCATTCCAACTCAGGTCCCATTCCCACTAAGACCCCATCCCTTTGATACTGCCTCCTGGCACAGTTATGGTGCCTGGTGGGCAGTGCCAGGATGTTAATGCCTGATGGGCACTAAATGGCCATGCCCCTGACCACCTGTGGACTTCAATGGCCTCCAATCCCCGTGGCATGTCCCTCACACCTGATCTCCTTTGGTAGGGACCATGAGTGATTCTCATCAGTGAAACCTCTTGTCAGCGAAGGGGGAAGATTCTGGGAGGCCGGAAACAGATATGTGGGCTCTATTAATGTCATGCAAAGTGTCTGAGTGTAAAGCCAATCTTGCTGGCAAAACAGGGCTGGGAGGATAACGTTCAGTCTCACACGGTACCTTCCCGGCTTGCTGCACCAATCGGCAGTGTAGCAGGCCAGGAAGACCATACCCAGCATACTGCCTTATTCAGCTATAAGGAACACACACAGTCTCTCTTTCATCTGCTACTGAAGTGACCCATATTCGGTTATTGCTACAACTCTGTCTGGGAAGAAGTATGGAATTTTACCGTCCTGCCCACCATGGGAATCAGAGCGGGCGAGGGGTGAGAATGGAAGGATCCTTTGACCTCGGGTGGGATTTTATGGTTTCAGGATGAACGAAACCGGGAAATCCCATTCATTATTCTTGAAACGCAATGGTGGATTAACAAGGAGTTTTGCATTATAATTATTATTATTAACCCAAAAGTATCTGGAGTTGGAGATTAAATGGACTGGATAGTGTCCAGAAGCTGAATTGTACTGGCTCAGCGGGAGGAAGTGGCTGCACTGACTGAAGATTATTTTTTTGCTCCATCCATTTCATGCCCTCAATATCAATGGCCTTCCAAATCTCAGTAAACTCGAATCCCATAAAGATTGTCAACCCAAGTTAAGGACAGTGCTGTTCTTGAGTATGAAGGTGGACAATCTTCTCTATCCTGCGGGCACTCACCCTGCGATTGTTGCTCTATTTTCACGATCCAGGTATTGAATTGCCAGATGTTGGTTTAAAGGAACACCTATTGTAACAATAAACAGTCAGCTATAACGTACAATATTTCTCTTTGCTGCCAGCTGTACAGATTTGGAAATTGTGACCCGAGCCACCTCAATTAGAGTAAACCGCAGGGACTCAGGATCTAACCGTCAAATTAACAAGTACAGATGGGAATGTTACAGCTAAATTAGTAATGGACCAAAACAGAAGTTAAATACCATCCATCTTGGTAAGAAAATAACTTGTCAAGAGAGACAACCAGTCCTGTGGTCCTTCATATCCATGCTAACTTGCATCCACCACTCACAGCCCCCTCCCCGTTCCAACATATTGCCCACCCACACTTCCTCAGGCACTGTCCAATATCTCCTACACCTACCATGTCAACTCACCCAGCATCCCTCATGACAGAGTGAAATAGCAAGAACTAATTTATTTACAACACTGCAGACTTTTTTTTAAACTTAAAGGACAACGGATTTAAATTCCTTGACCACTATTCCTTTGACAATTTCATTGAGTTAAATGCTTATTCTTATGCACTTCTAACAATCTCAAAAGGCACCTTGTCTCTCCCCATTGAAAAAGGTAACCTAATTTCCCAAAAAGTATACCCTACCTCTCCTTTAGATCTTCTCCTACCTGGCCTAAGCAGCTATAGTCATGTTTTAGGCCTACAACCAGCTGTAAATCTCACTGAGCCAGCTGCACTTTAATATGTTCAGCTGCCTCCGTGAATTACAGCTGTGCCCATTAGAGCCTACTCCTATTTCCCACCTGCTGTGGAAATGGCGGGGCTGTGTCCAGGAATGGGATTTCTGGATCTGGGTCCCTGCCACCATTTTCACAAAGATAGCAAGCCCCTCTCACTGTGGAAAATTCCGGCCTCACTGTTCCTGGGCAATCACAAAGCAATGTCTCTCGAGTGATATACTATCAGGACGCACAGTCTGAGGATTCAGGTCGACCATTTAGATCAGAGATGAGGAGACGTTTATGGCTAAAAGCGTACAATGTTAGAAGCAAGTTGTCAGGCAGAGGATTCCATTTGTTAGTAACCTTTCTCTTTTAACTCCCTTTAACAGAGATCCATACCCAAGATTCCAGAGACAATGAGTGTGCATTTCTTTGAAAAAGAATTAGTTCCAGAGGTGGAATAGCTAAATCTATGTGAGGTTAGATGGTTTGATAGCTCCTCTTCCTTACAATCAGATGAGCAATTTATATAATCAGCAGAAGGCCAGCAAGAGCAGCACCATCAATGATTGGAATCATCTTTATCCATTTGGTATTCTTCAGCAGTTACATATTTTGAGTTGTTAAGTCCAAATGGCTAAACATGGAGCTCAAATGCATTGATGGAGAACTTGGGTCCACATATAAGATTTGCCTAAAGTAATCTTAGATAGTTTAGGCTTCATTTTTAGCCACAAATTCTTTTCTCCGAGCAGCAGGTAACCAATGTGTGTGGAAACGGAGCGTGAACTTGTTGGTAGTAGCATTCACAACAAACACAAAGAGTGGTGAGCCTATGGAATTCATTACCACAGGAAGCTGATGCCAAAGCATTGAATGTATTCAAGAGGCACAGTAAGAAGTCTCACAACACCAGGTTAAAGTCCAACAAGTTTATTTGATAGCACAAGCTTTCAGAGCACTGCTTCTTCATCCCTCCATCTGCACTCACCTGATAAGGGGCAGTGCCTCAAAAGTTCATGCTATCAAATAAACCTGGGATTGTGAGACTTCTTACTGTGCCTAACCAAATCCAATGCCAGTATCTCCACATCATATTCAAGAAGTGGCTAGATATGGTGTTTGGGGCGAATGGGGTCAAAGGTTATGGGGAGAAAGCAAGATTAGGCTATTGAGTTAAACGATTAGCCATGATCATACTGAATGACAGAGCAGGCTCAAAGGGTTAGATGACCTCCTCCTGCTCCTATATTCTATGTTTCTCTCGAATCTTAGCCCTGCAGAAGTCACTTGTTACAGCACCAGAACAATAAGACAGAAAATGCAATATAAATTTTGGAAACAAATAATTCAAACTCCAAACACCGATATATTTTTGGCAATTATAATATTACCAAATCCTTACACACATACAAAAATAGACATTACGAGATGCTCTAAGTGTTTGAATCAAACCATTTGCAAATGTTCAGATGTGCCCCTCTCTTCTTCCTCCTCAAACACCAAGATGCTGTTTCAGTCTCCATACGCTCCACAGACAGAACTTTCCAAACAGCTGTCAAGCAAATGAAGCTGTGTTCATTACAGCTGTGTTCATTACAGCTGTACAAAAGATTAAAATATAACTTTGTTCTTTTTATAGAAGATTTTATTCTACAGTACGAGCTTTGATTTAACTCACATCAATGTTGTGACCAGCTACCAGAAACCTGACCCTGAAACCGTTTGCTATATCCATTTACACATACAGACAATGCGACAAATACTTTGGAGCAAAAATGTTACCATAACAAAAGTTTCTTTGATGTGTAAGTGAAAAAGCACATTGACAGTGTTGTTGTACCAGGCTTTTGGAAAGAATTCTATTTTAATACTAAATACTTAGTATCATAACTTGTCAAGAATGCACTCAGTACAAAGATGATATCTTCAAGGTTTCGAGATTGTTACGTGTATTTCAGTGTTACATGAATGCAAGCCAGGTAATGTAAATTATGCATTGAGTTGCTGTGATGGAAGTTACCTTAGCAAAAGGTCACAGACAGGAAATCTCACACCAGAGCAACTTTATACTAGCTGGAACTTCAAAAAATATTAATGCTGTGAAAAAGAACCAAGCTAGAATTAGACTTAACCAACATTGTGGCAACTCGATTTTCTCTGGCTCTGTAGACTGGTGTAGTGTACCTTACACAAGACCAAAAGAAATAAGAACTGCAGTCAATCATTTGGCTCTTTAAGCTTACTCCATCATTCAATATGATCATGGCTGATCTTTTACCTCAACTCCACTTTCCTAACATTCCTCGATTCCTTCACACCTAAAAATCTTCAATCTCAGTTGTGAACATACTTAACAGCTGAGTATCCACAATGCTCTGGGGTAGAAAATTCCAAAGATTTACGATCCTCGGAGTGAAAACTGTCCTCTCAGTTTGGTCCTAAATGCTGACTCTTTATTCTGAGACTGTGGGCGGAGTTTTCCTGCCCTGCCCACCATGGGAATTGTAGCAGGTGGGGGCGAGTCCATGCTAGGTCCGCTGATCTCGGACAGGATTTTCCTCTCTTGGGATGAGAGAGGCTGGAAAATCCTGCCCAGTGTTCTCAATTTCTCAGGAAACAGTAGGAACAATTCTCATTCTACAAAACTCAGACCCAGTTTTCTCAATCTCTCCTTGTAAAACACTCTCATCATCTCAGGGATAAGTCTAGTGAACCTCTATTACATTCTCTCAATGACGATATATCCTTGCTTCGATAAAGAGGCCAAAATTCTCCACAGAACTCCTGGTGAGGTCTCACCAAAGTTCTACACAATTGCAGCAAGATATTTTACTCCTGTGGTCCAATCTCCTTGCAATGAAGGTCAACAGACCATTTGCCTTCCTAATTGCTTGCTGCACTTACGCGCTACCTTCCAGTGAGTCATGAACAAAGACATCCAGATTTCTTTGGACATCAGCATTGCCCAGCCTTTCACGTTCTAAGTTGGGAATTTGATTAGTTTAGTTGGCTGGATGGGCTGGTTAGTGATGCAGAGCAATGCCAGGAGCACACATTCAATCCCTGTACCGGCTGAGGTTATTCACGAAGACCCAGCCTTCCCAACCTTGCCCCTCATCTGAGGTGTGGTGACCCTCAGGTTAAATCACCCTCAGTTCAGCTCTCCCCCTCAAAGGGAAAGTTGGCCCTCTGGGATTGTGGCAATATTACCTTGCATTTAAAAATTACCCTGCCTTTCTGCTTTTTCTAACAAAATGAATAACTTCACATTTATTCATATTATATTCTATCTGCCATTTACCATATTGTTATCCTAATCATAGTTACTGCTAACTGTATATCCAGAGAGTAGGTATTTAAAATTCAAAAATCATTAAAAGATATAACAACGATGTTTCTGGATGAAGGGAGGCTCTCTGTGTAAGGGTGGGGAACATTGAGAGAACCACAGCCGTGACAGGATTAGATTCAATGCAAAATGATACACGAAAGGAAACAGGCATGATAAAAAGCTACTTGACTGTAAATAAAATAAACATTAATGAGATAAAAAAGGGAAATAGCCCAGGAAAGCTGCAAGATAATTTTTGGACAAACAATGGAAAACTTTCAAACAGATGAACAGGATATAGACTAGACATTTCCCCATAAGCAACAGGAGCAGAAAATGCTCTTCTGTTTAAAAGTTATTTATTAGTGCCACAAATAAGCTTACATTAACACTGCAATGAAGTTACTATGAAAATACCTTAGTCTCCACACTCCGGCACCAGTTTGCGTAAACTGAGGGAGAATTTAGCATGGCCAATGCACCTCTAACCAGCACATCTTTCGGACTGTGGGAGGAGATTGGAGCACCCAGAGGAATAGAGAAATTAAATATTCAAATGGACATAGAAAGAGATATTTTGATAAATTTAGGGCTAAAAACACTAAAAAAGTTCAAGTGGAGTCAATGGAATAGAGGGAAGCAACCAAAGATTTACACAGTAACTTCATTGCTTCTTTAATGCAAACCTACTTGTGATACTAATAAATAAACTTCAGAAATTCAGAAGGATAGGGGGCCATGAGGAAAGAAGATGCAGTAAAAAGAGAAATAGTAAAGAATGTTGGAAACACATTGAAAAAAGAAAGAAAAAACATGCTGGTTAGATGTATTGGCCATTAATTAAAAGATTCTTAACAAAATTCTACAGAAGATGAGGGACTAGCAAAATAATCCAGGACATCTTCCTCAGTGTTCACAGAATAAGAATGGAATGAAAAAAACGAAGGAAGAAAAATGAGAGCAATCTGACAGGTGAATGGTAAAGGTTACTGAAAGTTAATGGAACGTAGGTACTTTCACATGTCTGCCCTGCTTTACAACTCTTGTACAAAAATAACCCTCAGAGGTTAGTTGGCTTTTAGTTAAAGACATGGTCTTATGAACTTGCGCTGCTACTTGTATTCATTCGTATATCTCTACTCCTAGATCTCTCTGCTTCTCATCCCCCCATTCAGATTCTAATTATCAAGGGATTAGAGGTCTTTCTTTTTCTTCCTAATAAAATGCACTAGCTCACACTTAACCATCATGAAATTTATTTGCAATTCAGCAGACATTTTGCAAGCATTTTATTGTCACTAACTTCTGTTCCAACCCATTAAAGTTGTTGTGTAACTGCTCCCATTCTGGCTCCCCCGGATATAAGATTGGACAACCAATATCTCCTGCAGTGCTCCAACTGTGATGGTTGCATTCTGTTGGGTCTCTATCCTTTTACCTCTGCACATAGGGCAGTGTTGTGGCACAGTGGCTAGCACTCCCGTCTCAGAGCACCAGACACCCAGGTTCACATCCTGGTTTGGGTCAATGTCTGTGTTGAGCTTGTGCATACCTGTGTGGGTTTCCTCTGGGTGCTCTGGTTTCCTGCCACAGATTATAGACATGCTGGTTAGATGTGTTGGCTATGCTAAGTTGTCCCTCAGTGTACCCGAACAGGTGCCGAGTGTGGTGACTAGGTGATTTTCACGGTAACTTCATTGCAATGTTAATGTAAATCTATTTGTAACAATAATAAATAAACTTAAACTTAGAAATTGCTTGATCTATTTAATGGACCAGGTGCTGAAACATTATAGAAGAGTTAGCAAAAACTCTGATCCAGGATGTTTCAAAACACCCCTGGAGTTGAAACAGAAGATGCAGAAGGTTGAAAGGAATAAACTATAATCTGCAGTTTAATATTGGGAGTGGCTAAACTTTGACCGTCTCCATGGTAAAGGTGGATAGATATGGTTAAATTTAGGAAAATACAAATGCTGAAAACAATCAGCAGATCAGGCAGAATTTCAGAGCCTTGCTCATAAGATGTATTCAGACAAGACTACCACTCAAATTTGAGGTTGACCCTCTCTTCTCCCCACAGAGGTTGGCTGAGCTGTTAGATGCTTCCAGAATCTTTGAGCTTTATTCAGATTTCTCACATTTGAGTTTTATTCTTTTGTGACCTTAATTAAAGACTATTAGGTCTTCTAAATTTAGTAAGAGCTAATTAAGGACATTACATATATAGGTAATTTAATGAAAGTTGCAGAAGTGGCACCATAGTTAGCACTGTTGTTTCACAGCACCAGGGATCCGAGTTTGATTCTCGGCTTGAGTCTGTTTGCATGGAATTTGCACATTCTCCCCATGTCTGCATAGGTTTCCTCTGGGTGCTCTGGTTTCCTCTCAGTTTGAAAGATGTACTCAGGTGTATTGGCCGTGCTAAATTTTCTCTCAATGTACCCAAACAGGCGCCGAGTGAGCCAACTAGGGGATTTTTGTAGTAATTTCATTGCAGTGTGAATGTAAGCCTATTTGTGACACTAATCAATAAGTTTTAAACTTAAATTTTGTAAAGGTGCCACATAAGTGTTTTGTTGAAGATAATGAAGATATGTGTCATTAAAAGGAATTATTGAAGCATGGATAGAAGGTTGGCCAAGGACAGAAATGTTTTTTGATAAATGTCACTCCTGTTCCAGTGTCAGTACTTTTTATATATATAGTTCAATTTTCCAGCCTGTCGTGTTGCTGATAACCCCATTCCCATCTCCACTGTTCAAGTTCAGGTATCTTTCTGTATCCTTCCCAACAGCCTTGTTGTACACCACTCTGACATAAATGGTTTTTCCCCTTAGTTTCCGTAACAATACATTTAATAAACATGTATCCACATTAGCAGACATATTAAGAAAGTATTAACACAAACCACTTGAGCAATATGTAAACATGAACTAAGGAAAGCATTGATCTGATTAGTCAAATACGATGTTACAGCAAAATTAACCAATATTTAATAAAATAAAAACATATGGATTATTTGATGCAGAGTAGAACGGGGTTGCACACTCAAAGTATTGACGCAGAATGTTCATCATACATGCAAGTGTGACGTTACTGTGTCTTTAAGAAGGTTTTTTTTAAATGGTGCTCTCACAGACGCAACTGATGTCACTTGTTGCCAGCTTGTCTGGAGATATTCCTTCATTGCTGCTTAAACGGGGATTTGTTTATTTTTACTGGGATGTTGGGATGTTTGTGACTCTGTATTGTTAAAAGGAAGAATGATTGCAGGTCAGGTGACAGGAGCCCCTTCATTTTCAGTTTTGAGCTGCAGGCGTTAGTTTTTAGAAGGGATCTTACAGAGACTTACAAGATAATAAGGGGATAGATAGGGTACAAGTAGAGAGATTCTTTCCACTTAGAAAGGAAACCGGAACTAGAGGGCACAGCCTCAAAATAAAGGGAGGGTGCAATTTAGATCGGAGTTGAGGAGGATCTTCTTCACTCAAAGAGTGGTGAATCTTCGGAACTCTCAACCCATTGAAGTGGTGGAGGCTACCTCATTGAATACGTTTAAGTCAAGGATAGATAGGCTTCTGATAGACAAAAGAATTAAGGGTTATGGGAAGAAAACAGGAAAGTGGAACTGATCCACTTCAGATCAGCCACGATCTTATTGAATGACGGGGCAGGCTCGAACAGCGAGATGGCCTACTCCTGCTCCTTTTTTCTAATGTTCTTATGAAAGAAGTGTTTTTCTCTCTCTCTCCCTGTTTTATTTGGAAATTGTGCTGGTTATCTGAAAACAAGATTTTGCCTTGGGGGAGTAGAAAATATGCTGTTGGTGCCTTGACCAGAGTCTGTCTCTGAGGTTCTGGGAACTGTTCTGGGTGTGTCAAGAGGACCACTAGAACTTACAAGGCTAAGAGTTTTCAATTCTCCAACCAAAGCACTCAGTTCCAGTATCATGTGAAATTTAGTCTTTGCTGTGTTGAACTTGTTTAAAGGGCTTCATCTATAGAAGGTTTTGGTTTGATTAATCGTCTTGGATATATTTATTAAGGGTTATTTATTATCATGCTTGTTTTGCTTTTGTTTGTAATTGATAAAAGTTATCACTAATTTTTCTTTCAATACATGTTAACTATATTCTTAAATAAACTTTGTTTGAGAAAAGCTCCCCCGTGGGTCATTTGAATCATACCTAATGTGAAACATCTCATGCTTATCCCTGCCAAAATTCAAGATGCAAAATTTACGATTCAGGCTGGCTTCATAAAACCTGAGCCACAACACAATACAATCTCTGGTTCATGAAGCTATGCTGCAGGATTCAGTTATTGCATTAAGAGATAGGACATTGGTAATTATGAAATGTAACCTAACTGTATACTTCCTCTGTAAGTGACTGCCTGTGGAAAAGCAGCAAACTGCTTTCTTGAAAGCAGGATTATTTTTACTTTTACTCTATTGATGTTCAATCTATTATACGCCTCATTTATGAAACTGGACATTAATGTGCATTACTATTTTATAGCAGAAATGTCCTAAAGCTAATTATTTCTGACAATTAGATGACTTTCTGAAATTTGGTTCTGGCAACTTTGTGCAAAAGGCTGAAACAGAGTAGAAAATTATTTGGAGACTACCTTCCTTAACCTTGTAATATGGTTGCAAATTTGTTGCAATAATTTAAAAGCTTGTGTTAGCCTGCCAGAAAGGTTGAGTATAAATCTATTGTCCATCTATCAGAATTAATGACTTCCCAGGTTATCAGTCATGCTGCTGCTCCTCTTTGGAATTTGCTGATTTCATTCTGAAATAAACATTCAGGATAGAATACAGTAGTGTCATTTAAGTGAAAAATCCCTAGAAATAACTACTTTTCTCTTCAGCTCATTTGCGATCCATTGTCTTGCTTGCCTGGTTCCAAATCGTGTTTTTTCAAGTTACTCTTATTAAAGCTCATTTTGCACGTATTTGAAATG
The DNA here is from genome assembly GCA_024679065.1 of Sphyrna mokarran. NCBI lineage: Eukaryota > Metazoa > Chordata > Chondrichthyes > Carcharhiniformes > Carcharhinidae > Sphyrna > Sphyrna mokarran. The sequence goes on from JAGIQG010000019.1 coordinate 49,834,513, forward strand.
GCCAATTCCCCATTTGGTCTCTTCCCTTGGGCCCTGATCCTCATCAGATATTGTGTATGGCAACAGACGCATTCAGATAAAGGTTTGAATGAGTGTTCCAAATGCTGCAATCAATCAGGGGCAATTTGATCAGAATCAGTCTCAGCTCTTGGGAATCAGACAATTCTGCTCAGTCTGTGCCCAGGCTGGAGCGCTCGAGAAATTTCTTATCTTTCATGCAAGATGCTTCCTTGTCTCTATAATCTTGTCAGAGAAATGTAAAAGTGGAGGCATTGTTAATGCAATGAGGGAAAATTCTCCTGGAGCTATAGCAACATTAACAGACCATTAAAATGTACTAAACTTAAAATACAAGATTTTTTATTTGCATGGCAGTTATAGCTTGATGTAGCTGACACAATGTGAATGGCTGTGTTGTCACCAGGAATGGATCTCAAAGGGCAGGAGTTTAGTTTGTGGGCAATGGGTATAATTTGAATGGCCGCAGTCACAATTTGAGCTCTTCCTCATGTCCCACTTGTGGGGCGAGTGTCCACATCTTTCCTGAGCCGTCATCACGTGGCTGAGGGTTGTCCAGAGTTCCTGCTGAAATCTGGGACTGGGGGTCAGTTACCGGGATGCAGGTGGGGGTATTTTCAATCAACCAGGAGATGCGCTATTGAAAGGTGGGACGTGAAATGTGTTGCAGACGGGTCTACAAGATTTCGAACAAGTGTGTGGCGGTTTACTTTTTGAAGACTTGTGTGAGCGAGTGTGCTTTGTTAGCTGTCAGCTGGAAGTATTCTGCGAGTAGGATGTTTTCCCTCTGGATATCAGGAGGTTCAACATGTGCTAGCACAGGAAGTCACTCAAGTTGTGTTGGTCTCATTGTCCCTGAAATAATCCCCATGATTTCCTGGCGGTGGATATCTACTATGTTTGTAGAAAATCCTGAGCCAGGCTGAGTAGCAATACTCTGTTATTGGATGAAATCAGGCAAGTGAAGCAGTGCGTAGCGCAATGGCTCTGCTGCCCCTGGTGATACTTAATAGTTTCAACAATCACTATGGTTCAAAAGTAATTCATTGACTTTAAAATGCTTTGTGATATCCTGAAAGGTGCTATAGAAATACAAATCTTTCTTTCATTAAACCTGTAGACGATTGTAAACTGCAATATGCAAAGAAAGTTGAGAATCAAAGCTAAAGTCCCTTTGGATTATGAACCCGGTGAAAAATCTCTAAAACACAACACTGCTTACAAAGTTCTTGGGGAGGCAATGGCCTAATGGTATTAATCCAGAAACTTAGCTAATGTTCTTGGGATCCTGGTTTGAATCTCACCACGGCAGGTGGTGGAATTTGAATTCAATAAAAAATATCTGAAATTAAAAATCTATTGATGACAACAAACCTATTATTGATTGTCGGAAAAACCCAACTAGTTCACTAATGTCAAGTAGGGAAGGAAATCTGCTGCCCTTACCCGATCTGGCCTACATGTGACTCCAGAGCCACAGCAATGTGGTTGACTTTCAACTGCCTTTGGGCAACTAGGAATGGGCAATAAGTGCTGGCCAACCAGTGACGCCCCACAAATCAATAAAAAAACTGTAAAATTCAGAAATTAATAAAGAATCAGTCAAATACTGAAAATCGCAAAACCAGAGCAGACAGAGAGACAAGAGAACACACAGATCTGAGACGGGATAGATCTTTAACAAAGCTACAGTGTGAAGGTAGGTGGATAGAGTTAAATCACAGAATAGCCGTAGACAATTCGGAGTTGGGGGCCAAGTGTGTCAGAGTTTGCAGATGACACTAAGATGAGTGGCAGAGCAAAACGTGCAGAGGACGTTGAAAATCTGCAGAGGGCTATAGATAGTTTAAGTAAGTGGACAAGGCTCTGGCAGATGGTGTACAATGTTGGTCAATGTGAGCTCATCCATTTTGGTAGGAATAACAGCAAAATGGACAATTATTTAAATGACAAAAAATTGCAGCATGCTCCTGTGCAGAGCGACCTGGGTGCATGAATTGAAACAAGTTGGTTTGCAGGCACAGGAGGTATTTAAGAAGGCAGGTGGAATTTTGTCCTTCATGGCTAGAAGGATGGAGTTTAAAAATAGTGAGGTTATGTTGCAGCTGTATAACATGCTGGTGAGACCACACACTTGGAGTACTGTGTACAATTTTGGTCTCGTTACTGGAGAAAGAATATACAGACACTAGAAGGGGTGCAGAGGAGATTCACTAAATTGATTCCAGAGTTGTGAGGGTTGGCTTATGAGACTGAGTAGACTGGGACTATACTCATTGGAATTTAGAAGAATGAAGTGATATCTTATGGAAGTATATAAAATTATGAAATTAATAGATAGGATAGAAGCACAGAGATTTTTTTCCACTGGTGGGTGAAACTAGGGAGTATGGCCTCAAAATAAGCTGGAGCAGATTTAGGACTGAGTTGAGGAAAAACTTCTTCACCCAAAGGGTTGTGAATCTGTGGAATTCCCTGCCCAGTGAAGCAATTGAGGCTACCTTGTTGAATGTTTTTAAGACAAGGATAATAAATTTTTGAACAGTAAAGGAGTTAAGGGGTAATGGTGAATGGGAGGGTAAGTGAAGCTGAGTCCATGAAAAGATCAGCTATGATCGTATTGAATAGTGGAGCAGACTTGAGGGGCTAAATGGACTACTCCTGCTCCTAGTTCTTATGTTCTTATCTCATTGCATGATGGAACAAGTTGAAGGGATTGAATGGTCTCCTTTCTATGATTCAACAGGAGTGCTGCCATTCCATAGAGTTCCGAGGGTGTTAGAGTTACACTCCAACAAGGAGTGTATTCGGGGTGGGGTGGGAGAGAAAAGAAAATTGGCATATTTTTTAAAATCTTAAAAATGAAGAGAATATTATCATTTCCATTAATAGAAATAAGAGATATTTACATAGAATTTATAGCACAGAAACACTTGGCACAATTTCTCTATACCCAGTGTTTAAATTCTATTCAACTGCTCTCAGTGTGAACTGTAGTGCTGATCTGACCTTTGCACTCGTGTTTCCTTGGAATGATGATGTTACCAGTCTCAACTGGGCCATCAGGGCTGAGAAAGCAAAGTACTGATTTGGTTAGGAAGTTTATTCTTCCCAGACTAAAACCTTATCACAAATATGGTGATATGGAAAAAAAGTTTATGAAGTGAATTGTAACAATATTAAGAGGCAATAAAAATATAAAACGCTAATCAACATTACCACAATAAAAAGACTTGAAAAGAACTTATCTGGCTGTAAAGTGCTATGAGACATCCCAGTATCAGGGAAGGTGCTATGTAGCTGCAAATCTTTCTTTCAACACTTGTGACTTTGAACAAAGGCTCCTGGTGGTTGGTCAGAGAACAGAGTGGGTGACACTGAAGAATATTCCCACAGGAATGTGTTCTTACCCTACCCTATTGAGCAGGCCTGCTTGGACTGGAAAATTAGGGAAATGGGACGTGGAAAGTGTATCCCGAGAGAGGGTTAATCCTCCATTGGCTGATACTCATACTTGCTAATTTGTATTTTGTCGCTTTTTGGGTTGAAATGGATTGTATTTTGTAATTTCTGCTGCTGAGACTTGAGCCTCTTGGAGAAATTGTTATTACAAATGAGAATCCATTCTCACCTGGCTAAAAAAAAAGGTTAAATAAATAAATGAAGGAAGGCCAAAAGAGTTCCATCAAAATAGTCAACAACAAGAAGCGCAAGAAAGATTTATTCTTATAAAAGGCAAAATTGCATATTGTGATCTAATTCTATGATCCAATAGAAGTGCTGGTAATTTTTAGTAAAGTAATTTTATAAAAGGTAAAGGGATGGCATAGTAGCACAGAGATTAATACTGCTGCCTCACAGCACCAGGTTCGATTCCTGGCTCAGCTCATTGTCTGTGTGGAGTTTGCACGTTCTCCCAAGTCTGCATGTGTTTCCTCCGGGTGATCCGGTTTCTTCCCACAGCCCGGAAGATATGCAGGTTAGGTGCATTGGCCATGCTAAACTCTCCCTCAGTGTTCTTGAACCTGGAATGTGGCGATGGGAGGATTTTCACAATAACTTTGTTGCAGTATTAATGTGAGCCTACTTGTGACAATAATAAATAAACTTTACTTTTTTAATAATTACTATCGGCGAACTAGTGTTGATACAACCTTAGGCTAGGGGCAAGACTGAAAAGATGGGACTTTCACGGACAACTTCAGCCGGTATGGGAATTGAACCCATGCAGCTGACATCACTGTATATTACTAACCAGCCATCCAGCCAACTGAGTTAAACAAGTTAAGTGACCATAACCAGATAATTTGCTTTTGTGATGTCGATTGAGGGGTAAACATTGGTCTTAAGCCTCAAATAATTCATCTGCTTTTCTTCAAAGCGGGGGCATTGGTCATTTACGCGGCTTCAGTTTAACACCTCATGTGACAAGTGGAAGGTGTCTGACAGAGCAGCACTTCCTCAGTACTGCTATAGAACATCACCCTCAACCTGAAATGGGACTTGAACCCACAACGTTCTGGCTCTGAAGTCAGAATATTACCTGCAATGACTGGCAGTGCAGTCATTGTGTTTTTCCTTCAACCAATAAGACCAAAAATAAATTCATTACTGTTGATGATGGAATCTTGCTATGTACCAAATGGCTGCTTTACCGTCCTGCACTCCACACTCATTCTGAAGCTCTGAGATGATTGAGAAATAAATGGATTTTTTAAAAAATAATTTTTTAAAACTCTTCCCTGTTTCTTAAATTTAGCGGAGCTCCCATTCACTTTCTCAAAAACTAAAAACAAGATTTTACAGTCAATTGTCATAAATCGCAATCACGGTTCTTAAAACTGATTTCCTCAACTATGTTCCCTCCTGCCTGCCTATTGTCTCTGAACAGATGTATGTGTTCTTTCATTTCTGTTCTTACTCAATAATCATAACATGATCTCATCGTTCATGCAATGAAAGGATGGGGGCGACACAAAACACTGAAACTTAATGAATATTTATTCACGAGAGAAGATGTCCCCAGAGCACAACAGATTTACTGAGTGTATCATATACCACGCAAACCAGGCTGCTGTCCATTGATTCCATCTACACTTCCTGCTGTCTTGGAAAAGCAGGCATTATCAAGGATCCCACACATACTCTCTTCCACCATCTTCCGTTGGAAAAATGTCTGAGATCACGTACCAGCTGACTCAAGCACAGCTTCTTCCCTGCTGCCATCAGACTTTTGAATGGATCTATCTTATATTAGACTGATTTTTCTCTATACCCTAGCTATGGCTGTAACACTTCATTCTGCTCTCTCTCCTTTCCTGCTCCCTTATGTACTCTATGAACAGTGTGCTTTATTTGTATAGCACGCAAGAAATAATATTTATCACTGTATATTAATACATGACAATAATAAATCAAGTCACATACAGACTTAAAAATCAATCAGTAAATCCATCTCTTAATCTCAAATAAAAATGAAAAACCCTGATTGATTTGATCAATTTGGTTTGATTTGATTTATTATTGTCACGTATTAACATGTGAAAAGTATTGTTTCTTGCATGCTATACAGACAAAGCATACCATTCATAGAGAAGGAAACACTTCTCTATGTGTTTAGTGTGCAAAATGTATTGCTACATAGTCATAGCTAGGGTAAGAGAAAGATCAACTTAATGTAAGGTAAGTCCATTCAAAAGTCTGACAGCATCAGGGAAGATGATGTCCTTGAGTCGGTTGGTACGTTACCTCAGACTTTTGCATCTATTTCCCAAAGGAAGAAGGTGGAAGAGAGAATGTCTGGGGTGTGTCCTTAATTATGCTAAGGCAGCGGGAAGTATAGACAAAGTCAATGGATGGGAGACTAGTTTGCGTAGTGGTTTGAGCTACATTCATGACCTTTTGTCATGAATGTAACTTTCTCTCTCCACTTGCCTGACCAGCCAAGTATTTCTCGTGTGTTCTGTATTTATTTCAGATTTCCAACATCTTTTGCTTTGTCTCCCAATCTCACTGTCACTGCAGAATTGTCTCTCCCAGCGGGACATGGCAGATGGTTTGTTTTCCCTTTGGTCCTTGCAACTGTCCCCTGATATTTGAGGAAGATGTAGAGATGCCAGCGTTGGACTGGGGTAAACACGGTAAGAAGTCTGACAACCTGATGTTGTCAGGCTTCTTACTGTATTTGAGGAAGACACATGGTCAGAACTGTAGAGGCAACAATACAGCTTTGGAGCAATAGTGCATTTACAATTCCTGTTAATGTTGAGGTGTGGCTGACTACAATATACTATAAACTGAGAGAATCTTCCACAACAGGAAAGATGTGATTTTAAAGCAATGTTTTCAAAGATTGAACAGGGATAATGTAACCAAAACGCTGAGCAAACGTTTGATGTGAGATCATATTCCACTGTAATATAACAACAGAATGAATAATCAGGGGGTTATTTTGGTGAAAGAGTGAACAGATGTTAAAAGGGTATTTGCCAGTAAGACACTCCTGTTTAAATGTCTGCTTTTAACAAGCAACTTTTGTCCTAATTGCTGAATTTGGCAGAGAGCGACAGGTTTTATATCGGAGTGCTAATTAGACACAAAGCTCCATGCGCCTAATCCCAGTAAATGAATACAGTGCTCTAGCAAAATAGAAATTTTACTAAAGAACATGCTAGAAATACTCAGTAGATGAGGCAGCAAATGTAGACACAGTAAGAAGTCACGCAACACCAGATTAAACTCCAAGGTCACTTGATGAAGGAGCAGTGCTCCGAAAGCTTGTGATACAAAATAAACCTTTTGGATTTTCAACTGTTTTTATGAGACTTCTTACTGTGCCCACCCCAGTCCAACAGCTGCATCTCCAAATCTGTGGAGAGAGACAGGTCAATGATCTTTCATTAAGGTTTTTCATTTTTATTTGAGACTTGGAGATGAGTGAGTGGTGTGTGTGTGTGTGTGTGTGTGTGTGTGTGTGTGTGTGTGTGTGTGTGTGTGTGTGTGTGTGTGTGTGTGTGTGTGATACTCAGCTAATCCATAGTGCTCTGGGGATGTGATCTCTGTTGATGTTCATTAAGTGTCAGTATTTTGTGCAGTTAATATATTGTGTAGTCTCCACCTCCCACATTGCAGAAACATTAGATGATGGCTCGGGGACATAGAGAAAGGCTACATAGGTTCCAGGATGCAGCACCAGAGATCCAGGGAAGGGAGGGATATCCTGTACTTGCAGAGGTAAAGGAGTCCACACTGCCTGTTTCTCCCTCTCTGTTCTGCCTAACTCATATTCTTCCCCAATTTTCCTGCTGATCAGGGTTGGGGGTTTGAGATGGGGATGAGGGCAGTTCTGCCAAATTCCAGTGACCAAGCACTCTCTCTCCCCTGGTTCCTCCAACAAGCTGTCCACAGAGCAGCAAACAACCAAAACCTTTCCACGTGAGGCCTTCAGGGAATGTTCAGAACAAAGGTTCAGTAACGTGAAGGCATCACAAACAGAAAGTGTTCTGCTGTTTTTTAAATGTCTTTTCCAACCCTCCAGCAGCAAGTAAACAGTGAGTTAAATAAGACTCTAAAACTTCAGTAATGAACTTATCTAACCCCGAGCCACTGGTTGCTGTTAGGAGGATCTATTAGAGGTATATAAGATTATGAGGGGTATAGATAGAGTAAATGGTGGTAAGCTTTTTCCACCATTAGATTCGGATAGAACGAGGGGTCACGGCCTTAGGGTGAGGGGGGCTATGTATAAGACTAATATTAGAGGGCATTTTTTCACACAAAGGGTAGTGGGGGTGTGGAATGCGCTACCGAGTAAGGTGGTGGGAGCAGGCACGCTAGGGATGTTTAAGGGTCTCTTGGACAGCCACATGAGCGGTCTGCAGATAGAGGGATATATGAGGACTGTTTAAATACTTTAATTGTTTCCACAGGCTATTCAGTCCACCTTGTTGACCAACAAGGTGCATGCATTCGGCAGGTTGTGCGAGGGCTGCTCCTGGAGGTTACTTCAGGAGTGGCCTAGTGCTTCACGTCGTTAGTGTATGCTTAAACTGGACCATCAGATGGGCAACATGACAGCTCAGAGACTATCGCTGTTGCTGTGCAGACACATGGATTTGGGCCTGTGTCTGCGGGAGTTTGTGCGTTCTCCCCGTGGTTGCGTGGGTTTTCTCCGGGTGCTCCGGTTTCCTCCCACATCCCAAAAATGTGCTCTTAGGCTGATTGGGTAACAAATTGTCCCTATATCGGTCTCTATATGTCATTAAGACGTTAGGATGGCAGCGCGGGCTCGTTGGGCCGAAGGGCCTGTTTCCCGTGCTGTGTTGTTCTTTGTTCTTTGAGGAGGGGTTGATTAAGTGGCATTGAATAAAAATGCTCTGGAGTCTTCTTAAAGACCACCAACAGGCAATAAAAGTGGTAGTCAGTCCCTCAAAAATCTTCTGGGGCGCCCTTTCATTATTAAGATGACATTTTGCATTTAACGCAGGCCAAGTCAATTATTCAGATTACAGGCTGCTTTTTCCCCATCTTTGGATAACTTATGACCCTTTAAAAATGGTATATACATCTAGATTTGGGGATAGCCAACCCCATTCATGAGTAATCTGCATGAGCAAACTTCTTGAACGATAAATTCAAAAAGCCCTTCTCATGCACACTGCCCATGCTCCCCATCTCCTGCTATGGCAATCCTATGTTCATTCATGAAAGAGAGCCAATGAACAGTGACTACAGAATATATAGAAAAACATCAATTGATAACTTTCTAGTTCCTTAAAATTTTCTTTTTAACTATAGCCTAAAATGAGGCTATAGTGATTATCAAAACCCTTTCAAGTATCAATAACTAAAACTGCAAGTACTTGAAACTTCCGTAGAATCGTAGAAGAGAATCATAGATTCATATTTTGTGTAAAAAATTGTAAAACTGACAGCATAGATCAGAAATTCAGAGCTGTCACAGAATCACAGACTCTTACAGTGCAGGAGAGGCCTTCAATACATTGTGTCTGAACTGGCGCATGAAAGACCCCGACCTGCCCATTTAATCCCACTTGCCAGCACTCGGCCTTGAATGTTATGACGTGCCAGGTACTTTTTAAAGGATGTGAGGCAACCCGCCTCCATCACCCTCCCAGGCAGCGTATTCCAGACTGTCACTACCCTGTGAGTAAAAAAGTCTTTCCTTAAATCTCCCAGCCCTCATTTTTAACTTGTGTCCTCTCGCTACAGACCCTTCAACTAAGGGGAACAGCTGCTCCCTATCCACTCTGTCCATGCCACTTGTAATTTTGAACACCTCAATCAGCCCTTAGCCTTCTCTACTCCAGAGAAAACAACCCAAACCTATCCTCTCTTTACAACTTAAATGTTCCATCCCAGGCAGCATCCTGGTGAATCTCCTCTGCACCCGCTCCAGTGTGTTCACATTCTTCCTACAATGGGTCAGCCAGAACTGCACACAGTACTCCAGCTGTGGCCTCACTAAAGTTCTATACAACTCCAACATGACCTCCCTGCTTTTATAATCCATACCCTGATTGATAAGCGTGAGTGTGCAATATGTCTTTTTCACCACCCACCCATCCTGCCTTTCTGCTGTCAACCAAGCAATGTTTTCCGGGTGCCTCTGGTGTTTCCGTAGGCTACTGGATGTCTGGGCTCTCATCACTGCTAACCAATAAAGTTAAAGATATTATTAATTTCAACAAACACATACAATTCTATGAAGATTAGCAGTAAGTGTGATGATTTTAATTCCAGCAAAATAAATTAAAATATTAATAAGCAGGGAGAAATTATAGTCCGTAAGGAAGATTGCCTAGAAATATCAAACCAGATATTTGACATTTGTTTCTACAAGTATTTAAAAGGAAAAATAAATTGATTGATTGATTCTCGAGAGAGTGAGAAGGATAAGGTGTCGTCTTTTGGATGGGACATTAAGCTGAGGATCCCTCTGTCCCCCTGAGGAAAGATCTTATGGTAATACTTTGAGGAAAAGTGAATTTCCTCCAGTCTTCTGGCAAATACTAATCCCTCAATCAACATCACAAAAGGTTATTGGGTCATTGCTGTTTGTGGAACCTTGCTCTATGCAAATTGGTTGCTGCGTTTCCGACATCACAGCAGTGACTGCATTTCATTGGTTATAAAGGTTGGAAGGTCATGAAAGGTGCTATTTAAATGCACGTTTTTACTTATTTTCTGATTTAGCAGCCTCTTCCTTATCCTGGATTGAGAATACCACAAGGCATTCTTAGAAGAAAGTGCCATATAACAGCAGATTGTTGTTGGTGTAAGTGTGTGTGTGTGCACGTGTGTTTGTGTGCAAATATGTGCAGGAGTGTGTGAGTGAGTATGTGAATGTATATGTGTGTGTGGGTGTGTGCAAGTGCGCCCACGTGCGCGTGTATGTGTATGTGTATGTGTATGTGTATGTGTGGGTGTGGGTGTGGGTGCGGGTGGGTAGGTGTGTATGGGGATGGGAAAGTGGTGGGAAATGAACACTGACAATGTAAAATTCCAAACAGAAGCATTCAGTTCTCCATAACATTGGAGAATTATTAATAAACACTCCAGAAGAAGCATTTGGCAAAGCTTCCATAGATTAGAACAAAGATACAATGCTTTGAGGCTTTGATGGTAAAAGATTAACTTTGAATAAATACTCTGGCTTCACTTGGCAATGATCTCATTTCCCTTTAGGCATCCAACCACCATCACTGAGTTTAAATTAGATCTATCTAATCCCCACTGTGGGCCCTCTACTGGCCACTGTTTCACAACAAGAATGGCAACCTTCACAAGTGACACGGTGGCATAAAGGTTAGTAGAACATAGAACATTACAGCACAGAACAGGCCCTTCGGCCTTCGATGTTGCGCCGACCAATATAAAAAGCAATGACCCTCCAAACTAAACCATTCCCTTCTCTTCCATATATTTATCAACTAACCTCTTAAACGCCAACAAACTTGGCGCATCTACAACTGCCGCAGGCAGGGCATTCCACTCCCGAACCACCCTTTGGGTAAAGAACCTACCTCTGATATCCGTCCTATAACTATCACCCCTTAATTTAAAGCTGTGTCCCCTCGTGCTAGCTTTCTCCATCCTAGGAAAAAGGCTATCACTGTCCACCCTATCTAAACCTCTAATCATCTTATATGTTTCGATAAGGTCCCCTCTTAGCCGCCTCCTTTCTAACGAAAACAACCTCAAATCCCTCAGCCTCTCTTCATAAGACCTGCCCTCCATACCAGGCAACATCCTGGTAAACCTCCTCTGTACCCTCTCCAATGCCTCCACATCTTTCTTATAATGTGGGGACCAGAACTGCACACAATACTCCAAGTGCGGCCGCACTAGAGTTTTGTACAGTTGCAACATGACGTTGCGGCTCCGAAATTCAATCCCCCTACCAATAAAAGCTAAGACTCCATATGCCTTCTTAACAACATTATCGACTTGACTGCCTACTTTCAGGGATCTATGCACGAATACACCAAGATCCCTCTGTTCATCAACACTATTAAGAATCCTACCATTAGCCCTATACTCTACACCTTTATTATTCCTGCCAAAGTGCATTACCTCACACTTTTCCACATTAAACTCCATTTGCCACCTCTCGGCCCAGCTCTGCAACTTGTCCAAGTCTCAAATGTTACTTGTAATGTTACTTCACAGCGCCAGGGGCCCAGATTCGATTCCTGGTCTGGGTCAGTATCTGTGTGGAGCTTGCGCTCTCTCCCTGTGTCAACATGATGGGTTTCCTCCGGGTGCTCTGGTTTTCTCCCACATTCCAAAGGTGCAGGTTAGGTGGATTGGCCATGCTAAATTGCCACTTAATGTCCCAAGGCATTAAGTATGAGACGGGGGATTAGCGGGATAAGCACACGCAGTTACAGGGATAGGGCCAGGATGGAACGCTGTGTCGGATAGTCAATGTGGACCAATGGGCAGAATGGCCTCCTTCTGCATCATAGAGGTTCTATGATTCTAGCTGAATACACATGCTATCCAATTGAAACAAAATTCAAGTGAAACTGCTTTGACATCTCCCTGATTTACCACCCTACGTTCTGGGTGAAACATATGTCAACACTGCATTCAGTTTGAACTTGTCAAATTGAGAAATGTAATGAAGCTACTAAATGTTTAGTGCACTGATGCAACAACACGCTCAGCAATATTGGCCGGAGTATTAGATCTGTAAATTCAACTGGTCATTGTAAAAGAGATATATTTTGATCTAAATCTACTTTTACAAACATTGCATCGTTCTATGATGTGGAGTTGCTGACATTGGATTGGGGTGAAAACAGTAAGAAATCTCATAACACCAGGTTAAAATCCAACAGGTTTATCTGGGAATCCGAAGGTTTCAGAGTGTGGCACCTTCCTCAGGTCACCTGGACCTTAAGGCGGTGTTGTGAGACTTCTTACTGTGCATTGTTCCTAGTACGTGAGGTGCATTAATGTAACATTTCTGTTTGGGGTTTGAAATGCAATTCTACTACATGTCCAACATTTTGACACTGGATGATTTGGGCTCTGACAAAGGGTTATCTAGACTCAAAACATTAGCTCTATTCTTTCTCCACAGATGCTGTCAGAGCTGCTGAGTTTTTCCAGCATTTTCTGTTTTTGTTTCAGATTCCAGAATCCACAGTATGTCCTATTTAACTGTATGTCCTATCCGGCTCGCCTTAGTCATGAGTCATGAGAGTGTCATGAGACACTCTCTCTCTATCGGCTGCCATTTCAGATCAGTTCAATAAAGGTATCTCAGTGACACAGACATTGCAGTGTTTGAACAGAAAACAGGGTGTCTCTAAGTGGAGATAAAGTAGGGTTTTAAAGTCCTGTTCCTATGGCAGAGAATTCCAGCCCAGAAAGTCACCCAGAAATATTCAAATCAGCTAAAAACTGTAAAAAGGGCAGAAAAAGATAACATGTACCAAAATATATAATAAAGGCTGCAAGTAAAATACTTGTTGAGTGAACATGGCAATAAATATTCTATTCCCAGCTCCCAGAAGTTTTTCCACTTGCAATGACAAACAGCAGCTGGCAACAGATTTAATTAACAAGGGGAAAAACCAATAGGAATAGTTATATTTTTGACCTTGCTGGGACTGTTACAAAATGTATTCTACCCCAAATCTAACCAATGAGAGAAAAAAAAACGATGGCAGAGATTTTGAAAGCCTTGAAGAAATTTTTTGAATCCTGATTGGGGCATAACGTATGAACTCTACATATTCAATGCTAAAGCTCAAGGGGGAAAAGGAGCCATTGATACAGAATCATGTGAATTCAGGCAGCTAAAAGATAATGTGATTGAAGATAGAATAATCTTAGGCACACGAAACTCTTCCGTGAGAGGAAAGCACACTTCAGTCATTTTGACATTCCAGACATTGTGAAGCGTGAGGAATTCAGCTGTCTCCCAAAGGACGGAGAGTTCCACACACAATCATCTCAGTACTATCCCCAGTCGAGTGGAAAAGCTGAGGCAGCAGTGAAAATCACCAAAGAAATTGAGCAAATCAAGCATAGATGTATACAAGACAATCCTCAAAAGGAGAAAAACACCAGCTGAAAGTGTGCTGTCAAAAGATTAATGTTGTACTGCACCCAAACTAGTCTTCCAATTGCAAAAAGCCTACTGAAATCAGAGGTAGTAACAGGTGTGAGTGAAAAAGAAAATCAAGGGGAAAGGGCAGAAAAACAAATGTCATTTTAACAAGGTTGTCAAAACATTGCCAGAGCTGAGAATTGGAAAGCGAGTCCAGGGAGCAAGCTTTCGACACTCTAAACAGGGATTGGACCACGAAGAAACCTGAGACATGCGGAGAGAAGTTGTCACCTCGATTGTACACAGTGGGAGTGAATGACCAAACATACCAGTGCAACTACATACACGCAATCAATGAAGCTGTTTCTTCACAGCACTCAGCTGCTCAGGAAGATGGGATTTCATCGCTGCATCGACTCCAGAATGACCATTCCTCCCAAAAATCCAACTGTATCCAACAATGTAATCTTTGTTCACAGGAACAACTTGGAAATCTGCTCTTTTATATTCCTATTTAACCGGCTGTTTACAGGTTCCATCTTTCTTTCAAAGAGCGTCATAAACAATGGTTTTGTTCTTGTCATTGCACCGTTTAGTTCACTTGGCATTGCCGGAAAAAAACATCCTTCTCCTCTCCTTCCCCAGACAGTTACAACTTAACTCTCCAAGACTGCTGATTTGTGGGAATTAACTATAATTAATAACTTAATCTGTTCCCAGAGAACAGGAAGTTAAAAGGAGACTGAAGTTTTTATTTCCAATTTGAGAAAAGATAATTGATAGGGAGATTATGAAGAGATATTCTGAAACTCCTCCAATTCCTCAGCCGGTTAGAGAGGGATGGAAAGGTCAGAAGGTCCCAGCTTTGATTCAGCGTATGTGCTAAACCGTCTGATCGCAGTTCCGGGTGATATTTGGATTCTGCAATTAGCATTCTCGCTAAGAGAGGGGGCAGTGTGTTGCTATCATTGCTTAGGCATTGCTGCTCAAAATGGATGTGATTACAAGGCCGGACAGAGCCGTGAGTATCCTCTGGAATTCCATGGCACTGATGACTCTCTCAAGTAGACCACCCATGTATTTGGGATTAACTCACGCGGGAGGGATTTTCCGACCATGTTCGCCACAGAATCAGAAATCCTGCCCAAAGTCAACGCATGGTCTGCGTTCCGCCCGCTATGATTCCCATGGTGGGCGGGACAAGAAAACTCCACCCATACAGGTCAATACTTTTTTCCATTAACATGAGCTGGTGTGGAGTGCTGGCGTTAGACTGGAGTGGGCACGGTAAGCAGTCTCACAACACCAAGTTAAAGTCCAACAGGTTTATTTGGTAGCACAAGCTTTCGGAGCACCGACTCACTTGATGAAGTGAGTTACCAAATAAACCTGTTGGACTTTAACCTGGTGTTGTGAGACTACTTAATGAACATAATGCGAGACAGAGTAACAACATGCCCTCCACCCCCACCCCAGTCTCTGATCAGCCAAAGGTCTTTCATTCGTGCCTTCACAGCGATTTCTCAAATCTGGGGCAAAAAAGGAATAATAATCTTGTGGGACAATGTGCCAGGGATAAACCAATGGAAAAAATCACCATGATGTTGATTTGTCTTACAGAGTTCATGTGTCTGCACAGGATGGTGTAACCAAACATTTTAAACAAAACAAAATTTCTATAATGCATTCAATGACAAATAGAAAAATTAAATTCCATTCCACATCCTGAGCAGAACTTCTTTTCAACCACTAACTGTGAAAAAAACTGTGGCAGGGCGATATAGTGGTTAGCGCTGCTGCCTCACAGCTCCAGGGACCCAGGTTCAGTCCTGGTTTGGGTGACTGTGTTGAGTTTGCGCGACTGTGTTGAGTTTGCGCGTTCTCCCTGTGTCTGTGTGGGTTTCCTCTGGGTGCTCTGGTTTCCTCCCACAATGTGAAAAACAATGGATCGGCCATGCTAAATTCTCCCTCAGTGTACCCGAACAGGCGCCAGAGTGTGGCGACAAAGGGAGTTTCACTGTAACCTCATTGCAGTGTTAATGTAAGCCTTACTTGTGACACTAATAAATAAACTTTAACTTAAGAACAGCTTACTATTTAAAATAGCCAATCAAGGTTTTGTCTCACTGAAGATTTGTAGAAGTTTCTGACTAACATGTCCTGTTATGCTCTCTATACCTCCGGTCATCACATTGGTTGTTGACATTTAACTCATCCTCACTTTGGTATTGGCCAGTCAAGCTGCCAATTAAACTGGCTTTCTGCCAGAGTGTGAGACTCACCCCGGTTATTCTCAAAATGAATGTGGTCATCTCAAAACACAGGGCAATTTGCAGTATATATGGTGGACAATAAGAAATCCAATAACTTCAATTAGATGGCTATTATTTCCATTGGTGAGGCAAACTAGATTTATTTTTAAATTCATTCTTGAGAGATGGGCGTCGCTGGATAGGCCAGCATTTATTGTCCATCACTAGTTGCCCTTGAGAAGGTCAGCTGCCTTCTTGGATCTCTGTAGTCTATGTGCTGTGGGTTGACCCACAGTGCCATTAGGACTTTGTAGCAATTGATAGAACTGAGTGTCCCACTTGTCTGTTTGGGGAAGAATTTGAGAATCAACCACATTGCTGTGGCTCTGGAGTCACATGTAGGCTTGAAAGTCTGAGGGTGGAAAATTTCCTCCCCTAAAGGACATTAGTGAACCGGATGGGTTTTTCCGACAATCAGTAGATTTTTAGTTCTAGATTTTTTTTACTGATTTCAAGTTCCAGTGTTGCCCGCAGACAGCCCTAACTTTTTTGTTTGTTTATAATTGGGTTCGGGAACTGGTAATAGCAAAAGAAAACTATGATATCTGACTTCTTTTTACAACCATTAATGAGGCTTCAGCTGATTTCAGACAAGTATGCGAGGTGCCTTGTTCACGACTAAGTGTGGTTAGTGGGTCTGGGGCAGAAGTCAGCTGAACTAATAACATTCATCCCATCACCACAACTCTTATACAAATAACTTGGCCGCAAAAAGTCTGTGTGAGGCCAGTTGAGACTTATCCTCTCAGTACAAAGTGATATGTGAGTAACAGAACATTAGAAGCTAATCTGTCTGCTGCCAATGAACATCCTTTAGCTGCCGAGAGTCATTTTAAATTGTTTGGGAAACGGTTCCAACTTAAACAGTTTTTAAAATATGAATCATACCACAATCCTTCTGTGGCTAAGTATGCAGAAAGTGCAGACTGCTCTATGGACATTGGACCCAGGTAGCACTGAACTTGGGTCTGACATTTTCCACTATTGAATAGAATGATCTGGATTTGTCTATTACACAGCAGCAAAGCACGACTGGAGCAAAGTTACTGCTCAAGAGAAAAGTTCTACCGTCGTGAAGAATTGAAATTTGAATCTTCCTCAACTTTATAGCTATGCATTGATAGGCTGCCATCAATAATAACATTAAAGACTCATTGATCAGAATTTTACCATCCCACCCACAATCAGAGTGGTCAAGAGGTACACCGTGGATAGGTCTATTGACCTCGGGTGGGATTTTCCAGTTTTAGGACAAGCGAGATTGTAAAATCTCACCCAAAGAGTGTGATTTAATCTTCAGTGATGACCCCTCTCTCCTCTTTTATAAGATCATAAAACATAGGAGCACAAGTAGGCCATTCAGCCCATTGAATCAGGTTTGCAATTCAGTGACTGCTATATCATTCCGGCATTTGAGCTAAACTTTGTTCACTTGTACAGTTATCTCCTTGTATGAGTTATGTCAAATATTATTTGATGAGGATCCTGTGAAGTGCCAGAGGATTTTTAACAAAAATAAAGGTGCTATATAAATTAAGACAGCTGAATTAACACTATGTTGACATGAATTTAAACCTGATTTAGATTTCACTCTCTTTGTCCAGAGTGTGCAACTAACAATGCAACACATTTTTACATATAAATTAATTTGCTCTTTCCAAATGATTTGGTTTTGTTCATTATGACAGCCCACTTTTATTTCCATACTATCGCTGACTCCTCTCCTGTTTCAGCTCATTTATTGTTGTAACCCTTATCCAAAGCATTCTTACCTCTGGACTTGATTATTCCAATCCACTGCTAACCAATCTCGCAATTTTAACCTGCCATAAACTATATTCCCCAGCATCCCTCACCATCTCCATCACCAAAGGTTGAGCTCATACAAAATCTGTTGCCTGTATCCTTACTTTATTATTAATTCATAGACATAAGCATTGCTTACTGGCTAGCTAGCATTTATTGCCCATCCCTAGTTGCCCTTGAACAGAATGGTTTACCAGGCCATTTCAGAGGGCAATTGAGAGTTAACTACATTGCTGTGGCTCTGGAATCACACATAAGCCAAATCGGGTAAGGACGGCAGATTTCCTTCCCAAAGGACATTAGTGAATCAAATGTGTTTTTCCAACAATCGACTAAGGTTTCATAAGAACATAAGAAATAGGAGCAGGAGTATGCCATCCAGCCCCTCGAGCCTGCCCCACCATTCGATAAATCATGACTGATCTGTAAGTGGTTCAGCTTCACTTACCTGCCTGCTTTCCATAACCCTTAATTCCCTTATCGATCAGAAAGCTATCTACCTGTGACTTAAACATATAAAACGGGGTATCCTCCACCGCTTCAATGGGCAGAGAATTCCAGAGATTCACTATCCTCTGAGTGAAGACGTTCTTCCTCAATCCTGTTCTAAATTGCCCCTCCCCCTTATTTTGAGGCTGTGCTGTCTAGTTCTCGTTTCCTTTCTAAGTGGAAATAATCTCTCAGCCTGTATCCTGTCTAGCCCCTTCATTATCTTATATATCTCTATAAAGTCTCCCCTCAGCCTTCTAAACTCCAACAAGTACAGGCCCAATCTACTCAATCTCTCCTCATAAGATAACCCCCTCATCTCCTGATGAACCTTCTTTGTACTTCCTCCAAGGTCAATATATACTTTCGCAAATAAGGGGACCAAAATTGCACACAGTACTCGAGTTGTGGCCTCACCAGTGCCCTGTACAGTTGCAGCAAGACCTCCCTGCTTTTATATTCTATCCCTCTCACTATAAAGGCCAACATTCCATTCGCCTTCTTGATCACCTGCTGCATCTGCAGACTGAGTTCTTGCGATTCATGTACAAGAACTCCCAGGTCCCTCTGCACAGTAGCATGTTATAATTTTTCACCATTTAAATAATAGTCCATTTTACTATCATTCCTTCTAAAGTGGATAACCTCACATTTGCTGACATTGTACTCCATCTGACAGATCCTTGCCCACTCATTCAGCTTATCCAAATCTCTCCGCAGACTTTCTGAATCTTCCACGCAATTTGCTTTTGCTCTCATGTTCATCAGTAGATTCTTAATTCCAGATTTTTTTATTGAATTCAAATTCCACCATCTGCCAGTGATGGGATTCGAACTCCAGTCCCCAGAACATTAGTGGACTTTCTGGATTTATAGTCTGGCGATAACACAACCAAGCCATCATCATCCCCTTTACTTGCACCAAATCCCATTCAGTGATCAGACCTGTGCTCACTAATCTATGATGACTCCTAATTAAGAATGTTTTGGCTTTAAAATTTTCATCCTTGCTTTCAAATCCCTTCATGGCCTCACCGCATTCCCCCAACCCCCTTCTCCATACATCTGTCACCTCCTCAAACCCCCAAGAAAAATGCACACCTCTAATGCTGACTCTTGAACATCCCCGATTTGAATCATTCCAACATTAACAGCTTATCTTTAGGGTCTAAATCGCTGAAGTTCCCTCTCTGTATCCTTCTCAGTTCTCTTTAACATGTTTCTTCAAACCAAACTCTTTTGATCACTGAAATAGTTCCTCCCAGGTCGGTGTCCCCAAACCAAATTTATTTACATAGTAAGCAACACTCAGACAGGTACTTCCTTGTACAGAGTATAAACCCAGTAACCCTAACACTCCACGTTACATACACATGCAGGGCTCCCTGATTGGACAAGTCCTTGCTGCTTCAATCAGGGACATCTTTTGTTGTCCAACCAAATAAATGAAATCAAACTAACTTAGGGACAACTCAAAATGGGGCAGCTCGCTAACAGGAGGGGAACCCACCTGAAACAAAAGACAAAGCAGAAAGCAAACTTAATCACACTTTAATTTGATGTTTTAAGGAGGGTCAGTAATACACTCCAGTCCCTGCGGTGCCCAGCGGGCACGGAAGGCATCAGTAGCACCTTGGATCACCGCATTGCTTTAATCTAAGAAGTCCTCAACAGGAACCTCGTTAAAGTCATCACATCCACCTGTTACTAATATTTCCTTATTGGATATAAACATTGTGGGCAAGTCCAGCACTTTTTGCCCTTATTTCCTTTGAACTGAGTGGTTTGCTAGACCATTTCAGGGGGAAGTTAAGATTAATCGCATAGCTGTGACTCTGGAATCACATGTAGGCCAGACTGGGTAAGGACGGCAGATTTCCTTCCTTAAAGGACATGAGTGAACATGAGTTTTTACAACAAGCAATGATTTCATTTGTTCAACACTACATTTGCTTTGACAATGAAATTGTCATTAGATCGTGCCAGTGACAACTAAAACATTGAGACTCTATGCTGGTACATGGCCTCTGAGGTAATGTAGCTCAAAAAATTGGCATCTTGTTGCATTTCAGGATATTTTGTCCATTTTTCCTCAGAGAGAGTTTCACAGACAACAAGTTACTTTTAAGAGATGGATTTAACAACAAAGGGCCATAACTTCCAACTAGATTCAGAAAGAGATGGCCCACAGAGATTCAAAGACATTAAAATACACTTATCTACTCTTGAAAATGGTGTGGAAACTCTCGATGGCTGGAGTTGCTTAGGGCTGACAGAGAAAAAGTCGTCATGGCCCCTAACGTAGCCCAGCTCCTGCAGATTCAGGGAGGCCATCCTGCTTTTTACTGCTTTGACTGCAATTTAAAGGGCCCAGATAAATTGAAACACCACAGAGAAGATAGATGTCTAAAGTGAGTGGATAAAGTTTTGGTGGATGGGTGGATTGTAACCCTGGAGTACCATCTGAAGTTAACGATTCATGTGGCATTTTTGATGGACCCAAGCGCAGGTCAATTGTCCAGAGGAGGTTAGATACTTCTGGACAATTGCCAGCAAAGCCTTATCTGCAGAGTTCTGAGAGGGGTTGTCCCAAATCCGATGCTGAGAAGCTATTGCTCAAATGTTTTCAGACTTGTTGAAAAGACACTGTTATATAGCTTGTTAAAATATTAATGTGTTGAAGCTTGATCTTGTTGATTTCCAATAGAATGTAAATTATAGGCAATTTGTTACCTTGTCCCATCAATCAACAAACACCTGATATCCATGGTGTTTGGCACAGCTCAGGTTCCCTCAGGTTGTGAGGAATTGATGATAGAAACACAGAGATAGCTAGTCAGTCAAACCCAGCAAATGTTAGTAAGATCAAACTGGAAAATAGCAAGAGGCAAGTTAGGCAGTTTCAAGCTATCGAATCAGATAGTGCAGAAAAGGCTCTTAGACCCATCGCAGTTACACTGGCGTGCGTGAAACACCTGAACACCCACTGAATCCCATCTGCCAGCACCTGGCCTATAGCCCTGAATGTTACGTTATGTAAAATGTTCATCCAAATACTTTTTGAAGGATGTAAGGCATCCTGCCCAGGCAGCACATTCCAGAATATCATCGCCCTCTGGATAAAAATATTTTTCTTCACATCCTCCCCTAAAATCTCCTGCCCCTCACCTGGAACCTATGTCCCCTCATGACTGACCCTTCAACTAAGGGGAACAGTTATTCCTTATCCACTCTGTCCATGTCCCTCATAATCTTTTACACCTCGATCAGATCACCCCCCAAGTCTTCTCTGCTCCAACAAAAACAAATCGGCCTAGAACATAGAACATAGAACATTACAGCACAGAACAGGCCCTTCGGCCCTCGATGTTGCGCCGACCAATATAAAAAGCAATGCCCCTCCAAACTAAACCATTCCCTTCTCTTCCATATACTTATCAACTAAGTATCCAACTTCCAACTTCTATCCAACTTCTCTTGATAACTTAAATGTTCCATTCCAGGCAGCATTCTGGTGAATCTCCTTTTCCCCCCCTCCAGCGCAATCACATCCTTCCCATAATGTGGTGACCAGAACTGCACACAGTACTCCAGCTGCGGCCTCACCAAAGTTCTATACAACTCCAACATGACTGCCAAGTAGGATTGTGTGAGGTGAAGTGTGAAACCTTCAATATTTTTATGTTAATGCACAAAGACAAGTTGTGCTGATTGATTTCATGAGCCTGATTGTAACTAAAGTTTAAAGTTTATTAATGTCACAAGTAGGCTTACATTAACACAGCAAGTTACTGTGAAATTCTCCCAGTCACTACATTCTGGTGCCTGTTCGGGTCAATGCATCCAACCAATACATCATTCAGACTGTGGGAGGAAACTGGAACATCCGGAGGAAACCCATGCAGACATGGGGAGAACATGCAAACTCCATACTGACAATGGCCCAAGCCGGGAATCGAACCGCACTAACCACTGTATCACCATACCTGCCCAACTGAATATTGAGCACCCACATTGTGAGCCACTTTAAGACTTGAATAGCAGGTTAGGTGTAAGGATTCACATTCTAATCAGCAATCTGTAAACTGTCTGTGCTGATATGTGTGCTTTTGAAGACCAGAACATCTCATTCGCCTGACGAAGGCTACAAAGACTGAAAGCTCGCAGATTTACTATCAAATAAATCGGTTGGATTTAAAATTGGTGTTGCCAGACTCTTACTGTAATGAATTCCACACAGTTACCACTCTCTGGGTGAGGAAATTTTATAAGTTTCTTTGAGAACCTCTTTTACTCTTTAAACACCAATGAATATAATCCTAACTGACCTAGTCTCTGTTCATATGATAGTCCTGCCATCCCAGGAATTAGCCTGGTAAACCTTCACTGCACTCCCTCTGTTGTAAGTGCATCCTTCCGCAGATAAGGACATCAAAACTGTACACTGTACTTCAGGAATAGTCTCACCAATGCCCCGTAGAATTGCTTTAAAGTATCTCTATTCCTTTACTCAAATCTTCTTGCTATGAAAGCCAAGGTATCATTTGCCTTCTTTACTGCCTACTGTACCTTGTGTGTTTACTTTCACAAGGACAGTAGGGATTAGGGCACCAAGATCTCACTGAGTATCCAACTTTCTCAGTTTAGACCCATTCAAATAGTAATCTACCTGCTTACTTTTGCTACCAAAGTGGATAACCTCAGACTTATACACATTATATTGTATATACCCACTCAGCCTGTCCAGGTGTTGACATCAAACTCTTAGTAATTGGGATAAACTGCAAATTGCTATTCAGGAACAGGGCATGAGCCTTTGCCTTAGTGGTAGCTTTTCCACCTTACAGTGAGGAGCGCAAGGGTTCAAACCCCACTCCAGACATTCTTGATGCAGTGTGAGTTCTGCTGCTCTTGCTATCAAGGATCTATGACAACTAACAGACTTCCCCTCAAGATCATGCAGAAGTGATGCAAATAGAGGGAAATACATCCTCAATTTGCATTTAATTTCAATATTCCTACTTATCATTGAGCTTATGTTTTGGGTGCCACAAGTTACTGGCAGCAGTAAGCAGAGAACTAGAATGAAGTGTGCATTGGAGAGATGATTTAGCCTAGTCGTTCAAAATCCATTGAAGTCGTATCTATGCCTTAGTCTCTGAGATGATAGAGATATGATCACCTACATGTAACAACCTGCATTTAATAAATACCTTTCAATGTTGCAGACTGTCCCAAGGCGTTTCGCTGGATCAGCTGCCTGACAGAAGTTTCACATTGAAGAACATCAGGCGATGCTAGATCAGGGGCATGGCCAAAGTAATATGTCTGAAGGACTGTCTGTAATGTGGAGAGAGAGAGTCAGGAGGTTCAGGGTGTGAGTTTCAGAGTTTAGTGGCTTGGCAACTGAAGGCACGGTTACTAATATTGGTGTGATTAACAATAAGAAGGCTGAAGAGGCCAGAATCTGACAGGATTGCATTTGCCACCCATTAGTGTGGAGAGGGGAGTGTACTGTCTACATCACGTGGCCTTTCCTGCATAATACTATCATAGAGGATTCAATTTCATCCCTTTGTGTTTATGCCGTGCTTAAAAGTACAAGGTTTGGTTCAAAGGAGACTCAGTTTGCTTATAAAAGTTTTAAGAATAATCTATTGATGACAATCAAAGAAATTGAGAGAAAGTTGGGTTGTAACAGACTCTGAGAAATATAAGTATTAATTCCACCAGTTCCAGGCTGGAAACTTCCTCCCAGATAACTCGCACTGACAGTTTGCTGATTTAGCCTTAGTGAGGACAGGTCATGAGATCTGACTGAGTGTCTTTGCGTACCCTCAGGCGGGCAGTTGGAATAATCTCCTTGCTCCCCAACAATCAGATAAACACTCAAATCAAAACATCTCTCTTGCATGTTGCTCCTCAGTGTCATTCTCTTTCTTAAGACCTGGCTAAATTCTAGATTAGCAAGAAAACCCATTGCTAAATCTTATATCAAATATTAAAATGTACAAGTAAAGAATTAATATTTTTCTGTTATGGAACAAGATAAATAATAAATACGTAACACCTTCATTTGATGCACTTAGCACATTCTTTAAATAGTTCCCGTCAATTCACTAATTGAATTATGTTTGGGCTGTAAAGTCTGTTATTATGAAGTCTAAACATTCTGTTTGGTTGTTTGCAGGAAGTTCAAAAAGCAGCGAAACCTCAAGACAAATATTTCAGATATAAATTATAGACAAGACCTATATCTGGCAACATTATTTGTTTGGCTCCGGTTTATAACAAGGTCTTTGCAAACTACAACAAAATCTAAATTAATTTTGAATCAAATTCAGTAAAGTATTTCAGCAAACCCCCTCAGAGCTTAGGCACAAATGGCCAGAACAACTTCCCACGTTTTGTGCTGCTTTAACTTGCTGACTTGCTAGAGTGGTTTCCTGTGGGGCGCTGTCACACACTGCCTTCAGCTCAGGGGATGAGACTCTCTCCTTCTCATCTCTGATCCATGCAGCTGTGAAACTCTTGCTTAATTTCACAAAGCTCAATCATTTAAAGAGACGGAAAAACACACCTCTGGGAGGCAGCCATTCTGCCACTGCAGGAATATAAATAATGAAGGCGATTTCGGGCTATTGAGTCGGACAATCAGCCATGATAATGAGGGCAGAATAGGCTCAAAGGGCTGAATGGCCTCCTCCTGCTCTTACTTTCTATGTTTCTGTGACCTAAAGAAATCTAAGGTTGAACTCAACATGCCTTTTTTAGTGTTAAATATTTAAAAACCATTTAAATATATTTCATAAAATAACAGGCAATCAACACGGTTGTCCATTACCACGGTTACATTCACAACCGGGTATCCATGGAGAGTGACCATAAGTACTATCAGGACCTTCTGTACCCGTTGGACACTGCAGGGTCTGGAATACATTATCAACACTTTTAATCAGATTTTGGTATAAAGTTCTAAATTTAATTTTTTTTGTTTCAGGCGCTTCCCCTTTAAGGGGCTCTCCCTTTTATTTTGTCCCTCAGTTTGTGCAATTTAGTTTAACTCAGTTCATAGAATCAGAGAATCTCTACAGTGCAGAAGGAGGCCATTTGGCCCATGGAATCTACAATGGCCACAATCCCACCCAGGCCCTATCACTATAACCCATTATTTACCCTAGCTAGTTCCTGTAACACTATGGGGCAATTTAGCACGGCCAATCCAACTAACCCACACACATCCTTAGACTGTGGGAGGAAACTGGAGCACCTGGAGAAAACCCACGCAGACATGGGGGGAACATACAGACTCTGCACAGACAGTGACCCGAGGCTGGAATTGAACCTGGATCCCTGGAGCTGTGAGGCAACAGTACTAACCATTGTGCAACTGTGTCACCCACAGTGGAGGCTGTTTCTAGAGCTGTGAGGAGCTGGAGCTGCTTTTGACTGCTGTTTTTTGCTACTAAGAGTTCTAAAAAAGAGGCCATTCAGTCTGCCATATCTGTGCTAGCTCAGTGGAAGAAAAACTCAGCTGGTCCCACATCTTGTGGGTGAGATTCCCTGGCCTCCCCTCTGTGTGTTTCTCAGTGGAGTGAGGTGGCACACTGTTCGCTGGCAGTGGGTTTTCTGATTCTGACACTGCTAATCAGAATTCCCATTGAAGCCACGCCATGCTGTTGGGAAACCCAGGGCAGGCAGGAGCAGAGAATCCCAGTGGTGTGGTTGGTCAGGGAATTCCAGATCATTTCTCTTGTTTTCTATCCAGCTGCTTATCTGATTCCTTTCTGAAAGCCCCGATTGAACCTGCCTCCCCACATTCTCAGAGCATTCCAAACCTGAATAACTCACAGGCTTTTCCTCAAACCGTCTTTGCTAATTGCCTTAAATCTGTAACCCCAATTCCCTACTGCTGAGGGGAAGCAGATTCTTTCCATCTTCTCTGTCTAAACTGCTCAAATCTCATCTCAACTTCTGAAGGGAGAACCACTCCTGCTTCTCTAATCTTTCTCAACACTGAAGCTCCTCATTCCTGAAATAATTCTTGTAAAACTTTCCTACAACCTCTCAAAAGCTTTTACTTGACTCTGAACACAGTGTCTGTAATTGGACACAGCGCATCAATTAAGGTTGAACCTGCACTTCGTAATGATTCATAGAATCCCTACAATGCAGTAGGAGGCCATTCAGCCCATCAAATCCCACCCAGGCCCTATCCCCATTGCCCCATGTATCTAACCTGCCAATCCCCCTGACACTAAGGGACAATTTAGCATGGCCAATCCATCCAACCCACACATCTTTGGCGCTCATCATAAACTCCTCACGTTTGTATTCTATGCCTCTATTTATAATACCCAGAACCCGTTTCTGCTGTATGTGCTCCCTCTCTCACCTCCACCATGCTGTCAGGTGTTATGTTGTTTCTGTTTTCTTCTCTCTCCTCCACCCCCAAGCTCTCTATTTCCTGCTGTTCTTGCAAGGCCCTCTTTCTTCCCCCCACCCCGCCAAGCCCTCTGTCTCTCCTCCCCTTTCCCAAGCCCTCTGTCTCCCTTCCCTCGTCCTGGGCCTTCTGCCTAACACACCCCCCCACCACACCCCAGACCCTCTGTCTCCCCCCCACTCACACTCAGACCACCCACCCCTCCCCAAGCCCTCTCTCTCCACCTCTCCCCAGGCCTCCCATCGCCCCCTGAGGCTTCTTGCCTCCACATCTCCCAGGCCCTCTGCCTCCACCACCCTTCCCGCGCCCTCTGTTCCCCCAAACTTCCACCCCCAACCCCAGGCCTTCTGTCTCTCCCCCCGTGTTCACTGTCTCTCTCTCCCCCTGCTGTGTTCTCTTTTTCCCCCATTGTGCTCTCAGTGATGATGGGAAGCAGATACACATAAATGACTTCCTTTCGCTCACAGGGGTTTAATCAGGAAGGATCGAGAGGATGTAGAATCCAAATTCAGCTGCCGATGTCACTGTAATACATATTCTGTACTTAAAAATAGGGTTAAAAAATCTCTCAGAAAAGTGATCCCTCTAAAATACCCAGGGGTTGCCTGGAACTACTGCTCCCTCTCTCTCACACCTAATCTGTCTTTGGGAATAGTGAGGGAGGAGATGCTCGAATTTCCCAACAGATTGTCAGCTTGTTGAACCAGTTTGAACTCTCCATCTGACAACTCCTGCTGTTGGATTCGAACCTCGAACTTCAGGTCCTGTGGTACCATTGATTCATAAAGCCACTGATAGGACAACTGTGGGACACGTAGGTCTATAGGACTGTAGGTCTGATAGGACACGGTACATACTCTTGCAACTCGGCCAACGTTGTCTACCTAATACGTTGCAAGAAAGGATGTCCCGAAGCATGGTACATTGGGGAGACCATGCAGACACTACGACAGCGGATGAATGAACATCGCTCGACAATCACCAGGCAAAACTTTCCCTTCCTGTTGGCGAACACTTCAGTGGTCACGGGTATTCGGCCTGCGACCTTCAGGTGAACGTTCTTCAAGGGGGCCTTCACGACACACGACAACGCAGAGCCGCTGAGCAGAGACTGACAGCCAAGTTCCGCACACATGAGGACTTTCTTAACAGGGATCTTGGCTTCATGTCACACTATCTGTAACCCCCATGACTTGTCTGGGTTAGCAAAAAACCTCACTTACTATGCTGTCTGGAGACAATACACATCTCTCTAACCTGTGCTCAGTGCTCCTTCCACTCACATTGTTAGCCACTTTAAGACTTGAATAGTAGGTTAGGTGTAAGGATTTGCATTCTAATCAGCAATCTGTAAACTGTCTGTGCTGATACGTGTGCTATTGAAGACCAGAACACCTCATTCGCCTGACGAAGACTATAAAGCTGAAAGCTTGCGAGTTTACTATCAAATAAATCGGTTGGATTTAAAACTGATGTTGTCAGTCCTCTTACTGGGATAACTGCTGCCATTGGCTGATCCAGTTTACATTACATTGCTTTTACTAACCTTATGAACTTCTGGTTTATAATCAGGAACCATTAACGTTTCTGCGTGGTGGAAAATATTGATCTCTCCACACAGGAGAATAAAGATATCAGTTATCTGAAAAGAATATAAATATTCCCTTTCTATTTTGCACCATGTTGTGGGGATGCCAAGTAGCAATAATCCAAACTTGATGTGCATTAAAGAAAGCTTAGCTTCCATGGGCAGCATGGTGGCACAGGGGGTTAGCACTGCTGCCTCACAGTGCCGGGGATCTGGGTTCGATTCCCAGCTTGGGTCACTGCCTGTGTGGAGTCTGCATGTTTTCTTCCCCTCCCCATATCTGTGTGGATCCTCCTACGTGCTCTAGTTTCTTCCCACAGTCCAAAGAGGTGCGGGTTAGGTTGATTGGCCATGGTAAATTGACCCTAGTGTCAGAGGATTAGCAGGGTAAATGAGCGAGGTTGCAGGAATGGAGCCTGTGGTCAGTACAGACTCGATGGGCTGAATGGCCTTCTTCCACACTATTGGAATTCTATGGATGGGAGCTGGGGAATGTTGAAGGAAGGAATGGCTTCTTGAAGTTGCTTTCCTTCAAGAGAAAGTGCAAATGAGACTGTTTAAAGTTAATCCTTCTGGGGCTTGAAGCAATTTAAATGGAATCATCTGTGTGGATTTAAATTAAATCCAGTCAAACCAATCCAGCTGGCGTCAGATCCATTTTTTAAAATTATAAAATTAATTATCCGCTAAGATAAGCAGCTCCTTTAAATGGCAGAATGTGGAAGAGTTCATCCTCAGGAGCACAGCAATCTAAAAGGAAATGAAATGAGGATGTTACTGTTCCAATTCAGCGGCAAACTCCCCTTGCTTAAAGCTGCACAATTCTTTTATTCAGAACTGTCACATTTACTGTCGGAAAGTGGACACTTGTACCAGCAATTGTCAAAATTGGGAATGCATTGATTAATAAGATCTAGAAGGGAAAGCAGCTAAAAGTGGGAAATACTTTTATTGCATCCTTAGGAGATATTTCAGATTCTGAACTCTACTCTGGATTTACTGCATAATTTTTAGTTTAAAGGGACACTGTATTAAGAGCGCGGGGCGGGAGGAGGGGAAGGCGGGGGTACTGGGGGAAAGTTGAAATAAGCACATCAATTTTAAATACATCTCCCATGCTCTCATAGAGTCCCTATGGTGTAGAAGGAGGCCATTCGACCCATCGAGTCGGCAGCGACCACAATCTCACCGAGGCTCTATTCCCATAACCCACATGTTGACCCTGCCAATCCCCCTGACACTAGGATCAATTTAGCACAGCCAATGAACCTAACCCTTACACCTTTGGACTGTGGAAGAAAACTGGAGCACTCAGAGGAAACCCACACAGACATGGGGAGAATGTGCAAACACAGCATACACAGTGACGCAAGGTAGGAATTAAATCCGGGACTCTGACGTTGTGAGGCAGCTAACCACGGTACTCCTCCTTATTATTCCACCTCTTCTTTTCACAGAGGCACTGTCCTATCAGTTATGATGATTCACCAGCATCACAGAGGTGAACATAAGTGCAAGCTAAGACATATGCAAGCTTAGGCAATCAGCTTTTTGGCAGCAAGGATGCAACAAAGCCAAGTCTGTTCCTATTCTCTCCAGACACAGTAATGTGCCACCCCAGTGGCAGGATGGAGTGTGAACCCTGACATTTTCCTTCGTTGAAATTCGCCACAAACAAATGCTCCTTACCGCAACAGCTTAATCCGTACCACATGGTAGAACTACTAATGACAATAAGGTGCTCCTGGAACACCCTGGCCCTCAGGCAGCCTGTTGGTGATATTAGGTGTCTTGCTGTTTTATGAAGAAATTTAAAAAGTTCTGAAAGACTGCAGCAGTTACACACTCTTCAAAGAATTCTGGCAGAACTCCGATGCAGCAATGGATCAGGCAATTCTGTTAACTATTACCCTCTCCAACTGAAATTGTATCAAGGAGGGTGGATGTCTGTCGTGCTGAGCACAGAGTTTGGAAGTTGGGGGGATTAAGAGGACGATTCAATTATCTCATTGGCTGGAAATACTCCCAAATTATTGTTCACTGTTGATGAAATGTTACAGCAAATACAAATTGAATCTGCTTCTGTTCATGTGGATTGACCCTGTGTGGGTGTGTGGGTGTGGGTGTGTGTGCGTGGGTGTGTGTGCGTGGGTGTGTGTGCGTGGGTGTGTGTGGTGTGTGGTGTGGTGTGTGTGTGGTGTGTGGGTGTGGGTGTGGGTGTGTGGGTGTGTGGGTGTGGGTGTGGGGTGTGGGTGGGTGTGTGGGTGTGGGGTGGGTGGGTGTGGGTGTGTGGGGTGTGGGGTGGGTGTGGGGTGTGGGGGTGTGGGGGTGGGGTGGGTGTGGGTGGGTGTGGGTGGGTGTGGGTGGGTGTGGTGTGGGTGTGGTGGGTGTGGGGTGTGTGGGTGTGGGTGTGGGTGTGGGTGTGTGGGGGTGTGGGTGTGGGTGTGGGTGTGGGTGGGTGTGGGTGTGGGGGTGTGGGGTGTGGGTGTGGGGGTGTGGGTGTGGGTGGGTGTGGGGTGTGGGTGTGGGGTGTGGGTGTGGGTGGGTGTGTGGGTGTGGGGGTGTGGGTGTGGGTGGGTGTGGGTGTGTGGGTGTGGGTGGGTGGGTGTGTGGTGGGTGGTGGGTGTGTGTGCGTGGGTGGTGTGCGTGGGTGTGTGTGGTGGGTGTGGGTGTGGGGTGTGGGTGTGGGGTGGGTGTGGGGTGTGGGTGTGGGTGTGGGGGTGTGGGTGTGGGTGTGGTTGTGGGTGTGTGTGGGTGTGGGGTGTGGGTGTGGGTGTGGGGTGTGGGTGTGGGTGTGGGGGTGTGGGTGTGGGTGTGTGGGTGTGTGGGTGGGTGTGGGTGGGTGTGGGTGGGGTGGGTGTGGGGGTGTGGGTGTGGGTGGGTGTGGGTGTGGGTGTGGGTGTGGGTGGTGTGGTGTGGTGTGGGTGTGGGTGTGTGTGGGTGTGGGTGTGGGTGTGTGGGTGGGTGTGGGTGGGTGTGTGTGGGGGTGTGGTGGTGTGGGTGTGGGTGTGGGTGTGGGTGGGTGGGGTGGGTGGGTGGGTGGGTGTGGGGGTGTGGGTGTGGGTGTGTGGGTGTGGGTGGGTGTGGGTGTGTGGGTGTGGGTGTGGGGTGTGGGTGTGGGTGTGGGTGTGGGTGGGTGTGGGTGTGGGGGTGTGGGTGTGGGTGGTGGGTGTGGGTGGGTGTGGTGTGGGTGTGTGGGTGTGGGTGTGGGGGTGTGTGGGGTGTGGGTGTGGGTGTGGGTGTGGGTGTGGGTGTGGGTGGTGTGGGTGTGGGTGGGTGTGGGTGGGTGTGGGTGGGTGTGGGTGTGGGGGTGTGGGTGGGTGTGGGTGGTGTGGGTGTGTGGGTGTGGGTGTGGGTGGGTGTGGGTGTGGTGTGGGTGTGGGTGTGGGTGTGGGTGTGTGGGTGTGGGTGTGGGTGTGGTGTGGGTGTGGGTGGGTGTGGGTGTGGGTGTGGGTGGGGTGTGGGTGTGGTGTGGGTGTGGGTGGGTGGTGTGGGTGGGTGTGGGGGGTGTGTGGGTGTGGGTGTGGGTGTGTGGGTGTGTGGGTGTGGGTGTGGGTGTGGGTGTGGGTGTGGTGTGGGTGTGGGTGTGTGTGGGTGTGTGTGTGTGTGTGTGTGTGGGTGTGTGTGGGTGTGTGTGGGTGTGGGTGTGGGTGTGTGTGGATGTGTGTGTGGGTGTGTGGGTGTCTGTGAATCAAGCAGGCCAATACTAATCTTGCACTAAATTCGCAACATTAAACCCAAATTGCAGCTGATAGAGGAAGGTTTACCATTTCACAGTGTTCACCACTGTTTGTCAAAGCCTACCACTGTTCAAGTACACAATTTTACATCTACTTGCAATACAGACCGAAATCTATTGAGGCATACAAGACAATCAGAGGATTCCTCGGATGGTGATAGCTAACAAGAGGGGACATAGCTTTAAATTGAGGCGTGATAATTATAGGACGGATTTCAGAGATAGGTTCTTTACTCAGAGGGTAGTAAGGGTGTGGAATGTCCTGCCTGCAGCAGTTGTGGACTCGCTAACTTTAAGGGCATTCAGATGGTCATTGGATAGGCATATGGATAACATTGGAACAGTTTAGGTTAGAGGGTCATTAGATTGATTCCATTGGTCAGTGCAACATCAAGGGCCGAGGGCCCTGTACTACGCTGTAATGTTCTATGTTCTATAACTTGATGATAGGAATCTCTCATTACATGTATAACCCCTTCCGTTCACCATTAATGGAAGATGGACACTTCCTGAAACAAGATTCCATTAGCTTTCAATGTAATTATTTTTGATATTTATTAATTTAAATTTGAATTGAGCTCACTATAGGTGTGTTACTAGTTGAATACCATAACTATTAGATTACCATACCAGCTGAAGGCACGAGTTTCTTGTTGAGACAGTATCCATGGTAACGTGTGGCCCCACAATATCCTGTGCAAGTGACCACACTTCACTGAAATCAGAGGACTTTTTTAATGAGCTGTTAAACTGTCATAAAGAACACACTACATTATTTTGAAGAGAAGGAGGACTCTCCCTGGGAGCCTGATCAATATTTATCCCTCTATTAACATCTTAATAATAGATTTTCTGATTGCTGACTGTGGGAGCTTGCTGTGCACAAATTCACTGCTAAATTTCCTATTTATAACAATGGCTACACTTCAAAAGTGCTTCACTAGGCTGTAAAGCAGTCTGGGATATCTAGTGGTCATGAAAAGTGCTATATAAATGTAGGTTTAATCATTTACTTCATTCATAGAAATCCTACAGTACAGAAGAGGGCTGTTTAGTCCATTAAGTCTGCACTGACAACAATCCCACCCAGGCCCCATCCCCATAACCTCTCATATTTACCCCGCTAATCCCTCGAACCTAAGCATCCTGGGACACTAAGGGGCAATCTTTGGACTGTGGGAGGAAATCAGAGCACGTGGAGGAAATCCACGCAGACATGGGGAGAACATATAAACTCCACACAGCTAATGACCCAAGCTGGGAATCAAACTCAGGTCCGTGGCGTTAGGAGGCGGCAGTGCTAACCACTGTGCCACATGGCACCCATTAATTAATTTTAAAAATCAACTTCTGTCACAGTAACGGGCTGAACTGGTGTAGGTTTTACAATCAATCTTTCCAAGTAAAATATAAAAATGCAAAAAATTAAATAACACACAGATCATTAAAGTCTTTGCAAACCAGGATTCAGAGTTTAGCGCCAGTGGAGTTTGTTCATTGTGTGGGCGAAATGTGACATTGAATAATGCTTAAATCTTCTTGTTTTACATCTGAATTTGGTTAGTTGTTTTGAGTTCCGTTGCTGATAGTCTCTCTGGGATCCGTCTGCGGATAGCAATTAGCAAGATTGGCAAAGGTCCCTGAACAAATGGCAAAGTTGATCGCGTCTCTTTGAGTATCTTCAGACTACAACTGTGCAAAGCACCTGAGTAACCATGGTAAATAGGGCAGAGAATGACCCCTTTCTGAACCCTTTCGATAGCTTAAATTTGCTGCTTTGTGAGTCTGCAGGTTATTTGTTTGGGCAGGAGGGTTTCTCCCAGTCAGACCCTGCCCTGTCCTAACCTCACAGTCACAGCAATTTATTTACTCACTAAGGATAGAAGTAAGTTAAAGAGCAATAGAGATCTTTGGACCCAAAAGTTGATAAGGCTGCACCTTATCAGAGATCTCATTTACCTGTCTATCCTATTACTGTACCAAACAATATTTATCCCCAACATGTTAATAAGTTTGCCTGCAGTTTTCCTATTGCATGTTTTAGCTAGTGGATCATTGCCAACTGCAGTCAGGACAAAAAACATTTCCCAGATGGGTTAGCATCGATGCAGGATGTCTTCTGGCATTGCGGTAGCATCTCCACTTCTGAGGCAAAAGCTCCAGGCTCAAGACCTCCACAGGGGAAGCAATGACCTGGGGGTATTATTGATAGACTATTAATAGAGAAACTCAGCTCATGTTCTGGGGACATGGGTTCGAATCCCACAACAGCAGATGGTGGAATTTGAATTCAATAAAAAATATCTGGAATCTACTGATGACCATGAAACCATTGTTGATTGTAAGAAAAAAAACCTTCTGTCCTTTAGGGAAGGAAATCTAATGGCATTTCCTGGTCTGACCAATATGTGACTCAAGAGCCGCAGTGATGTGATTCATTCTCAACTGCCTTCCAAGCGTAACTAGGGATGGGCAATAAATGTTGGCCAGCCAGTGACATCCATACCCCATGAATGAATAAAGTAAGAATGGAATGGCGCAGTTCAACAGGTTGATAATCAGCCCATGAATCCTTCCACCCTTATTCCCAAAAGAGAGAAGATTGTGTGAAGATACACTAAGAAGATATATAGAGATGAGGAATCCGGCATTCAAACATTTCCCAACTGCTAGAAGTGTGGAGCTGCAAACATGTCAATGGGTAACTCTATAACAGGATAATCCTAATGAAATCCTAACAAGAGGAATGATAGCATTCCCCACAGTTAATATCTTCACTAAAATAGAATTTCTTGCAACAAGCCATTTATTGATAAAAAAGACAAGTAATTCAAGTTGTAGGAAGGCTGGTTTGTTTGTTTCAGAAAGCAACAAAGATTTAATTGTAGCAACCTATCTTTGCCACAATGACGTCAGCAAACTTGGGGTTCCTATGTCAGAATTCTAAATACACAAAGCCTTTCCTCAAAGTTTTAAAAATTTCATTGATCTCTTTTTAAAATATCCAGATAACAAACGAACTGCTGAAAAAGAGCCTTCATTCAGAGCTCCGCCGCAGTTTACT
The DNA here is from genome assembly GCA_024679065.1 of Sphyrna mokarran. Classification (NCBI taxonomy): domain Eukaryota; kingdom Metazoa; phylum Chordata; class Chondrichthyes; order Carcharhiniformes; family Carcharhinidae; genus Sphyrna; species Sphyrna mokarran. The sequence continues at coordinate 49,869,557 of JAGIQG010000019.1, forward strand.
GCAAATGTAATCAATTAACTGATGTCTTATGAAGAGAAGCTGAGGGATTTGAGGTTGTTTTTGTTAGAAAGAAGGCGGCTAAGAGGAGACCTTATTGAAACATATAAGATGATTAGAGGTTTAGATAGGGTGGACAGTGATAGCCTTTTTCCTAGGATGGAGAAAGCTAGCACGAGGGGACATAGCTTTAAATTAAGGGGTGGTGGTTTTTGGACAGATGTCAGAGGTAGGTTCTTTACCCAGAGGGTGGTAAGGGTATGGAATGCCTTGCCTGTGTCAGTTGTTGATGCGCCAAGTTAGGTGGCGTTTAAGAGGTTAGTAGATAAGTTTATGGATGAAAAGGGAATGGTTTAGGTTAGAGGATCACTGCTTGTTCCTAATTGGTCGGCGCAACATCGAAGGCCGAAGGGCCTGTTCTGCGCTGTAATGTTCTATGTTCTATGTTCTATGTCTTTCCCTCAAAATAGTTGCACACGAGGCTTTACTTCCCTTCCCCCCATAGAACCAGAGGCAAAACTAATCAAACTGACAGTCAGCCTAATGTACATGCAGTATTCAATCCCCACAGACCAAATCTACAGAGCCCAAGAGAGGAATGACTTGAAATATTTAAGGGGAAGAGAGGTAAAGGGGTAGAGGCATTCTGTAAGATACATCACCACTTTATTCACAGATGAAAGCAGAACAAAATCTTGCATTTATATAGTGTCTTCCGTGCCTACACCTCTCCTGATGTGGAGATGTTAGTGTTGAACTGGGATAAACACTGTAAGAAGTTTCCTGGTGTTGTGAGACTTTTTACTGTATACATCTCTCCTGCCATCCTTCCTTGCTTCTCTCCTCTCTGACACCCCTAAAACTGGTCACATTCAACCTGCTATGTCTCCTCATGTGGCTTGAAGTCAGACTTTATTTTACAATACTCTTGTGAAGCACCTGTAGATAAATGTATTGCTTAAATTGTCATTATTGTTCATTTATATAATGAAACATCCCAAATGCTTCACTGGAGTGTTATAAAACAATGTATGGCACAGCCCTGGAAAAAGATGACCAAAAGTTGGGTCAAAGAGGTAGGTTTTAAGGAGAATTTAAATTATAAGCAGAGAATACATAATAATGATGTTCTGCATTACAAATTATACTAGTGATTTGCATTGGCATAATCTTAGTTTTTAATGAAATTACATTTAACCACACATTTCAAATATTCGCTTAGCAGCTCTGTTGATGCATCAAGGAAACTACAACCCCCTCACTGCGACAAACATGGCAATAGGCAATTTGAGGTTGTGACCCTGACTGTTCCTGTTTCAGGAATGTTTCAGCGCAACTTTCCCACTGGAGCAGTCACAGTCCTTGAAAGAGTCAACAGATGATTTTAAAACTTGGGAAACGTCCAGTAATGAAAACGTGAAAGGATTAAGGACAGGACCGAGAGCACAGTTTAGTTCTTACACTTTGCCACAATCTTGTTGAATGTTTTTTGGGGAGCGTTTTTGCATCGGTATCAAAGAGGCAATGCTTTTTAATGCTGTATCATAAACACAAGAATCTCATCAGACAGAGTTTCATTAGCTGCTCCATAAAGAGTAAGAATTTCTACCGTGACTAATTTAAACCAGTTATTGCAGTCAGCTATAACTACGTGGTAAAAACTGGGTCACTATCGTAAGTAGTGATTTGCAATGTTGGTTTGATATAGATTCAGAGTTTAGTTCAGAACATATAAATAAAGTACAATGTTGGAAAATCTCAGCAGGTCTGACAGCATCTGTGAGAAGAGAATAGAGCCAATATTTCCAGTCTGGATGACCCTTTGTCAGAGGATCCCTCAAGGATCATTCAGATTTGAAATGTTGACTCTATTCTCTCCACAATGCGGAGACAGTGATTTCTTTTCTCTCCTCGCAGAGGCTGTCAGATCTGCTGAGATTTTCCAGCATTTTCCATTTTTGTTTCAGATTCCAGCATCCGCAGCAGTTTACTAAATAAAGTAGCCGTGATTTACAGTGAAGTGGCTGCATTGCTCAGTACGAGAAGTGAAAACAGCCATTACCTACGGGAGAAAGGGCTCAGGCGTTTCTGACGAGCTATATCCAATATGAAAGTTTTGGGGGGGAGGGGGTTGCTGAATTCTCAATCACCAAAATCTTGCTGCTGTTTACACCAGTGGGATATTACAGACCTACCGGTGGCATACTTCCCACCACAGGTTCGCCGGCGGTGAGGGACATGCTCAATGAGAACCTTATTGACAATGGCGAGATCAGCACACCGCTTCCTGCTGCCGCGGAGGGACAGGAAAATCCCATCCCATAGAATTGACATCATAGAAACAGGCCGGTCAATCAGATTAGTCCAGTCCATTGTTTATGTCACACATGAGATGACTTATTTCCCTTTCATATTTATTTAAAACAAATTAATCCAGTCGTAGGTTTTTATTTACATATGATTTAAGGATTAGCATGCTGAATATTTGGATTTGCAATTGCTGTCAAAGTGGATTTGGACCTGATCAATGTACAATCTGATCATCTCATGTGGCAAGGGTTGCATCAATCCTGACTTGCATTTTTGTTCGCAGAGAGAATGAGGAACCTCTCCCCTGATCCAGATTGTCTGCTCATTTCCTGCTGCAGAGTCCACAGCTGGGAAGGAACCCCGTGGCCTCATTCATCCTGCTCTCTCTTTTAAACATAGACACATGGAACCGAATGAAAAGGAACAGGAGCCAGGTGGAGGAAAGGAGATCAAAGCAGCAAAAAACTCTCAATGCTGAAATCCCCTGCACTGGATGACTGCAGATCCAACAACCCTGAAGAAGTCTGACACCATTCAGGACAAAGCAGCCTGTTTGATTGGCATCCTTTCAACATTGACTCCCTCCACTAAGGATGCACAGTCGCAGTCACGTGTACCAACTAAAAGATACATTGCAATAACTCAGCAAGGCTCCTTTGACAGCATGTTCCAAACCCATGACCCCTTAAATCTCACAGGACATGGACAGCAGGTACAATGGAACATCACCACCTGCATGTTCCATCCCAAGTTATACATCATCCTGACTTGGAAATATATTACCGCTGGGTTAAAATCTTGAAACTTTCTCCCTAACAGCACAGTGGCTGTACCTACACCACATGGACTGCTGTGCTTCAAAGTGGCAGCTCACCACCACCTTATCAAGGCCAATTAGGGATGGACAATAATTGTTGGCCTAGCCAGTGACACACATGTCATGTAAAAGAATAAAGATAAAGCCAAACATCCTGCAGTAACCTGGATGCAGTATTAAAGGCTATACATTGAGTCTATGTTACATAGAGAAAATGTTTTTAATATAATAAGGATGAGATGCATTCAGAGATACTGAGGAAGTGAGTGTGGAAATTGCAGAGGCATTGGGCACAGTTTTTCAATCTTTCTTAGACTTGTGGGAGGTCCAACAGGATTGGAGAATTGCAAACTTAACATTCTTACTCAAAATGGGTGTAAAGATAAGCCCAGCAACAAAGACCAGGCGATTTGACTTTGGTGGTGGGGAGGCTTCTGGAAACAATAGGGGGGGATTCTCAGAGCCCGCCAACGGCAGGTGAGAGTCACATTGGCCTGAAGACAAGGGTGTTGGGCACCAAATCTATTGGAATGCTCCCAGCCCTCCCCATCCGACTAGCCTTCATTGAATTCCCATCCAAAGTGGGCAGCAACCTTTTAATTACACAAACCCTGCTAACTGTAATACAACTAGTGGATCTGACGGCTCACCCACAGTACCCCATCATTCACCCATCTCTCCACCAGGAATGGGATGGACAGGTTTTGATGTTGATCATCAGCAATGGGGACCTGGCATACTGGACCCCGAGAGTCCAAAGCAGCACTACCATCCTCTCAGCAAAGAGGGGCATCCTTCCTGCCAACCACCACTCAGATAGTGAGCTCTATGCCCACATCACACATACAGCCCACCTTGGGGGAGAGTAGTGAGATCACCTCCTTACTCCCAGCCTGAACCTACCCAATTCCCCAGGACCCTCTTTAGTAGGGGGGGTGCCCTCTATAGACTTACAGTGAGAATGAGAAGGCTTAGATTTATAATAATTAGTAAAAGAAGCAAAACAAAGGTGACATGAGGAGAAGCCTTTTTTTAACACAGAGAGTGATTACGGTTTCGAAACATGGGAACAAAACAACAGCAGTAGGCCATTCCATCACTTAATACAATCATGACTGATTGGAAACTTCAATGTCTTTTAAACATACTTTCCCAGTGACCTTTTATGTTATTATTAATCAGAAATCGTTGCTTTAAACATATTCAGTAACTGAGTTTCCACAGCTCTCTGGGCAAAGAATTCCAAAGATTCACAATCCTCCGTGTAAAGAAATTTCTCCCAGCTTAGTCCTAAGTTGCTTCCCCTGCATTATGAAATTGTGTTCACGGATCTGAACTCCCCAACACATCAACTCCGTCTATTCCTTTCAGTATTTTGTAGGTTTCAATTGGATCACCTATCAGTCTTTGAAACTCAGAAACAGGCCCAGTTTGCCCAATCTCTCTTCATAAGACAGTTCCACCATCTCCGGAACTAGTCTGGTGAACTTTGTTACACCCCTCTATGGCAATAATATATTTTTTGAGGCAAGGAGTCCAAACAGTGCTCCAGGTGTAATCTAACCAAGCTCCTACACAATTGAAGTAAGATGTCACTATTTGTATTCAAATCTTCTGGCAATAAAAGCTAACATTCCATTAGCCTTCCTAATAGTTTGCTGCACCTGCATTGACTTATGGACAAGGACACCCAGGTCCCTCTGTACATCTCCACTTCCTAAGCTCTGTTCATTCTACCGAAATAGATTACCTCACATTTTTCCACATTTTATTCCATCTGCCATGTTCTTGCCCACTGTCTGAGAGTCTAAACCCTCATGTAGCCACTTACATCTTCTTCCTACCTATCTATCAACTACAAATTTGAAAATATTGTATTCCATCCCTTCATCCAAGTCATTAATACATATTGTGAAGAGCTGGGAGCCAAGTACTGATCCTTGTGGTAACTCACTAGCCACTGCCTTCCATTGCAAAAATAATCTGTTTACTCCTGCTCTCTAATATCTGCCTGTCCTCAATCCAGGCCAATATATCGCCTCCTATCCCAGGTGCTTTTATATTGCTAATTGACCTCCTGTGAGGAACTTCATTGAAAATCCACCCCTCGGGCCGGATTTTACTCCTTGCTCAAGCGAGACTGGAAATTCCCACCGAGATCAATGGAGATTTCCGTTGTCAGACCCGCTCCCCCTCCGATTCTGTGGCGGACCAGACAGCCGAATTCCGGCCATACTGTCTAGAGTGGGATGTGAATTCACAACCTCCTGTGAAAAGACAAGTGCGCTGCTCATTGATAACTCCAAAAGAATTAAAATATCTTTAATTTTTTTGGTGATATCTCCCATCAAAACACGGGAACAATACTGGTCTTGGTAGTGTATTATTATATGTAATTTATCTAGTGACAAGGAGGCTGTTTTTAAAAACAATCTTTCCTCTTATTATCGCGTTTTTCTATTTTCACCTTCTGTCAGCCAGTGCAATACCCCCCAGCACTATATTCAACAGGAAGGGAGTGTTTTTATCAGAGTGTCACAGAACTCACTCACACGTTGAAAGTTACAAAGGTCCACTTGATGGGAACAGACTAGGTTTGAGTTACTAACTCTGGGAGTTGCTGGTGTGGGCTTCATACTGGGATCTTTCCCTCTGTACTGCGAGTGCTCAGTTCTTACTTTGCCTGAACTATCCAGGGCTAGCCCGTGATTCATGAGCTGTCATTGTGCTGGAATGTGGCCTATTGCCAAAAATATGGCGCAGCACTAACAGGAAGTAATCTGATACTTTAAACTACTTAAATGCTCTAAAACTCCAGTAACATCAGACAGCACATGCACACAAAGTCAAAACAACTTTCAAAGCAACAACGTCCTAAAATTGTTAATGTGCTGACTATCAGCCCAGAACCATCTCATATTGGCTTTCTCTTGCTACAGTTTACAGAAAGATAAAAGGCTCCAAATGTTTTGTACATTAAAACTGAAATTCATTAACATGAAGAGAGCAATTGGCATTTTGGATGATGTCTCATCATCCCTGCATTAATGAAGGGTGTCTGTATAAAAGGTGAGCTCTGTCTTTCTGTATCCCTCACTGCCTGATGAATCTGCTGTGAATTTTCAAGTTTTTTTTCCATTTTTGATTTCAGATTTCCAGCATTTTCTTTACTCCTTTTGCTCATGTTTCTTTCGAACTGGAATAAAGCAAGCGAAAGGTCAGAGTTAATCAATGCGATTTCACCATTGCCAGAGGATATGACTAATGTCGCTTTAAATGTACTGCTGTATTTTCCAAAATCCCAGGCTGACTTTAACAAGATACATTATCTTCCAAATTGTCATGGAAGCCAGCTCCTGGACTCTGAGCACAGCTGGTGAGGCTATGTCCTGGTCACACAATCCATTTTATTTAGAATGGCATAAAACATTGAGTGGCAGAGATTCACAATTGTTTCAATTCTGTTTGGGATGTGAGTGCCGTTGGTAAGATTAGCATTTATTTCTCATCTCTAATTGTCATCATAACCCACTGTGGTTGATGAGTGCAAGTACAGCCAGATTTCTGTGAGGGAGGGACCTCCAAGTCTGTGATCTGGTGACAGTGAACGAACAGGGATATAATTCAACTCAGGATGGTGACTGACTTAATGAACTGTAAAATTTTGAGGGGAACTTGCAGGTGGTGGTGCTCCCATATATCTGCTGTCATTGTCCTCCTGGTGGCAAAGATCATGGGGATGATTCTCCCATCTCATGGTTAGCGCAGCAGATCAGGAGATTCCAGAGAGCCCAATCCGTGTGGGACATCCGGGCCTGAGTGCCCCTTCCACTGCCGGATTTCCAGCACCGTCAGCTCTGCACCAGAAATGGGCATGGAGCTGCCTAATGAATACAGCCTTCCATCTTAATGTTATGTCAATGTAAATAGCACGATTGGGACTGAAGTCTCTGGACACACCAGCCTCTCCCGCTGTTCCTTCACCTTCGCCAGATCACAAACTTGGAGCTCCCTCTCTCACAGCACTCTGAGTGTATCTACACCATCTCTACCGCAGTGGGTTAAGATGGCGATGATGGCAATTAGGGGCTTGCAGGAGCTCCCGATTTGCAGGGAGCTGGGGGCCTGACCCCACCGTAGTGAAAGGGGCCATGGAGGCCTCTCCCAGAGGGTCGGTTGTTGGGATTGCCCCCCCCCCTTAGCACCTTGGCAGTGCCAGCTTGGCTTCTGGAGACACCTGGACACTCCCAATTAGGCATGGAGCAGTACCAAGGCCATTGGGGGAGTCCCACTTCCACTCAACGTTGGTATTGGTAGAGGAGGGAGGGTGATCAATGATCGGGGTTTGCCAGTGGGAGAGTAGGGATAGGGAGATCATGGCTGGGGGTGGTGAGGGGACAGAGGCTGGCCCAGACATGTTCGGGAAGCCAATGATCAGGCTGTTTGCATGGCTGTGATGCAGAGCTGGACAACAATCCGGAGGCCAGTAGTGTGGGGCCACTGCGCATGCGCCAATCTCCGCTATGACAGATTGGCACACGTGAAGTGACCCACTCTGTGCAATGCTGCCAGTCTCTCCAGTAGGAATAGTCCCACCCACAGCTTTTTAGAGTCACTGACACTAGGGCACTCAGCAGTGCACAGAGTGTGGGAGATTCAGATTTAAACTCTGACTGAAAAAAAACCCAGCGTAATTTACCCCAGTTTTCACGCTTTTTTTGAGAGAATTGTCCCCAATATGTTTGGTAGATGTTGTTGAAGGAGCCTTGGTAAGTTCCTGTGATGCACTGTGTAGATGGTACACACATTGCCAGTGTGCACTGGTAGTGGTGAGTGTGACTGTTTAAGATGATGAATGGGGTGCCAATCAAGTTTGCTGCCTAGTCTTAGATAGTGTTGAGCTTTTTAAGCATTGTTTGAGCTGTACTCATCCAATCCCATCCCTCCCTTGACTTGTGCCTTGTAGATGGTGGACAGGCTTTGTGGATCGGGGAGCGGGCAGGGAGGGGTGAATTGTTCAAAATAACACAATTAAAGTGTTCTTAACCCCAACAGTAAAAATGTGAGTTGCTCATCACTACTTGAATCTCAAGAAGCAAAACCATCCGGGCTCCCGGAGCCAAGATGCTATAAGCAAACTTCTCCATCTCTGTAACTTCCTCCAACCCTCAGATATCTGCACATCTCCAACGTGATATCTTCTACCTTGTGATAACCCTAACCTCTGGAATTCCCTCCATTAGCCTCTCCACCTCTCTCTCTCTGTCTTTAACCCGATGTTGTGAGACTGCTTACTCTGTCTTTTCTCCTTTAAGATGCTGCTTAAACCCTACATAGTTACTCAAGCCTTTGATCAACTCACCTACAATTTCCTTACGTGACCTGGTGTTTTTTTTTGTTTGTTAATCACTCCTGTGAAGTGCTTTGGGACATTTCACTAATCTAAAGATGCAATGTAAATACAACTTGTTGTGTAATATTTGACCATCCCCAACGATCAATGCAGCCAAATCCACAGAATAAGCACAAGCCCTCAGCTGTCCAGTGGCTGGTGGCTGGTGTGCCAAGCTGTTTGTCTAGGAGACCATTTGCCAGCAAAGATATTAAGAGCTGCTTCACTGACCTTGCAGCTGACTGCTCCTGTAACAGCACTGAACAGACGGAGTTGCAACATGGCAAAACACGTGACAAAGTTCATACTGTGACAGATGCAGTATCTGCCGCACTGAGAGTGGACATAGGAGACAGTATCCCCATACAAAATCATGGACTGCAGCTTGTGAACAGCCTGTGTGTGTGCATCATGATCTGTGAAGCAAGACCTCCCAGTATAAACAGTGCTGATCTTTAATCGCCAGACAACGTGTAAAATGAAACCCCAGCTGCCAGCAGACTGTTCAGCGTGCAGACTGATAGAGGAATGTAAACAGCATTCTTCAAAGAAACAGATTGTAATTTTGATAAAGAGCTAACATAGAGCAAATAAACAATTCAGATCAATCTGCTGCTTTAATCTTATTTTCTACAATTTTTGTTCACCCGTACTCACTGATCTACATTGGTTCCCAGTCCAAAAAAGCCTTGATTTTGGGATTCTTACCTTGCATTAAGTTGATCTTTCTCTATGCCCCAGCTATCATTGTAACACTACATTCTGCACTCTCTCCTTTCCTTCTCAATGAACGGTATGCTTTGTCTGTATAGCATGCAAGAAATAATGCTTTTCACTGTATGTTAATATGTGACAATTGAATCCTGCTGTGGTCTCACTCCTCACAGCTTTCTCCATCTCCGCATCCACCCGAAATCTCTGAGCTTCTTGAATTCAAGCCTCTTGCGATCCCTCATTTATCCATTTTGCAATAAGTGGCCATACCTTCAACTGCCTGGACTGTAAGCTCAGAGTTCTAGCTCCCTAAATTTCCCTCTCCTCCTTCACGAGACTCCTTAATACTGCTTTGATCAAGCTGTTGGTCACTTACCTCAATATCACCGACTGTGGCTAAGTGCCCAATCGTGTTAAATAACACTTCTGTGAAATATCTTGTGATCTTTCACTGCATTAAAATTGCTACGTTAACAAAACTTGTTATCTTCCAGAAATTGAGAATAAACTTCAAATTCTTCAAAATCAAATTAAAGTGGCAACAAATTTTGTTCTCAAATATGATAAAATGCAGCACAGTGGCACAGTAGTTGGCACTGCTGTCTCACAGTGCCAGGGATCCAGGTTCAATTCTTAAGTAATATGATAATTAGATGAGTGTTAACTTCACACTTTGCATTTCCCTTTAATTTTATTATAAATGAGAAATTAGAGTGCTCCCAGTTATTAAATGTAACTAGTTTGGGAGTTCTATGCTGGTCCAGTTTATGAATGAGATGCTTTTTGTGAGTAGAAACTCTTGGAGATTGGGAAAGAGCCAGGTTTGATCCCACTTAATGCTGACTTAACAAGACACTTATTGGAGCTGGTGCCTCTGGGTTAGGAAGGGTAAAGTCAGACAGAATTCCTGTTCTTTCATAAGCATCAGTTTGACAATTATCTTCAACACATGTCTCCAGGAGGTGCTGTGCAATCAACAGATGCAGGATGACCCCTGGAGTCTTGTCAAGTGACCATTATTGATGCAAAATGATGACAATGTCAGCTGGCTGTTTGATGAAGGGTGTATCACACTCAGATCTGACCCTACTGTTACGCAACACACGAGCCAAGAAACTCAGGATTCAGTTCATTTCTCGAGGGATCCTGGGTTGGGTCAATTGGCTGTCAGATTTCTTACTGTGGACAATGAGGATGGATGGCTTAGCATTGCATTCTCTTCCTCGCGAAAAACAAAAGAGGCGAGGAAGGGAGGGAGCTGAGTCTCCACTCAGTTTACAGTGCTCAGAGAAGGAGAGGGGATAGATGGAAGGAGAAGTGGGGAGAGACTGAGGTCCAGAGCATTTTTGCAAGTGAAGTGGATGGTCGTGATAAGCTTTATTCATCTCATATGGGCACCCATTATGAAGGGTGCCTGGAAGCAGACATTAGACCTTGCACCCTGCCCTAATATACGTGTGGCATTCATATTACTTGCCCACTTTCAGCAAAAGCTTCAACATTGGACTGGTCTTGCTGTGTGTGGGCACAGACTGCTACATGGCTGGTATAAAGAGGCATCATATAGGCCGCTGCCTCCTGGATATAAATCAATTCCTGCAGAAAAGTAGCCAGAGAGTCAAGGGAAACCTTCCAGTTTAACAACACTTTGAATTTGCACATGTACTTAATTACGATAGTTTGACGTGTGATAAAGATCATTTTGGCAACTTGATATTGGCCACATGGAATCTTTTTGAGTGGATTTCAATCAAGGGAGATTTGATTTGTTTGATGCTGTTCCCTAGCTTCAAGTTGAAAAAGAAGTCTAACCGAGGTTTCCAATGTGACACATTAGCTGTCTAATCCAGTAAAACCTCCAATTTCTCTGGTGGAGAGTTGGGGAGATTTGAATAGGGGAATGAGATATAAAGAGTTCCAGGTCTCAACAGAGACATTCTCAATCTCAGAGCAGGGGAAGGTCAGTCAGGTAAAAATTCATATTCAACATTTAAAAGATTCAAATACAAGAATGTGTTTTTAATATTTGCAGACAGTGTTAAATTTTCCTCGAGCATTAGCAGTCATTGGAAACAGTTTCTTTTCTTTCAAACACATGTTTCTGATTAGAGTTCACTCCATGAAATTACTCAAGCCATGACACTCTCTACCCTGGAACTGCTGCCAGAAACTCCAATCCATCAAGCCTGAACGCCGCTTCCACGCTCTGCACTGACATTCTTTTATTGGCTGTTTAACTGTCTCTACTGTCTCCATGTCGAGGTGGGCTTGATTAATATGACATTAGCCCGGGTTTTACTTGGATCGCAGGGCCACATTAAAATGCTGAAATTCAACAAAGCAGTAAAGTTTCCCTGTTTATGGCGTCAATGAGAAAGGGCAGCTCATCAACACAGTTCAGAAGAAAAACCACCAGTCCTGACGCTGCACAACATCACAATATACCTCAACTGCTAGAGTCTGCACCTTTTGACAAAGAAGAAAGTGTTTTAAGGACAGCAAATTAACTTAGGAAGAGGAAATCTGGCAGAGTAAGTACATCAACTTAGAGCCTTGGGTGTACACTGTACACACAAATCCAGGGGTAGAAATATAGGAGGAGGCCATTCAGCCCTTCAAGGCTGCTCTACCATTCATTTTGATCATGGCTGACGATCAAATTCAATATCCTGATCCCACTCCTCTCCATATCCCTTAGAACCATAGAGTCATACAGGTTTACAGCATGGAAACAGGCCCTTCCGTCCAACTTGTCCATGCCACCCTTTTTTTAAACCCCTAAGCTAATCCCACTTAACTGCATTTGGCCTATATCCCTCTATACCCATCGTACCTATGTAACTATCTAAACGCTTTTTAAAAGACAAAATTGTATCCGCCTGTACTATTATCTCTGGCACCTTGTTCCAGACGCACACCAGCTTCTGTGAGAAAGAATTGCCCCTCTAGACACTTTTGTATCTCTCCCCTCTCACCTTAAACCTATGCTCTCTAGTTTTAGACTCCCCTACCTTTGGGAAAAGATATTGACAATCTAGCTGATCTGTGCCCCACGTTATTTTATAGACCTCTGTAAGATCACCTCTCAGCCTCCTACACTCCAGAGAAGAGTCCCAGTCTATCCAGCCTCTCCTTATAACTCAATCCATCAAGTCCTGGTTGCATCCTAGTAAATCTTTTCTACACTCTTTCTAGTTTAATAATATCATTTCTATAATAGGGTGATCAGGATTGCACACAGTATTTCAAGTGTGGCCTTACCAATGTCTTGTACAATTTCAACAAGACGTCCCAACTCCTGTATTCAATGTTCTGATCTATGAAACCAAGCACGCCAAATGCCTTCTTCATCACTGTGTCCACCTGTGACTCCACTTTCAAGGAGCTATGAACGTGTATTCCTAAATCTCTTTGCTGTGTAACTCTCCCCAACATCCTAGTAAGCCCTAAGTCCTGCCCTGGTTCAATCTATCAAAATGTATTTGTCTAAATTAAATTCCATCTGCCATTCCTCAGCCCACTGGACCAATTGATCAAGATCCTGTTGCAATTGGAGATAACTTTCTTCACTGTCCACAATGCTACCAATCTTAGTATTGTCTGCAAACTAACCATGCCTCCTATATTCTCATTCAAATCATTAATATAAATGACAAATAACAGTAGATCCAGCACTGATCCCTGAGGCATACTGCTGGTCACAGGCCTTGATCCCCTTTAGCCCCTCAAGGCATATCCAATTTCTTCTTGAAATCACACAATGTTTTCTGTAGTAGCAAATTCCATTCAGCATCCTCTGGGTGAAGAAATTTTTCCTCACCTATGTTCTACACAGTTTACCCCTAATCCACAAATAATGACCCCCTGGTTCTGGACTCCCCCATCATTGGGAATGTTCTTTTTGAATCTACCCGTCGAATCGTGTTGCAATTTTATATGTTCCTTAGGTGACTGGAGTTGATCAAAGTAAAACTAAGGGATGGTGCTTAAGTATCTTTGAAGTCTATGGCGTATTTCATCATCTTAGATTTGAACTTCCTACATGAGGAAGTACAAAGGCTTTCCTTTGCCTCCAGAGATCACCTTGGCCTCCCTGGGTTGGGACAGGTTTATATTAATTTGTAGAGACTTAAACTCAGCCCTGGCAAGGAAGGAAGCATAAATCAGAAATGGAGGAAAGGAACATTACAGCAAATAATGGCACATCTGATTGGAGGATATTTCCTGTCATCTTCCTGAAGGGTATTGCAGCTGTTGGGATGTGCGGCATTCCGGCTGCGATATCCCGCGAACAGCAGAGTAACTTTTGTTTCCTAATTCACAGCTGTATCTACCAGCCTATTCTTGACAGTTCAAGGTTTTTAAGTTTGAAAGGTGCAACCCTTCCCCCTGAATCAACCGGTGCAAAACTGCAGCGAGCTGGAGAGTTGTGAGGAAACTCAAACATAGCATTAGAAATCTGGGTTATCCTACATGCAGGTTCTTTACACTGCAACAAATGGAAGCGCTCTTTCTAGGTGAAGTTAAAAACTTCATTCTCAACATGTCTAATTTTTGAATGGATTGCAATCTCTTCAGCTTTGACTTCCTTTGGTCAAATAACACAGGAAAGTGCCCAAAATCTCTAAACACAACTACAATTCACATCCCTCATAGGGCAACAAAGCGGCACACTGGTTAGCATTGCTGCCTCACAGTGCTTGGGACCCAGGTTCAATTCTGGCCTCAGTCTGTGTGGAATCTGTATGTTCTGTTCATGTCTGCGTGGATTTCCTCCAGTTGCTCTGGATTCCTCCCGCAGTCCAAAGATGTGCAGGTTTGGTGGATTGGTCATGGGAAATATGTGTGAATATGCAGACAAGACTGGCTAAGATACCTTGCCAGAGAGTTGGTGCAGACTCGGTGGGACAAATGGCATCTTTTGCACAATACGGATTCTCTGATTCTTTTTGTTTCATTGGTTAATGAGAAAGGGCTGCAGTATTATCTTAAAAAAGACAATATGCAAAACCGAATCCAAAAAAAATGCTGCAGCTCTCTAATTTTGTTATATTTCCGTTCCATTGCTCCCGTGCACGTGGGGAGAACAAAAGTGACACTTCTGGTATTGCCTGGCACTGCTCACACAGGTAGGTAGCAGAGAGTGCTCTAGCTCTCGAAACTGCTCAAGCATCTGAGTGCAAGGTGTTACTCGTGGGGAATTCACAGAAGTTACTTGGGGAAGAGAGGTGGTTCCCCCAAACCCCCTCTTCAATGGAAGTCAACTTTGCACTGCCACAGATCACACACCCACTTCAAAACATTCTAAACCTACCATCTTGTGTCCTCTTACACAATAAATCCGCAACTTCACTCATGTCTAAATCAGAGTTTACTGCACCCCAACGGTAACCACTACTTAATACAAGTCACCCCTGTGTTCATTGGGTTTCAGTTTGCTCAAATCTGTAATTTTATACTAAATGTGATCCCAAAACACTAAACAATTCCCAAAATCCAATGTCATACAAAGGAATTTATTTTTCCAGTGAAGCATTTGGAGCAGTGGCCTTGGCTCCTGTCCTTTTGTTTCTCAGCCATTAGTTTTCTTTTGAGTTGTTGGAGTTCTGTGGGTGAGATTTATTGAGCAATGAGATGAAGTATACATTTCCCTTGTCTGGACTCATGTTGTATTGATGCAGTCACTCTCCACAAGCTCAGACCAAGTGAGTCTAGTCAGTAATCAAATCCAATCCATGCAATCTTTGACACAAAAATATTTTCCAGCAAGACCTAGGAGTTTAAACCCCATTGATCATTTTGTTCTGTTTATTTTATTATTATATCCAATTATTGCACCCACACCACAAAGTGCAAACATTTGAACCTGGAACCTTCTAGGCTACATGCCTTTGTTGAAAATTGTTTTTATTAAAGAAGATATTGGCTGAGTTTCAATGGAACATTTATAATTAGGATAGTGTGCCAGCCCTGAATGCAGGCAGACATACTGATTAACAGTATTGGATTATCAAACAGGAAGGGTGGTGACAAGAGACACCCAAGGAGTTTGCAGAGAGAGGCAGAGAGCAAAGTCCTTCCTGTACTCACCATTATTGAAGTGTCATCAATTCTTTGTGGCCAATTGCCTTGCCTGCTGTTGTCTATAACAGCATGCATTCTCGCCCAAGTCAGAGGTTGCGAACTCGAGCCTCCTTCCAGAGACAAAGCAGTGAAATCCAGGGTGGGAGTGCTGCACTGTAGAAGGCCCCATCTTTAAATTAGACATTAAGCTGAGGACTTGTCAACCCTGTCACGTAAATTGCAATGATTCTATGACACTGCTTCGAATAAATTTTGCCCAGGACGCAGGGCAATCATTCCCAGTGTGCTAGGCAATATTTACCCCTCAATCAAGATCACAGAACAGTCATTATCGCACTGTTTGTGGGATCTTGCTGTGCACAAAACAGCTGGAATTCTCTGGTTGTGCATTCAATGGAAAATTCTACTGACAATAGTGGTATCAGGAAATTCCACCCGGCAGCCAATGGCAAGCTGCCTTCCACCACCAAAGAACAAATGGCAAGCAATGCAGAGAATCGCCCTCCCCACTACTGCCCCTCCCCACCCCGGCTGCTGCGTTTCCTACGACAGGCTACATTTTGAAAATACTTAATTGCTATAAAGTGCTTTGGAGTGTTCTGAGGTCACGGCAGGTGCTATATAAATGCAATTTTTTTTCTTATATAGCAGGGAGAATTGATGGGACTGTGTGGATTCCTTATCTCTCCCAACAGTTTAGTTTATTTATTAGTGTCAGAATTAGTCTTACATTAACATTGCAATGAAGTTACTATGAAAGTCTCCTGGTCACCAACTCTAGTGCCTGTTCAGGTACACTGAAAGAGAACTTAGCATCTAACGAGCCTTTTGGACTGTGGGAGGAAACCGGAGCACCTGGAGGAAACCCACGCAGACACGGGGAGAAGGTGCAGACTCCACACAGACAGTGACCACAGTGCCGGATCCTTGGCACTGTGGGGCAGCAGTGCTCACTACCATCCCTCCCCACTCACATGCCAGCTTATCCATCACAGTGTGCCTCAGTACCAAATGCCAGGAAATGTATATCCCAGTGTGTTTATACACAGTCGGAGCTGGGGAGTGTATATCCCAGTGTGTTTATACACAGTCGGAGCTGGGGAGTGTATATCCCAGTGTGTTTATACACAGTCGGAGCTGGGGAGTGTATATCCCAGTGTGTTTATACACAGTCGGAGCTCCAAAAGGAGATAACACCACAATTACAGGATGGGAGGCCTCTACCAATCAATAACCAACAGTTAGCAATTTGTCAGCTTATCAAATCAGCGGGCAGAAACATGAGACTATTTAAACAATGAAACCAAGGCTGAGACTGCAGGCTGTGATGGCTGAAGGCTGATTAATTAGTTTCCTGCAAACTTGTTTAGATATTAAATATTATGGTTATTAAATACCCATTGTGAGTTGATGAATCAGAAAGAGAAGTTGAATTTACATGGTAACAAATGCATGTCCATCATCTTTTCTATCCTGAGAAACAACTTGTCCATAAATTGCTGCAACTTTACAATCCCAAGAGTTTATCGAAGTTGCTGTCTGAAGCTACAATGAAACTCTGCTGTTTTGCTTCTTCGCTGCTAACCTGCCTCATACGTAGATCACTCATTTGAACATTTCTGTTCAAATTGCCCACTTTAGCAGTGTGATTTTAACCATGAATATTCAGCCAGAAGCAGTGGCTGAGACAACAAAATCACTCTGCTCATTTCTAACTTTCACCTGTCCTCTTCCCCCCAACTTCTTCGGGCCAATTGCCACATTCCTCAGGCAGACCTTTACCGAGCTTCTCACAATCTGATCATTTAATGGACACTTTCAACACCTTCTCAGCCTTCTGCAGACTCATTTACATTCGCTTTGTCCGATTCCACCACCCCTCTCTACCCTCAGAGTCTCAATCTCTGCTTTCCTCTCCACTCTGACAAAGGGTCATCCAGACTCAGAATGTTGGTTCTATTCTCTCTCCGCAGATGCTGTCGGACCTGCTGAGATTTTCCAGCATTTTTCTGCTTTTGTTTCGAATGTTCATCTATTGTCCTCAGCAGGTGATGAATACACCAGGTCTAAACCAGGGTATATTGAGAGAGGGCCACTAACTTGAAACTGTTACCAATTGACAAGCACAATAGCTTTGAGAGCTGGGAGGTCTTCCTGTACATAGACTTTGAGGAGATTTGATCGAGATTTTGAAAATAAAGAAAGGATTAGACTTGGCCCAGTTGGATGGACTATTTTCACCAGGGAAAATAGGTTAGAGAGAAGCAGCCAACAATCACATAAGCATCAAACAGAAAATGCTGGAAATACTGGGCAGTATTTCAAGTATGTGTTTTACGTTGTTTGTATTTTCAGGAGAAGTATTTTGTTGAGTGAAGTCTCCATTCTGCGTTTGTACCGAATAACTTCATTATTCTGATTTAATGATTTTGTTCCATGTTTTATAGTCTGACCCAAGGCTGGGATTATACTAAATCTCCTTTCCAAAGACAAGGACATCATATGGTATTATATATTATCTGTCAGTTTAAACTGGAATACAGGGACAAGGGCCCTCTGGCTCCTGGGCTTTGCTACATCTATCTAGATGTTAAAGAACAAAAGCCAGCCTCTGGTTCTCAATGATAAGGAGCTCGGCTTACAGGATAGTCCAGTGACAATGAACCCAAGAAAATATCCAGCATAAAAAGCCCCCAAAATAAACAAACAACACACCCAAAGACATTTTGCGCTGCTGCCTCATAAGAGTAAGGGTCCTGGCCTTGGGTAACTGTTTGTGTGAAGTTGGCACATTCTTCCTGTGTCTGCATTTCCCCCGGGTGCTGTTTTCCTCCCTCAGTCCAAGGATGTGCAGGTTAGGTGGATTTTCTATGCTAAATTGCCTCTTAATGCCCTGAGATGTGTAGGTTAGATGGATTAACCATGGTAAATATTTGGGGCTACAGGAATAGAGTGGGGAGTGGGCCTGCGTTAGACGCTCTATCAGAGAGCTGGTGCAGACTTGATGGACCAAATGGCCTCTTCTGCACTGTAGGGATTCTATAATTCCAAAGTTTAAAGAAGGAAGAGGAGCTGATATGTCATTTTCATATGATGAAAACTAAATTACAAAGCATAATTTTGTGGTATTCACCAATCAAGGCAAGCTTAACTTGTGCTGGAATTATTTCCCCTTTATTTTGGTAAAATCCCTAATGGGAAGAACAGAATATATTTTCCCATCAAAACTAGTACCCTCCCATCCACCGACAGTCCTTACTGAATCATGACATTTGTGGATCTCCTTTCAGACTTTATCAATGGAATGATACTTGTTTACACATTTCCCGCATTCCTAGTCAATAGCTCCAGGAATCCCTACACACAGGAAATATACAGAAATTTGTGGATGAAATGTGTAAAAAAAAATGAACTAAGAGGTGAAATCTGACTGGACAGAGACAGTGAAAAGGCAAAGAAAACCAGGAGTTCAAGCCCAGGTTTTAAAAGTCCATCAATATTTGGTAATAAAGCAAAAAGCATTCTCCCCGCCAAATTAATCAGCGCTGTTTCAGCCAGAAGGGAAGCAGCCATATTTTTAATACACCTTTGTGTTCAATGAGTCTAAAACAGGACAAATTCCCCAAAATTTGTTCCAGACTCCTGCTAACAGCTGACAGACTGGCTAATAAATCTCTACCCAGTCTGTACGTGATATAAAGAGGGCACAGATTGTAAAACCATTGGAGCTCCGATAACCTCAGGCAACACTGAGGAAACAGGCAGTGACACCAGCAGTCCCACATACTAATGCAACTCAGTGCCAGCAGTCTTCATGGCAATGACATGTGCACCTCTCGCCTCATGGTCGCACACAACGCAGAATGTAGACTGAACGCTTTGAGAAGAATGTGCGGAAATCAGACTGCACCACAATCAAACAGAGGAAATGAAAAATCCCTTCAAAGAGCAACCTTCCCCAATGCCAGAAAATTAAAATTATGCAATATTTAATATTTAAATTAAAATAGGTGACGACGGTGGCAGAATGGTTAGCACTGCTGCTTCACAGTGCCAGGGACACGGGTTCAATTCCTGCTTGGGTCACTGTCTGTGTGGAGTCTGCACACATTCTCCCTGTGCCTGTGTGAGTTTCCTCTGGGTGCTCCGGTTTTCTCCCACAGTCCGAAAGACATGCTGATTAGGTGCATTGGCCGTGCTAATTTCTCCCTCAGTGTACCCGAACAGGTGCCGGAGTGTGGCGACTAGGGAATTTTCACAGTAGCTTCATTGCAGTGTTAATGTAAGCCTTACTTGTGACAATAAACAAACTTTAAATAAATCAAGAAATAACAGGAGCTTGTAAAAAAAGTTACTGCAATCATTCTGATTTTCATATCAAACAAACAAAGATAGCCTGCTGGATGGGATTGTAGAATGTATTTGGGACAGTTTCTTAGAGCAATACATTTTGGAAGCAATCAGAGAGCAGGTATTTTAGAACCAGCAATGTGTACTATGACAGAATTAATAAATTATTTCTTAGAAAATGATCGTCTAGGTAGGAGTGATCATTACACAATAATAATTCATATTCAGTTTCAAGGTAAGAATATGGGTCTGAAATTAGTGTATTAAATTTAAATGAAGACAATTAAAAGGCTATGAAGACAGAGCTGCTAAGGTGAACTGGAAAGATAGGTAAAACCATATAAAAACACTGGCAGACACTAAAGGAATTACTTCATAACTGCTATAGATACATTTTATTGAGAAAGAGAGACTCTATGAGTCTACAAAAGGGATGAACCATCTGTGGATAACTAAGAAAGTTAAGGATGGTATCAAATTGAAAAAATGCTGCAAAGATTAGTGGTAGACCAGAAGGAAGAGAAATTCTTTTAATATTTTAGCTGAAATAACTAGAAGGAGAAATTGGAGTGTGAGACAAAACTAACCAGGAATAAATCATTGACTCTAAAATCATCTACAAGTCTGTAAAAGGGAAGAGTAGCAGCAGTGAACATTAGTTCCCCAGAAGAAATTTATAATGCAATAGGAATTTATAATGCAATAGAAGGATATAACAGGTTTTGAACAGGTGCTTTTCACCTATCTTCACTGTAAAAGACACAGACAGCATTCCAAGGATAGTAGGAAAGCAGAGGGTAAAGGGAAGAAAAGAATTTAAAACAATTATGATCACTAGAGAAAAAGCACTAGGAAAACTAATGAGACCTAAAGATTGTCCTCTAAACCTGGTGGCCTGCATTCCTGGATCTTAAAGGAAGTGGCTGCAAATGTAGTGGATCCAGGGGTTGTCACCTTGCAAATTTCCCTAGCCCTGGAAAGGTCTCTGTGTACTGGAAAACCACAAATGTAACATCGCTGTTCAAGAAAGGACAGAGACATAAAACAGTAGCCAACTAGTCTAACAGGTGGGTGAGATTTTACAACCTCGCTTGAGCAAGATGGGAAATTCCTGCCCCAGATTGTCGGATATTTCCATTATCCGCCCCTTGCCTGCCCCAATTCCATGGTGGGTGGAGTGGAGAAACTCCTGCCTTGGCATTGGGAAAGAGAATGGGGATAAATGGATCACTTTCAACTTGGCAAACTCTAACTTGTGGAGTGCCACAGGAATCAGTACGGGGTCCTCAATTATTTACGGTCTATATTAAATGACTTTGGTGAAGAGATCGACTGTATTATGTCCAAATTTTCTGATAATATAAAGATAGTTAAGAAAGCAAGTTATGAGGAAGATATAAGAGTTCTTTTGTAGGCAATCTAGAACTGGGGAAATATTTAAAAATAAGGAATTTTCCACTTAAATTGGAAAATAAATTCCTCTCAGAAGGTCTGGAATTCCCAGTGAGCGATGAGACTGGGTCATGAATATATTCAATATAAACCAGACGGAATTTCCATTTGACAAGGGAGTCTAGGCGCATCAGGAAGAGGCAAGGAAGTGGAGTTAAGACCATAACTCATCAGACATTATCTTATTGAATGGTGGAGCAGGCTCGAGGAGCCAAATGGCCGACTCCCATTCCTATTTTCTATGATCTATTGATGCAGATACTCTTTTTGCTCTTTCAATGTCCAATCACGATGATCTCAAAAATGCTTTCAGAATCCTGTTGTAAAGTTTCAGACTAAGTTTATCTCCATTTAGATGAAGTCACTGTTGTTAGTTCTCCTGTGTAACTTTGGAGATAAATGGACTGATCTAACTAATCTCAGCGGGGGTATTAACACTATGCCAGGCCAGGTAAATGTGAGACATGCAGAGGCAGGCTCTCTGCTCCTGAATGTCTGTGACTGAACTTCAAATGTGAATTTGATAACAATGTTCGATTCTCGAAGAGCTTCCTTATTTTCCTCAACTACTCTCATATACAAACAGCAATCATATCAGCAGGACACCACACAGTTTGCTGATAGCACTGGTGCCCAGTTTAGTGACACATTTACACTGCTGAAATTTCAGGACCTAGAATCATAGAATCTCTACAATGCAGAAGGAGGCTATTTGGCCCATCGAGTCGGCAACGACCACAATCCCATCCAGGCACTATCCTCATAACCCTACGTATTTACCATGTTAATCCCCCTGACACTAGGATCAATTTAGCATGGCCAAACAACTTAACCCACACATCTTTGGACTGTGGAAAGAAACCAGAGCACCCGGAGGAAACCTGTGCAGACACGGCAAGAATGTGCAAACTCTACACAGACAGTGACCTGAGATCGGAATTGAACACAGGTCCCTGGCGCTGTGAGGCAGCAGTACCAACCACTGTGCCATCGTGCCGGCCTTTCAATCTAAATAAAGTAATTGTGCACCTCTGCTTTTGAACCTGGCAAAATGGAATCCTTTTGCAGGACAAATGTACCTTGAAGAAATATTCCTAGCCCACCCCAGACAGGGTGTTATTTGTCAGATGGAATTTGAAGTAATAAGCAATGGTTTTTTTTTTTGCATCTTTGCTATTGCTGGGAGCTAACTGCTCCTTATTGTATGAAAAGTACCTGAAAAAAAATCACTCATTTTAGTACTTACTGGGGATTTCTCCTCTGAAAACCGTGCTGTAATTTCCAGTTCTTATATGACCTATATTACTAAGCTTGAATAAAGAGGACGG
This sequence comes from Sphyrna mokarran, assembly GCA_024679065.1. NCBI lineage: Eukaryota > Metazoa > Chordata > Chondrichthyes > Carcharhiniformes > Carcharhinidae > Sphyrna > Sphyrna mokarran. The sequence continues at coordinate 49,892,001 of JAGIQG010000019.1, forward strand.
TTTTATCTCATCATATTGTGGTATCAAATTCACTACAGACCTCATTGTTGCGTCAATATTGTGATTTGAATAGTTCAGCATATCTTTCAGAGATGAGGATCCAGCGCAAAAAATTCACAAATGTAGACAGTAAAAGGTTTAACAGCCCTGAGTGTCTTTATTTTCTGCAGGTCTGTGTGTAAGAACTCTACACATTTTTTTCCAGGTAAGAAAATCTGACAGATGCTGCTATAAATTATTAACAGATCAGCTGATGGAGTAAGAAACCAGAAAGAGAGGTTAAAAACAGAACAGGCTGTAAAAGCTCAGCAGGTCTGGCAGCAACTGTGGAGAAAGAAACAGAGATAAAGTTTTGAGTCTGTGTTACTTTTCTTCAGAACCATTTTGGGTTCAAACTTGGTGCAGAATCTCCAGCCTGGGACTAAGTGTCGCTGCAGAGGTTAATGGGAAAACACGCCAGATGTTCCAGGCCCTATCTCATTAATTACGCAGGCAGATGTTTTGCGCTGCATTCCATGGCGGATCAGGGCCTGATGACACGTAGTCCATCATCCTATCGGGGTGTCAGATTGAAAAGGTGCTCAACATCACTGACTCTCTATTGAAGAAAGAAGGCCAACCTTCTGAAGTTAAGATGGATCTCTGCGATTATTCTAAGCCTAGAAGTTGGACCTCCTCCAGGACACCAAATCTGGCAGATCCACCTGAGAGATACTCACACACACACCCCTCCCCTCACCCCCACCACCCAACACCATTGCCCTCTCCAGCACACCCCCCCCAATCATTGCTGTGGTACCCCAAGGTTTGGCTTCCATTCTGAACTCTGGAAGTGTAGCGGAGAACATGTTCCTGTCTACATCAATGGGAACGAAGTAGAAATGGTCGAGACCTTCAGGTTTTTAGATGTTCAGATCGCCAACAATCTGTCCTGGTCCCCCATGCCAACACCACAATTAAGAAAACCCATCAACACCTCCACTTTCTCAGAAGATTAAGGAAGTTTGGCATGTCAGCTATGGTTCTCACCAACTTTTACAGCTTGGTATGGCTCCTGCTTGTCCAAAACAGCAAGAAACTACAAAAGGTCATGAATGTTGCCCCATCCATCGCACAAACCAGCCGTCCATCCATTGACTCTGTCTACACTTGCTGCCTTGGCAAAGCAACCAACATAATTAAGGACCCCACGCTCTCCTGACATTCTGTTTTCCACCTTATTCCATCAAAAAAAAGATGTAAAACTCTGAGGTCACGCACCAACCTACTCAAGAACAGCTTCTTCCCTGCTGCCGTCAGACTTCTGAATGAACCTAACTCGCATTAAATTGACTTTTCTCTAGCTACGACTGTAACATTACATTCTGCACTCTCGTTTTTTTCTGTATGAACGGTATGCTTTGTCTGTATAGCGCAAGAAACAATACTTTTCACTGTACACGAATACATGTGACAATAATAAATCAAATCAAATCAGAAGCCGCCCCAGGCGTGGTTCAGATGATTCCCAACATCTGCACAGCAGGTTGTTCCTGACACCGGCACATTTTCCTGTTGGTGGAGAATCAGACATGGATGGTCAGACCTTCACTATTAATGGGATGTAGAGTAGTTTCAGCCACCAGTGGGTTTCCTGATCCACCACACCGGGCACCAGCCCAAAACCTCACTGTAAATTCACTCCGGTGTGAAAGTGATTCTCTGGCCTCCTGTCGAATTCCCCCCCAGCCCCCACCACTGAACCCACTGGCAGAGGCTTGGGAGAACTTTACCCATTAATTCTGTTTCTCTCTCCATCGATGTTCTTTCATTATTTTCTGTTCTTATTGCAGCAATATTTTACTTTAGTTATATCAGAAATAGAAGTAATTTTCAAAGAGTAACATTTATTTTTCAGCTTATTGTTTTGCCCTTGAATAATTGTTGCATACAGCGAATAAATTGTGGTTAATGTTTTCTTAAAGGGCAGTCCAAAATTTACTTTACATTTAGAGGGTTTAACAATATGTACATAAGTGTGTCTTCAACTTTTCTTTCATTTATAGGATATGGACATGGCTGGCTGGCCAGCATTTATTGCCCATCCTTAACTGCCCTTGTTCAAAGGCAGTTGAGAGTCAACCACATTGCTGTGGCTCTGGAGTCACATGTAGGCCAGGCCAGGTAAAAACGGCAGGTTTTCTTCCCTAAAGGAAATGAGGGAACCAGATGGGTATTTCTGCCAATGGTTTCATGGTCACCAATAGATTCTTAATCCCGGATATTATTTATTGAATTCAAATTCCACCATCTGCTGTGGTGAGATTCGAACCCGGGTCCCTGGAAATTTGCTGAGTTTCTGGATTAATTGTTTAGTGATAATATCACTAGGCCATTGTCTCCCCTTTCTTTACACAAATCCCATTCATCTATCAGACCTGTGCTCACTAATCTACACTGACTCCCAATTAAGAATGATTTGAGTTTCTGGATTAGTTGAGTTTCTTGATTAATAGTCTAGTGATGATACCACTAGGCAATTGTTTTTATATTTCAATTATTGTAATTTGGTTAGACCAGTATCTGTGATTGAGCTTCCGACATTGACACTGCTTTTATTTGATATTTGTTTATAGGATGAAGGTGTTGTTGAGTAAAGTCAGAATTTATTGACCATCCTGAGTTGCCCTTGAGAAAACGGTGATGAGCTGCCTTCTTAAAATGCTGTGGTTCATGAGGTGTAGGTACACTCACGGTGCTGCTGGGGAGGGAATTCCAGAATTTAAAGCCAGCAATAGTGGAAGAATGGTGATATAATCCCAACTCATGTTGGATATATCAGCTGACTTGTAGAATGGAATGAGATTTGTGTGATGACTGACCTTGGTTTAAACACGGGAAGTGGTGATTTTGTGAGGAAGCAGATTAGGGCTGCTGCTACAGTGGGCTGATATGGGCAGGGAGGTGTGCAGTGTGGGGGGAGAACAATCCTCTGGAAGAAAAACAAATTGTTGAAGGAAGGAAGTTGTTCAAATTAGCTTCTTGTAAATCTTCTCCAACCTGCCAAGGGAATAGTCACAGACGGGACAGAGAATTTGATGGATAAGCAAAAGGTCCATTGACCTCATGGGATTTTCCAATCCAGGGCTGAACGAGGCTGGAAAATCCTGTCCATAAAGTTAGATCTCTTCTCTCCCTATTATCTACTATAGAAATGTTCAGAAGCAAATGAGAACTTTGCTTCAATCACCAGCTGTGACTGTGGCTTTCCAACTTGGCTTGTGCATCAGCTTTTCCTTGGTGGGAAATTCCAGCTTCAACTCATTTCATTCTCAGCCTTGGCGCTGGGGGTTTTATCCTGCTGCATTTCCCCTTCAAACACACATCCCACCACAGCCAGGAGGCTTACAGGAAAAGTTTCTCCAGAAAAGAAATCAGGTCAATAGTTGTTATTAAAAGTAGAGTTTGAAATTCACTCTGGCTTTGATGTAATCTGGCATCAGGTTAGTGGTGTCGCAATGTGGCATAAGATTTTCTGGGGAATGGGTAGATTGGGTTCATTGACCGTTAAGAGACTCTATGGCCTTTCGTAGAATCATAGCCTTGAATGTTGTGATGTGCCAAGTGCTCATTTAGGTGCTTTTTAAAGGATGCTGCATTGGTTCAAACAGAATGGTTGAAAACATTGAAAATGATGGCTGGCACCTGTGAGGCACACCCTCCTAATCCCAGAAATAGATGCTAGGTGTCGTGAGAACAGACAAGTGCTAAGACAGGCTGATTCATAGAGCTGGCTTTGTTCCGAATTACTTTAGAATATTTTAGGACCATTTGCCCTCACTCCACACCTAACCTCATGACCCCTCAGACTTCCCATGCCAGTTCAATATAAATTCACCTAATACCCATCATTTTCAGACTTCAGGAGAAATGTAGAAATGAAAAAAAACTTATAAAAATCTAATATCATTCTCATTCAAAAGACTTGATAGTGAAAATACTCCTATCCTTGAAAGCAAAACTTTTAATTCTCCTCAAGTGGGTAATCTGTTATAAAAACAAACTTATGCTCATACGCTTAATTCTTTAATAGCCCCTTTAAATTGTCAAACTGTGAATTAGGCCCCTACCTTGAGATAATTATAGCTTTTGAAATTTAGTCATATATTCATAATGATGCAATGATCTAGCCATGGGGGAAATAAAAAAAAATTCCTTATTGAAACTGCATGATTAGATGCTAATAGTTTTTTTCCAGTCTGCAGCACATGGTCTATCAAAGAAATCTGAGAGGACTTTTTTTAAACAATCACCAACAGCTATAGTGGAGGGAGGGATGGGGGTGGGGGAGAGAGGTGAGACGGTGACAGAATGGTAAAGTCCGGATTAGTAATCCTGAGGCCTATGCTAATAATCTGCAGAGACACATTCAAATCCCATGTTGATAGTTGGTGAAATTTCAATTAATTAATTTTAAAGAGTAAGGGATTTCAAAAACTTAAGATTGTGACAGTTAAATAGGTCTCATTTGTCCTTTGCAAGATTTTGGGCGGATGTTTCCTGTCTCACGGGAATTGTAGTGGGCAGGACATGAACTATACAAAGGTCCACTGACTGCGGGTGGGATTTTCCAACTATAAGGTGAGTACTTTGTCTACATCATTCATTTGTGGCTCCCGCACTGCGGGTTAAGGTCCTCGCAATAAGCAACATGGAATCTGTTTGAACCTAACACGTTCCCCAACCAGCAGAGAAGGGATCTGTTGGAAACTTTTATACCTGGGTGCCATTTGCTAATTTTACTGGTCTGTAGAGTCTTCCAAACTCCAGAAAAGTGCAGCCCTCGAACTTTGTGTTTTTCTCTCTCTCTGTGAAGACCTGGCAGACATTAGAGGCTATTTACTGATTTGAAGAATATATGGGACTGGGATATAACATATGTCTAAATGATTTGAAGGACAGATACCACTCATTTAGCTACGTGTGGGATAGACTTATCAGGTCTCAGGTTTTGAAGGTTAATCTGTGATATCCAACTAATTTTTCCCAGAGTGGAAGTGTCAATTAGAAGGGGGGCCCAGCTTCAAGGAGAGAGGGGGAAATGTTTAGGGGAGTTGTTTGGGAAAGTTTTTCACACAGAGAGTGGTGGGTGCCTGGAATGCGCTGCCAGGGGAGATGGTGGAAGCAGGTACATTAACAACATTTAAGAGGCATCTGCTTGGGCAAATAAATAGTGAGGGAATAGAGGAATTTGAACTAAATAAGGGCAGAAGGTTTTTTAGTTTAGTTAGAGCATCGTGATTGGCACAGGTTCGGAGGGTCGAGAATCCCCTTAGTGCAGGAGGAGGCCATTCTGCCCACTATTGTGCTTCCCGTCACATCAGCATTTCTTTGCTGTGGGGCTGATGAACAAAGAAATGTACATCAGTCCCACAGTAAACTTGGAAAAGTTTAAGAAATAAACATATGGTGCCTTCTGTCCCAATGATAATTTCTTTACCTGGCTGTCTCATTAATCTCCCATGTGAAAGGCGCTACCCAAATAAAAGTTGTCGTTGATCTTGTTTGATACTAATGAGGGAATATAATCTGTGGTGATATTTCACTGACTCTGAGTACTGCCCTGAACAGGGCAGTGTAATCACACACAGGCACATTCAAATCTCTCCATGCAAACCTTGCTCAGCTTCCTCCAAGTAACCTCTTGCAGCTCTACATCCTTCTGGGGTGTCAAATTTGATTACGTATGCAAAGCTTTGAAGTGTATGCAAAGGAAATGCTGAAGAGCCTTTGCAAAAGTAAGCACTTCAAATGCGAAACAGATCCAGGGTTCTGCGTTCCCCAAAGTTCTGAAGTATTGTTAACGTGTGTCTGAAGAAGGAAGTTTCAGTTGGATTTATGGTGAAACTAGAGGACACTCATATTGACGTGAAACCTGTCATGGGTGGAAACTCTCGGGAGAGTGGGATGTACGCTGGAGAGATTTTATAATGCAATCCGATCCTCCCTGCACCCACTCCTCCACCCAATGATATTATCAGGTTTACACCCAGCCAGGGCAGGAACCTGATTACCATCAATTTATATAAATTTAAACGTGCCTAAACAGCACAACGCCTTATCTTCTGGGTTTGCCGCATTCTTGCCCACACTCCCCCCATCCCTTCACCCTGCTGATGTGAGATCACACTTGCGGGAGTCACTCCTGTAGTCCAGCAGTCAAGGTGACCAGACTGGGGGTGTGGGGATCAATGCAGCTTCTGGGTGATCAGGGGCACAGCCACCATCCTGGCAATGCCAACCTGGTAGTACGGCCTGGGGAGAGATTGCTGATGAACATTGGTGGGGGTGGGGGAAGAGATTACCAATGTAGATTGGTTGGGGGGGGTTGGGGGTCTTGAAGTCTGTGAGGTTTTGATTGGAACACATTAGATATCTTTGTAAGAGTTATACATTATAGTGATTGTTTTATTTTTGTTTTAATTGACAAAATTCTTTGATAATTCTCTTGCGATACATGTTAACTATATTCTTAAAAAAAACTTTATTTGATAAAAGCTCCCTAGTGGGTCTTTTGAATCATACCTGAAGTGAAACATCTCATGCTTATCCCAGACAAATTCAAAATGCAAAACATATAATTCAGGCGGGTTCCATAAAACACTTGAGTTTCTGACCTGAACCATAACAGTACTGAAGGTTCAATGCACTTAAAGCAGACAAATCAATAACAACTTTGCAGTATTTATATAGTGCCTTTAATTGGTGGGGAAGGGAGATCAGGTTGCTCTTTTTCTCTGTGGAATTGGCCTTGCCAATGTCTTTAGGCCCCACCCTCAGGACAACAGCACAAAACACTGCCTTCCTTTTGACAAAGTGTCGGCAGATCTGAAGAGAAGGCTTGGCTTTTACTCAGGATAGAAACACAGTGATGTTCAGTCAGAACCTGTCCCTGTCCCTTTGCCAGTGGGGATGGAATTTATCCAAAACAATGTGGACAAGTGTGCTAAACCTTCAGGGAAATCTATAATGATGGGGTGTTAGCTACTGTCCAAGTGAATCAACAGAATCATTCCGATAAGAAAATTATTTATCTCAGCAAAATTAATTTGCAAAATATTTTGTCGGAAGTGTGAACAAACTCATACTCTAAGCAGTCTATGTATATTTAAATAAACTTCAACGGTTGTTTAAAAAAATAATAATTATAACTTTTGACTACATGGATGGTTTTAACGTACTGATTAATGGAGAACTCTTGGGATTAAACTCTAGAATGCTCCCTGTAATGTCCTTTTCTCTCTTTGATATATACCTTAAATTTTACCCACCTCTTTTAATCACCTGTTGTAAATTCACCTTATGTGTCAAATTTTGCTTTCTAATACTCCTGTGAAGTGACTTGTGACACTTTATTACATTAAAGGTGCTACATAAATACTCCAAAGTTATTATTGGATGGGCTGCTTTAAGTACATTGAAACATTAGTATTGTTATGGTTCAGACTCCAAAGTGTTTTTATGAAGTCTGCCTGAATTATAAGTTTTGCAACTTGAATTTGACTCGGATAAACATGAGATGTTCCAGGTGCGATTCAAAAGACCCAGTAGGGAATTTTTTATCAAACAAGGTATATTTAAGAATATAATATGTATATTAAGAAAATTAGCAAGAACTTTTATCAATTACAAACATAAGCAAAACGACCACTATAATGTATAACCCTTAGCAAAGATAGCTAATCCAATCAAACCAAAATCCTTGCCATAGACAAAAGGCTCTAAACAAGTTCCATACAGCAAAGTCTACTCTCATGTGATAAATCCTTTGGCTTCACTCTGAACAATTTAAAGACAAAACAGCTTTCCAAAACACCAGCGGGCAAATAAAATCTTGTTTAGGAAAACAAGATTTTATTTTCAGCGAACCAACTGAATTTTCAAAATAACAGGGAGAGAGGGAAAACGTTTCCTTTTAGCTTGCTGACCCTTCTAAAACACAACTGCAGCTCAGAACCAAAAAAAGCATTAAAAAAACTGTCCAAAACATATGACTGTCTGACTGTCAGAATTCTGCTCCTCACAGCAGTAGGAGATGGCATGCCATTGGCCAATGACGGGATCTTCTGGTCCCCCACTGTCAGTGGGATTTCCCCATTAACTCCCCCTCCCCCACCATGCTACGGGGAAATCCACAGTGGAGGCAATGTATCATCAGCAGCAACAGAATATCCTGCTGGTTTGAACAATTGGAATATTCTGGCTGTCATCTCACATCTGTACAACTGGAGAAACACTTCACATCAACACATGGCCAACAGAATAGGAGTTGGAATAGGCCTTTCAGCCCCTTAGGTCTGCACTTTCAATAGGAGTTACCGACCTGAATTCTCTGATGTTGCTGGCCCTGCCGCTGCTGCCAGCAAGAATGAAGAGTTTGACGCTCAGCCAAAGTTTCATTCACTGTAGCGGGACTGGAGAATCCCAGCTGCGAGCAATGTCGGAGCATCCCAGCCACCATTTCATATCCACATTCTGCCCTATCCTCAAACTTCTGATTCCTCTCTCTTGCTTCTCCAAACACTGCCCACCATAGGAGGGTACCAAACAACAGCTTATACCATGCCACAGGGTAGGGGGTGAGAGGACAGGCCCCTGGTCTACCTCAGCTAGAACTGGCATCAAACTCCATGCCATTGGCAATAGGGTGTGGCGCTTGTCAACCTTTTTGATTAAGCGTGGCACAATATGACGAGGGGGGCGGGGAGACAACCTCTCAATATCTACCCTGGCAAGCCTGCAAAGAACCTGATATCATTATAAAGTCATTTATGGGGCAGAATGAGGCCATTCAGCCTTCGAGTACATATTCCCTCTCTGCAGAGAAATCCAATCAGATTCACTCTTTCGCTCAGTCTTCAGGGTCTGTTTATTCTCATCAAATCCCCATCCAATTTCTTTTTGAAATCGTTGCCCATCTCTGCTTGCACCAGCCTCCTGAGGAACAAGTCATGTAGGTCATTGTCAGTCACAGGGCAAACAGATTCTTCCTCACATTCCCGCTGTAATACAATGGCCTGACTGAATAAAAAATACATGTAGAGCACTGAAAAAGCTCGTGTGCCAGAGAGGACAATCAGAGTTTGCTGCAAAGTTCAGACCGTAGCTGCTTTATAATGCCTGAGAAAGAACAGTGACTCCCAGAAACTATCCAAACAATTTGACAACCAGAATTCTGCTCTCCCTTCTAATTTGTTTTAAATGCCATTCTTATTCATTGAATGAAACATAGAACATTATAGTGCAGTACAGGCCCTTCGGCCCTTGATGTTGCACCGACCAGTGGAACGAATCTAATGACCCTCTAACCTAAACTATTCCAATATTATCCATATACCTATCCACTGACCAATTGAACGCCCTTAAAGTTGGCGAGTCCACGACTGCTGCATTCCACACCCTTACTGCCCTGACATTCTGATACATTTTTACATTGGTTGGTGCTGTGAGAAGCGCTCTGAGATTTGAGTATGAAGTTGTAAGGTCCTTGCTGCTCTAATGCGCATAGTTCACGCACAGTGTTAGTGCACAGTCAATGCTGCTGCTTTTTGAGTGAGAAACCAAAACAGCAAACCTGCCCTGGAATCCTTCCTTAACTCATCCATCAAGAACAAAATCACTACTCGTTTTTCCCATCGCTGTATGTGAGTAAAATGCACCGCAATAGCAACATTCAAAGTAACCATTTAAATATGAAACGTGAGCATGAGGTAAATAAATGGCAGCTTTGTTAATAGAAAATGTAGAAAAACTTCACAGCACACCACAGCCAAGTTGTGTGAGAATTAATAACTGTATACTAATTCTAGAGACGGTAAAGTGGTTAGCACAGCTGCCTCACATCGCCAGGGACCCAGGTTCAATCCCAGCCTCAGGTCACTGTCTATGTGGAGGCTGCATGTTCTCCCTGTGTCTGCATGGTTTTCCTCTGGGTGCTCTGGTTTCCTCTCATAGACTAAAGATGTGTAGGTTAGGTGGATTGGTAATGATAAATTGCCCCTTAGTGCCTGGGGGATTAGCTAGGATTAGCAGGGGGTTATGTGGATAGGGCCTGGGTGGGTTTGTGGTGAGTGCAGACTCGATGGGCCAAAAGGCCTCCTTCTGCACTGTAGGATTCTATGATTCTAAACCTTGTCGAATTGATTTTAAACTAGAGATTAACAACCATTTTTTAGAAATTCATTCACAGGATGTGGGCATCACAGGCTGGGCTGGCATTTATTGACCAGAAACTGAGTGGCTCGCTCAGCCATTTTAGAATCACACTGTTGTGGTTCTGGAGTCACACATAGACCAGATCAAGTAAGGATGGCCTAAATTTAGGCTCTAAAAGCAGGTGGGTTTTTACAACAATCATTTCATGATCATTATTAGACTTTTAGTTTCAGATTTTTTATTGAATTCAAATTTCAGCATCTGCCATGGTAGGATTTGAACCCAAGTTTTCAGAGCTTTACTCTCGGCCTCTGGATTACCTGCCCAGTGACAATATACCACTCTGCCATTGCCTCTCTATTGCACTGTTTTATTTCAACAAGATGATTAATTGTAAACATTTGGATTGCAATAAAATAACACATCAATAAATGAATAAAATGCAGATTGAAAGACCATAAAAAGATATGGGTTGAGGATTTTCCAGCTGTTGGAATTCTCTGGCCCTGCTACAGTGAACAGTGACCTGGCTGAGAGCCAAGTTCTCCAGCCTCGCTGGCAGTGGGTATGTGATCAGCTGGAAAACTCCACCCATAGAGGTTGAAATTGGGTCTTTTTTTAACTGATGTGAAACAAATGGATCAATTTTAGTGTACAATATCTGTGCTCCAAAGTCACCTGAAAAACGTCCCACCCAAAACTGTATAATAATGAGGGGACTTACTGTGCAGTGCTAAGATTTGACTTGCTCAGGTTTCTGTCGTGTTGATGTGACCTAACCAATGTCACTGGCAAAAAGGATAAAAACGATGTGATACAGGAGCTGGTACTGTTGGTGAGATAGGACTCCCGAAATGATATACTTCCACAAGCAAGCACGTGTAAGTTTGTCAACCTCCAGCAGCTGGCTAAGGTCCAATCTCTTGCTACCCACAAGCCTCCATTGACAGTTGTAGCATTGATTCTGCATGTCTATTCATCCCTTTAAAAACATGACCTAAAAAGGAACTTCTGGGCGAATATGAATGGAGCACAATTGCTTCTTCCTATAGACTGACCTGTGCTGCTTTGCAAGCCTGTAAAGGACAAGTGAAAATAATGCAAGACACAATGAGGAACCTGGTTAATAGAGCGTAGTTTCTCAGGTGAAAGCACAGTGCAAAGCGTGGGAAACAAGTTGGTTCCTCAGTAACTAATGTCTCAATTTGAACTCTTCAAATCCCTCCACTGTTCCGCTCCACCAATGTCCATCGCTCGCTCTGGTCTTATAGCCATTCTGGCCCCTTTGTGTTTATCTAATTCTATCCTTAGCAATTCACTCTTCTTCACCCAAGGAGGGCCTTCAGACACTTGAGCCCTACTCCCAGAGACACCCCTCCCCAAACAACTTATAATTAAAGAGCATCTTTAACATGGTAAAAAATACCCCAAGGTATTTCACAAGAGTGTCATCAAACATATCACATTAGGGGATATGAGGGTAATTGACCAAAAGCTTGGTCACCTGTAGGTTTTGAGGAATGATTTAAAGGAAGATAGAGTGAAGATATTTTGGGACGCTGTGGGGCTGGAAGAGATTACAGAGAAGTCATTGGGGGGTTTGAAAAGAAGAATATTTTAATTTTAAAATTGAGGCAATTGTTACAATGATGAAGTTTATAAAATTGTTATGGTTTGGAACCGTCTTAATTAAGGGTAAATCGAAAGGGGTCATGTGACTAATCTGAAGTCTGCTTGATAACATACTTTGAGCAATTTAGGGTAAAAAAGAGATCCAGTTTATATTATTGGGGTGTTGTGTTCACAATGCAGAGAATGGCTGCAACCTGTTGAGTTTACAAAGGGTGGATTCAGTCTTTCAAGGTCGCAGAAAGGTATTTAAAGTTTTGAGTTGAAAACAGTTGTGCTGTCAACTGTCAATTCACTTTGAGGAGGAAAAGGTGGGGTCAAGAGTTGCCTATTAGCACTTCTAATGCAAACCACTGCAGCCAGATGTGGGAGGGAGATAAATTCTCAGAAAAGATGCATCCTACAGACATCTAAAGATTCTGGGAGGTTCATCCCTAGCATGGCCATAAGGGGAAATCATCAATGTATTATTTACCACTGGTAACAGATATAAGAAATTCTCTGAAACCTAAGGGAAGTGTCTTGAGGAGGTCATTCAAGATCACTGATTGGTGAAAGGGGAAATACAAACTGAGTAGAAGCTGGGAGTCACTGTGGGCTATTTGCTATAATTTTGTGAACAGCGTGACAACTGTAACAGGGGAATGTACAGTTAAAAGGATAAGTTGCCACCAAAAATAGTGTTTGGTCAATAGTGTTTAAATCATTTGTAACAGTATAAGTTTTAAAATGTGAAATCTGGTCATATCCTTTCCAGCTCTTAACTAGAAGTGTGAATTTATTTTTCAGCTCATTAGTTTCTATAGGAATTGTGGCAAAATGCTGAACCTGGAGATAATAGTGAGGGAGTGCAGGGTTAAAAGGTGAATGGGATTTGCTAGGAGGTAGCATGTGGTTTAGAACCAAGTTTTGGATGAACTCAAGTTTTCAGAGTGTAAAATGGGATGCCAGTGGGAAGCCCGGCAGTCCTTTCCCCACCTGAGTTTGCTGTTCCCTATCTAACTGGATCATCGAGTGTACTTGGGAATTTTTCTTAAAGGTGCAACAAAAAAGCTAGTTGTTCTTGTTAAAATTTTAACCCAGACAAATATGAGGTGATGCAATTTGGAAGGTCTACTGCAAAAGGAAAGTCTGTGTTAAATGGTATGGCCCTTAGAACTATTAGATACAGAGGGATCTAGGCGTGCAGATCCACAGTTCCCTAAAGATGGCAACTCAAGTGGACAAGGTGGTCAAGAAGGCTTACGGCATGCTGGCCTTCATTGGTCAGAGCGTTGAGTATAGGAATTGGAAAATTATGTTGCAGCTGTACAAGACTTGGTTCGGCTGCATTTGAAATATTGTACACAATTCTGGTCATTACACTATTGGAAGGATGTTGATGCATTGGAAAGGGTATAGAAGAATGTTCTACACATTCTTGCCTGGTTTGGAGAATATGGACTATAAAGAAAGGTTGAACAAACATGGATTGTTTTCACTGGGGTGTCAGACGATGAAGGGAGACCTGATAGAGGTTTACAAGATTATAACAGGCTTGGGTAGAGTGGATAGTCAGAGTCTTTCTCAGGGTCGAAGGGTCAATTACTCAAGGACATAAGTCGAAAGTTAGAGAGGGAAAGTTGAGAAGAGATGTAAGGGGCAAGTTATTCACACAGAGGGTGATGAATGCCTGGAACACACTGCTAGAGGAGGTGGTGGAAGCAGATTCTGTAACAATATTCAAGATGGATCTGGATAAATACAAGAATAGGGAGGAAATGAAGGGATATGGAACACATAGAGGCAAGAAAATATTAGATTAGAGAGATGTATGTGTTGGCACAGACGTGGTGGGCCGAAGGGCCTGTTCCTGTGCTGTACTGTTCTTTATTTGTATTAATGTGTGGTTATATGTGAATAAAGACACAGGTGATATTTTAAACAGTTTATTCACTAATGTGCTCTGCATGCTGCAAAGACACAAACATCTTGTTCCACTATATCATTATGTTCAGGCAGAGTGACCTTGGATGGCAGGAAAAGGCATTTATTAAAAAAAATCTTCTTAATTACTTGTTGATAAATCTTCACGTTAAGTGCTAATAAATTAATTAAGGAGGTGACAAAATACTGTGGATGCTGGAATCTGAAACAAAAACAGAAAATGCTGGAAAATCTCAGCAGGTTGAGAGCTTCTGTGCAGGGAGAGGATAGAGCCAACGTTTCGAGACTGGATGACCCTTCATCAGAGTTAAAGAGAAGAAAAAGCAGATAAGATTCATACTATGAGGATGGGGGTTGGGGGTTGGGGGGGGAGCTGGTGGCTGTAATTGAAACACTGAATTGAACCTAGGATTAAACCACTTCCCTTCCAAGAATCTTTCACACACTGCCACTCCTCTTCCAGGAATGCTTAACCTGAAGCAACACTGCTCTTCTCTCCAACAGAGCTTCTGTCTATCGCTTTGACCCTTCACTGCTTTTCATTTTCCCCCTGGTGTTCAACAAGGCGTTTCCATTACAATCCCTCCAGCCTCCCACCCACCCATCCCCCTGCTCACCTTCAGTATATTTTCCTTATCTTCAGCTCTGAAGAAGGGTCATCCAGGCTCAAAACATTGGCTCTAATCTCTATCCACAGACGCTGTCAGACCTGGTAATATTTTCCAGCATTTTCTGTTTTTGTACTAATTAATTAAGCCTAATAAAAGCAATTTAAAACCTAAGGTAAGCTTTGCTTCTTGGATTCTCGTATCTTTTCTCCACACTTGGTGGTGATTTGGACCTTGGCTCTTAATCTTTCACCCAAGTTTCTCAACTCAAAGAGAGTTTAAAAATCTTCAGATCAACATTTTTCTATTGATATTAAAGTTCTAAGCATCACCACAACTCCAATCACCACATTCCAAATAAAACAGAAACAAAATCAAAACTGAATGATGTTTTTAAAAGTGCAGGAAATTGGCGAAAGAATTTTAATTTTCCGGGTTGTTTTATCACATTTGAAATAATCTAGAGTGGTTGTTGAGATAATGAACCAGGTTATAAAGCAGTTGCCAAGTAAGCAATAATTAAAGTCTGACTGACTTCCAGAACTAATTAAACCGCTTCTCCAGAGCGAGTACCTGAACGTTAAATGATCAGGCCAAGTCAGGAACTAAATATTACAGCCATGTTTCAGAGGGCAGCTCTGTGTGAGCGATGGTATGAGATCAGCCCGTCTTGTAGAAAGATCAGTCATCAACTGGCCCTAACATCATTGCATTGTGTGCTATGTTGTAGGACAAGGTTACAGGATGGCTAAATAGCCTCAAACACATCCACAAAGATGCTTGATTGGCAAAGCTATTTGCAACAACAGGCATTGTGATACATAGCTGATATCTGCAATGTTCAGGTTAAAAAAATCTGGATTAAAACATTATCCCAATATTTCTACAAATGTTGCTTTTAGTACTTCACAATTAACAGCAGTCTTTATGGATTCAAAATACTATAAAACCCAGTCTGTGAACCTTAGGGTGCAATCTTACCAGCTGTTCACACCCATACTTCCGCTGCAGAGAGCTCAGAGAATCTGGCAGCCTGTGAAATCTCCATTCACTGCAGCGAGATGGGAAAATTGAGCTGGTATGAATGACCATAACATTCCAGCCTTCGTCTCTGCATCGAAATGATATTTAGCTGAAAAAGTAGATTTGATGAAAACACTAAAGAAGAAGTGTGATGGATTTAAACATGAGGAAAGGTTGGACAGGCTGGGCATGTATCCACTGGAGTTTGGAAGGGTAAGAGGTGTCTTGTTTGAAACATATAAAATCCTGGGGGGGTGTTTCTTGTCAGAGTGAATGTGGAGAGAGTGGGCGGGATATTCTGCACATGCACCCACCCCAAGACTGAAACTCCCCACCCAAGCTCAATGGGCCTTTAAATGGTCTGCCGGATTTTTGGTCTCGCCTGCTACAATTCCCACAGCGGACAGGATGGGAGAATTCCAGCCAATGTGTCCCTTTGTGAGACAAACAAGAGTTAAAGGTCATTGTTTAAAAGTAAGGTGTCATTCATTTAAGACAGAGCCAAGGAGAATTGTCTCTCTCGGTGAATCTTTGGAACTCACTACTTTGAAAGGCAGAGAAAGCAGAATCTTTAAATATTTTTAAGACAGTGTTTATAGGTTTTTATAAGCAGGGGTGAAAGGTTATTAGAGTAGGCAGGACTGTGGGGTTGACAACCATGATCTTACTGATTGGCAGAGCAGATTTGAAGGGCTGAGTGGCCCAAAGGGACCTCTGCCTGATCCCTGACTTGTCCTCCCATCATGACCCCTGACGTAAACCCTCTACATAGCTCCCCTGTCATAGCTCCCACTCAGGCCTCACCCCCTGGGCAGTTCCTCTGGTAATGCTCACCCTGCCAAGGTGTCCAGTGGGCACTGCTATGTCTGACCACCCTGGGGCTTCAATGACCTCTGAGCCTCCCACTTCTTTGTGGCCATCGTAGCTGGTCTCCAAACATGGAGACTGCCTGTGCGACGTCCTGCCGGAGAGGTGGGAACTTTCCGGGAGTGGAGGGGAGGGGGTGGTGGAAATCGCAAATGAGATTAAGGTCCAGTCAATCTTACACTAAGCCAGCCTTGTCTCCTTTCTGGGCGTGATACAGTTTGTGCCATTTGAAAGGGGCCAGCACAACAGGGAACCATTTGGCATCGGACACAGAATTGACTTTTAGACCCATGCACCATTTTTGGGGATCGGTACAATTCTGTGCCGGGCACAGAGAGGTTGGAAAATCGCCCTCATAGTGTGTGGTTACAGCATTGATTTTTACTCGTGGTCTGGTATGTCACTTATGCCAATGCTGGAGATAGTAACACAACAATCTCTTATCAAGTTTCAGGCAGTCTTGGATTTTATACTTAAGTTACCCACCTAACGATTAAAATGCTTTGTAAACACAAATTAACCTGGAACATCGCGCACCTTCAATTTGAAACTGATCTTCAGTTCCCAAAGCAACAGCGTATATTATTGTGAGAGCAAGGAAGTGTTACAACTCCTGGAAAAAATCTGCAAGAGATACAGGTTTCTTAATGAAATATCGTTAGACCTTAAACCAAAATGGCCCCTGACTGGGGACTTTGCTGTTCCCAGTTGAATCTACAGTCAAGACAGGAACCTTTCTGCTCACCGCAGCCCTGACCTTTCCAATCTCCAACCATTTCTAGCTTTCAGATTTTTCTCAGCAGTTTTTATAATAATTGTGTGCTTTCCAGCCAACACACCAGTGGAAAAGTACCTCGAACCAAACAAATCAATCGGTCCGATTAATTACTGCTCCCCCTTTAACCATCCTGCAGCTTCCCCATTCCTACATCCTATCAGCCCTGAGGCTGATTTATTGTTTCATATTTGTCCCTTTAAGTACAATCACTAGGCTTGACAGGTTGGCAAATTGCAGCATAAATCTCTCACACATACACACTCACACTCACTATCACACTCACTCACACATGCATCCATACTCTCTCTCTCACACACACACACACACGCATGCCCATACTCACACACAGACGTGCACACACACACACACACACACACATGCACACACACGAGCTGGGGACTGCTGTGATAGTTTCACCACACACTTGCCTCACCATGAAACATTGTTAACAAATTTACACTTTAAAGATGTACTGTAATATAAGACACTGCAAACAGCAGTCAGACAGCTATGACTGATGTAGTGTGTGTGAAAAGGGTTATTGGAATCCTTTGAACTATTAGAGTGGCACGGTGGCTGTCTTGCCACAAGGGACCTGGGTTCGATTCCTGGCTTGGGTGACTGCCTGTGTGGAGTCTGCACATTCTCCCCATGTCTGCGTGGGTTTCCTCCGGGTGCTCCAGTTTCTTCCCACAGTCCAAAGATGTGCAGGTTCAGTGGATTGGCCTTGCTAAATTGACCCTTAATGTCAGGAGGACTAGCTAGGGTAAAAAGGGAGTACAGGCATGGGGCCCGGGTGGGAACGTGGTCAGTGCATGCTCGATGGGCCAAATGACCTCCTTCTGCACTGCAGGGACTCTATGAACTTTGTTACTAATATTGTTCATCCTTATTCTCATATTCCTGCACCATCCATCCTCATCCCTTTTGATCCAGCTCCTTGCCCGAAGGATGAGGTGGGGTTACAGATGTGGGTCCAGCTGACCTTTACCAGGGAGGAATATGGGGGTGTGCAAGATCAGGAAGCCCATGGAGGTTGCTCAGGAACAATGGAATTGGTGAGCAGGGGTTTGTATGGAGGGCGAGTCGGAATGTAGATAGGGTAGAGCTTAAAGGACCAGCAAAATGGATGTTGGCAAAAGTGAGACTGGAGATGAAGGCTTGAGTGAGGATTCAGTGCAGTTAGAGGTCTGTGTTAAAGAGAGAGGACCATTATTGTAAACGTAAATTTGGTATCGATGAACACAGAAGGGAGATTACACATGGGATCTCCCTGGTCTGCATGACTCAGTAACAGCACATGATACATTTACCAGTGAGTTTATCCTTAAAGAATGTCATAGCTATTGAGGTCGGTTCAAGGATCATTGGATAGTTTGTAAGACTCAATGCAGCATTACATTTTACCTACCAATCCATAAAAAGATTTTATATACACACAAATTCCTGTGTCATCTGGCCAATCACCTTTCTTCTAAATTGTTACAGACAAAATAGTTTGCTAGTTGATCATATATCTGCTTCAGAACATTTCAATCATTTTTGATTTGATTTATTATTCTCACGTGTATTTATTAGTGTCATAAGTAGGCTTACATTAACACTGCAATGAAGTTACTTGAAAATCCCCTAGTTGCCACATTCCAGCACCTGTTCGGGCACACCAAGGGAGAATTTAGCACGGTTAATGCACCCTAACCAGCACATATTTTGGACTGTGGGAGAAAGCCAGAGCACCCGAAGGAAACCCATGCAGACACGGGGAGAATGTGCAGACAGTGACCCAAGCCGGGAATCGAACCCAGATCCTTGGCACTGAGAGGCAGCAGTGCTCACCCATTGTGCCACCCCACATTGGGATACATTGTGTTGGGATACAGTGAAAAGTATTGTTTTTCTTGCGCTATACTAACAAAACATACCGTTCATAGAATACATAGGGGAAAAGGAGAGAGTGCAAAATGTAGTGCTACAGTAGTAACTCGGGTGCAGGGAAAGATCAACTGAATATAAGGTAATCAAAATACAGTTTTGGAAAACCCCATTGTTTAGCACTATTCTCTGCTTCACATTTCTTAGAGCAGCTACACAAAAGCAGTGCCTGAACAGACAGCTGCATCCTGTGTTCACTCGCTCCCATTTACTTGGTGTCACCTCCGAGGAAATCCAGGGACACAGCTCCTGTGGCAGAGAATAGGAGGGAATCCACGTAGCAGTTTTAC
Source organism: Sphyrna mokarran (assembly GCA_024679065.1). Lineage (NCBI taxonomy): Eukaryota > Metazoa > Chordata > Chondrichthyes > Carcharhiniformes > Carcharhinidae > Sphyrna > Sphyrna mokarran. The sequence continues at coordinate 49,911,248 of JAGIQG010000019.1, forward strand.
ACTGACGTGAATCTCTGATGCTGTGACCTCTCCGGTTTCCCCACTTCACAGCGTAGAGTGCGGTTGTCAGCAGGATTACCTCGTGCTGTGGCTGTCAGCATTCACCAGAATAAAGAACTCACTTTCAGTGAACTTGTACCAATTTATTCTGGGTCACAGGAAATCCACAAATACACATTTGAAAATCTGATTGAAAGAATCATTGAACTCGAAAAATCACATTATCAAATGGATCCCATTAATGGACTATCAGTTTTGAATTTTCCCTGTGTTGCATTAGAGAACCAGTATTGCATTGTTTTAACTACAGCATGACTCTAAGGGAAGAATTTTTAAAAAAGTGAAAAGGCATCGGTAACAATCACCCAAACCCTAAACTGTTTGATACTGTCACATTGCAACATATGCTGTATGGTGAGGCAATCTCTCATACAGCCAGACACTGGACTGAATGTGTTGCCCTGTACAGAAGTGGTCTATTGTGTTTCCAATTACATTTCTATCTGTACGTTGAAACAGGCTACACACAAATCCAGTAGATTCGTGAAGGAACAAGTGGAAGGCTACAAAAAAGATGCCTGCAGCCAGCTCCAGCTCTAGGTCCTTTTCTAAAATAAGACAGAACAAATACGTACACATTGTAGAATCATTCACACAGCTCTGTGGCTCTTTGTTTAAACACAAACTGCCATACAGTACCTTATGAAAAAGAGAGTCCCTGGAGTGGATGCAGCAGTAGACAGTGTTCTCTCTCTCTGTCTCTTTCTCCCTCAGGGAAGTCTAGCAGGCAGCTATCCCCCCTCCTTGCTTTGTCATGAAGCCTGTGTCTTGTGTAGATTGAGGCGTGCCTACAATTCACTGCCCTGGTCTTTTAACAGCAGAGAGAGGCAGAGAGCTTTGAAAACGTAGATTACCACAGAAGCCTTGGGTCACGTGAGACTTCAGTGTCAAACAGCATTTCACTTAGTTAGACCGCCCTCAAACTGGCTCCTCCTTACAGCTTTCCTTTCCTCCCTCTCAAATTTAATTCACATTGCAAGAGGAAATCAGAGAGATTATTTGTGTGTGCTTGTGTGTGTGTGTGCGTGTCCCTGAGGTGAAATTAAAGGCTGTGGGCTAGAGATTATGCTTCATATAGATGGGAAAGAAGTTATCTGGGGCTAGTCGTGTGTTTTTGATTTCAGTTCAGTGGAGATTATAATATAATTTTATTTCTATTAAATTAAGACTTTCCGAATAGTGAACAATGCCATTGAAAGGTCAGTGCTAAGAGATTCCTTACACTGTTAGCAATCGCACTTTACGAATCTCTTTACAACATAAAGCATCTACAATATGTTTGTTTCCCTGCTGCCTGTTGGGCTCTTAGCCAACTTTTACATGCATCAACTGCACACATAATCACTTTAAATCCTCTAACTCTAGGGCTCCGCCATACCGGAGTCAATATTCAAATATTCTGGAGGCTAAGATATTCTGGCTGGGAAGTTTGTTAGCGTCACACGGGAGGATTTAAATTAGTTTGGCAGGGAGGTAGGAACAAAAGCAAAGGTGAATTAACTGAAGGGGAACCAGAGAGTAGGGCCAGGAGGATTCAGAGGAAGAGCAGGCAGGGTGGGGTCGCTGATCAAAGAGGGTTTGGTGGACTGAAGTGCATTTGTTTCAATGTGAGAAGTGTAATAAGTAAGGCAGATGAACTTAAGATCTTCGATTAGTACTTGAAACTATAATATTGTTGCCATAACAGAGACTTGGTTAAGGGGAGGACAGATGTTTCAGATAGAGGGGGATGTAAAAGGGTAGGTTGAATTGCACTACTGGTTAAAGAGAATATCACAGCTATCCTGTGGAGGACTACCTCGGACGGTCTTATACAGCAAGGCAACATGGATAGAGCTCAGGAATAGGAAGGTTTACTTTAGGCCACCCAACTGCCAGCAGGAGATAGAGGAACAGATTTTGGCAAGGTGTAAAAATAAAAGAGTTGTTGTGATGGGTGATTTTAATTTCCCCTATATTGACTGGGACTCACTTACGGCTAGGGGCATGGATGAGGCAGAGTTTATAAGCAGCATTCAGGAGGGCTTCTTGAAACAGTATGTAGATAGTCCAACTAGGGAAGGGGCCATATTGGACCTGGTATTAGGGAATGAGATTGGCCAAATAGTTAACGTTTTATAGGGGAGCAGTTCGAGAACAGTGAACAAAATTCAGTCAGCATTAAGATACTGATAAAGTGTAGTCCTCAAGTGAAGGTGCTAAATTGGGGGAAGACGAATTACAACAATATTAGGCAGGAACTGAAGAATGTAGATTGGGGACAGATCAACATCTGGCATGTGAGTGGCTTTCAAGTGCAAGTTGATAAGGATTCAGGAACGGCACATTCCTGTAAGAATGAAGGATAGGTATGACAAGTTTCAGGAAGTTTGGATAATGAGAGATATTTGAGCCTAGTCAAAAAGGAAAAAAAAAATTTGTTGAGGCTGGAAAGACATGAAACAAGAATATAAGGAAATTAGAAAGAAACTTAAGGAAGGAATCAGGAGGGCTAAAAGTCATTGTCCAGCAGGATTAAGGAAAATCCCAAGGCTTTTTATACATATAAAGAGCAAGAGGGCAGCGTGGGAGAGGGTTGGCCCACACAAGGACAGGGGAGGGAATCTATGAGTGGAACAAAAGGAAATGCATCAGATGACAGGTCACCTGACAGGTGACGAAGAGCAAACCCCGAAAGCTTGTGGGTTTACTATCAAATAAACCCATTGGACTTTTACCCGGTGTCATTAGACTTCTTCCTGTGCTCAGTACATAGCCAGGACAGAAAGTGCTGCAAAATCTCAGCAGGTCTGACAGCATCTGTGAAGAGAGAATAGAGCCAAAGTTTCAAGTCTGGATGACACTTTGTCAGAGCTCAATCTAGAACTCTCTCCGACAGTAACTTTCTTTGTATTACATTCAGGACCAGGCCAGTTTATTTTCTGTCTATACAATTACACAATCTTAGACTGACTCTCTCAAACTCCAACCTGGGAGAACATCCTTCTACTCACCACCCAATCTGCTCTCCTAAAGGGGCAGCGTACATCCCCAAACTACATGTATATCAGATTATTTTCCAAATTTTCTGTTTATAGTTCATCATCCCCACTCACCCTGCCACAAATTCCACAATTGAGTCTCATACACACACGCACACACACACACACACACACACACATACGCACATACACAAACACACATGTACATGCAGCATAAAGGGAGTGTGTGTGACTTGTTATTCCGATATTGTTTATAAGACCATAAGACACAGGAGCAGAACTAGGCCATTTGGCCCATCAAATCTGCTTTCTCATTCTCCTGCCTTTTGCCATTACCCCGATCCTCTTATGAATCAAGAACCTATCTATCTCTGTTTTAAAGACACTCAGTACCCTGACCTCCACAGCGCAATGATTTCCACAGATTCACCACTCTCAGGCTGAAGAAATTCCTCCTCATCTCTGTTTTAAAGGATTGTCCCTTTAGCCTGAGGTTGTGCCCTCTGGTTCTAGTTTTTCCTACGAGTGGAAACATTCTCTCCACATCCACTCTATCCAGGCTTTGCAGTATCCTGTAAGTTTCAGTAAGATCCCCCCTCATCCTTCTAAACTCCAATGAATACAGACCCAGAATCCTCAACCCGTTCCTCAAGCTCTTCATTCCAGGGTTCATTCTTGTGAACCTCCTCTGGACCCTTTCCAAGACCACGCTTCCCTGCTTCTGGGGAAAACAAATATTCACAAAACAATCATCCAATTAATTTTATACCCAACTCCTCATCATTCAGTATCGAGTTGTGTGATTTACTGTTTGGGGTGACACAGAACTCACATACATTGACATGCCTATGACAGAAACAACACAAGTAATCATGTACACATGACTTGCTTTGTGAGTTTCTTAGGGTGGAACAGAGGCACTCAGTCTGACTCCACTCCGACATGGGTAACGTTTGAGTTTTAAAAGCTGGTACTAGTTCCATTTCTACATGTTAGGTTAAGGCACAGCTGTAACATCCTGTTTTGAAATCATCGCACATTACCTCATTACCCAGAACATCATTGCAAAATTCACGTTAAAAACCTGAGTTGAATTGTTGAAAATATGTGTTCCACACTTACATGGACGTGTGATTTCTGATTCTCCATTTCAAAACCAATGTGTAATGTAAGGTCTTTAGAAAGAATGTAATGCTGAATTTATACATGCAACAGTCTCTAATTGCAAATTAACTTAATTAAACACAGGCATGATTAGAAAAAAGAAAGTCAGAAATTTTGGATTGACTTTGTACTGTGAATGTGCAAATATATATTCTGTCTAACAGATATCTAACTGACTAGAGACTTACTGCAGGATGTTGTATTGTACAAACTTTCCCCAGAGTTGTGGTTTGCTCGGTAACAGTGGGCAAAACTATTTAAAGACAGTTTGGTTTTTGCTTTGCACTGCTCTATATCAAATAACCATCAGTATTCTGGTACGGTGAGGATTTCCTGGAGTTTACACCGGATGGTTTTCTTGACCAATATGTGGAGGAACCATCTAGAGAGCAGACCATCTTAGACTGGGTACTGTGTAATGAGAAGGGAACATTGCTAATCTAGATGTGCAAGACTGCTTGGAAATGAGTGACCATAACTTGATAGAATATTTTATTGAGATGAAGAGTGAAATCATTGATTCAGAGACTAGGGTGCTGAATGTTAATAAAGGAAACCATGAGGATATGAGGTGTGAGTTGGCCTTAATAGATGGGGGAGACAGGGCTGACAGTGGATAGACAATGGCAAACATTCAAGGCACTCATGGGGGAACTGCGGCAACTGTTTATTCCTGTCTGGCACAAAAAGCAGAATGGTTAAGAGGGCCAATCCATGGCTTACAAAGGAAATTAGGGAGAGTATCCAATTTATGGAAGAAGTATACAGATTGGCCAAGAAAAATAATAGGTCTGAGGATTGGGAGCATTTAGAATTCAGCAAAAAAGGACAATGGGATTGATTAAGAAGGTGAAAATACAGCATAAAAGTAAGCTTGCAGGGAACATAAAGACTGACACTAAGAGTTTCTATAGATATGTGAAGCGAGAGTGGGTGGTGAAGACAAATATAAGTCCCCTACAGACAGAAACGGGGGGAACGTATAATAGGGGACAAAGAAATGGACGAGCAATTGAATACATACTTTGGTTCTGTCTTCACAAAAGAGGACACAAATCAGATGCCAGAAATGTTGGAGGATGCAAGATGTAGTGAAAGGGAACTGAGGGAGATCAATATTAGTAGAGAAATGGTGCTGGGAAAGTTGATGGGGTTGAAGGCGGATAAATCCCCGGAGACTGATAATCTACATCCCAGAGTACTTAAGAAAATGGCTCTAGAAGTAGTGAATCCATTGGTGGTCATCTTCCAGGATTCTGTAGACTCTGGAACAGTCCCTGCAGATTGGAGAATAGCAAATGTCACTCCAATATTCAAAAAAGAAAATAGAGAATAAAGACTGGATTATAGACCAGTAAGCTTAACATCGGTAATGGGGAAAATTCTTGAATCTATTATAGCAGAGCATTTAGAAATCAATAGCAGGATCAGAAAGAGTTAGCATTCATTTACGAAGGGCAAATCATGCTTGACAAATCTGTTGGAATTCTTTGAAGATGTGACTAGTAGAGTTGACAAGGGCGAACCAGTCGATGTTGTATATTTGGACTTTGGGAAAGCATTTGACAAAGTTCCGCACAAGAGATTATCATGCAAGATTAAAGCACATGAAATTGGGAGAAGTGTATACAGATGAATAGAAAACTGGCTGGCAGAGAGGAAATAAAGAGTAGGAATTAATGAGTGCTTTTCAAATTGGTTGGCAGTGAGTGCCACAGGAATCAATGCTGGAACCCCAGGTGTTCACAGTATATAGTAATGATTTGGATGAGGGAACAAAATTTAACATCTCACACTTGAAGATGATACCAAGTTGGGTGGAACAGTGAACTGTAATGAGAATGTAGAGTTACTTCAGGCTGGATGAGTGGGCAAATAGATGGCAGATGCAGTATAATTTGAATAAGTGTGAGGTTATTCGCTTTGAAAACAAAAACAAAAAGATTACTATCTGAATGGCTGTAACTTGGGAGAGGGGAGTGTGCAGCTGGACTTGGGTGTCCTTGTGCACCAATAACTGAAGGTAGGCATGCAGGTGCAGCAAGCAGTAAAGAAGGTAAATGGCATGTTGGCCCTCATAAGAACATAAGAAATAGGAGCAGGAATAGGCCATACAGCCCCTGGAGCCTGCCCCACCATTCAATAAGATCATGGCTGATCTGTAGTGGTTCAGTACCACTTTCCTGCTTTCTCCCTGTAACCCTTAATTACCTTGTCAATTAAAAACCTATCTACTCTTGACTTGAACATACTCAGTGAGGAAGCCTCCACCACCTCATCAGGCAGAGAATTCCAAAGATTCACCACCTTTTGTGTGAAGAAACCCTCCGCAACTCTGATCTGAACTGCGCCTCCCACCCCTCCTAATCTTGAAGCTGTGCCCTTTAGTCCTGCTATCTTTGCTGAGTGGGAAGAGTCTCTCAACCTCTACCCTATCCATCCCCTTCATTATCTTATACCTCTCTATAAGATCCCCTCTTAGCCCTCTAAACTCCTAACAGTACAAACCTAGCCTATTCATTATGAGAGGTTTGGAGTACAGGAGCAGGGATGTGTTGTTGCAATTATACAGGGCCTTGATGAGGCCACACCCAGAGTATTGTGTGCAGTTTTGGTCTCCTTTTCTGAGGAAGGATATTCTAGCTCGAGGGAGTGCAGTTAAGGTTTAGGAGGCTGATTCCAGAGACAGTGGGACTGATGTATGAGGAGGGGTTGACTAGGTTAGGATTGTTTTCACTGGACAAATGAGGGCAGATCTCATAGACACTTATAAAATTCTAACAGGTCTAGACAGAATAGATGCAGAGAGGATGTTCCCGATAGGGGGGTAGTCCAGAATCAGGGGTCACAGTCTGAGATTCAGGGTAGACCATTTAGGATAGAGTGAGGAGACATTTCTTCACCCAAAGAGTGGTGAGCCTGTGGAATTCATTACCACAGGAAGTAGTTGATGCCAAAACATTGAGGCTACTAGATATGGCACTTGGTTCGAACGGGATCAAATGTTATGGGGAGAAAACAGGATTAGGCTATTAAATTGGACGCTTAGCCATGATTGTAATGAATGGTGGAGTAGGCTCAAAGGGCCAAATAGCCTCCTCTTGCTCCTACCTTCTATGTTTCTACATTTCTATGGGATATAATTATTGCCTTTCCAACTGGAAACAACAACTCCAGTGATGGTTTCCAAACATGATCCTTTTGCCCTGACAACCCATGCAGACAGTGACCTTTGCTCAGTCGAGAGGCCAGACCTGTGAAAATATTGCTGCTGTGGGCTTTGTTCCAATTGGAAATTCTGAACCACTTTTAGCAGCTAGAGCATTTTCACACACAAAATGTGTAGAATAAATCACACATTAAAGATTGTGGCAATGTCAATGACTGGTAAATGGTGGTCAGCAATGAAATACATACTTGGTGCCATGTTGGCACAATGGTCAGCATTGTGTACCAGGGCTCAATTCTGGCCTCAAATCACTCTGTGGAGCTTTCCCCATGTCGGTATGGGTTTCCTCCCACACTCCAAATGTGTGCTGATTAGGTTGATTGACCATGCTAAAATTGCCCCTTAGTGTCACGGGGACTAACAGGGTAAATATGTGGAGTTACTAGGATACGGCCTGGGTGGGACTATTAGTGCAAGTTCAATGGTCTCCTTGTGCACCATAGGGATTCTATGATTTTATACTGGGCCTGGTTTTAACTCTGTGTAGGAGGGTGTGTTTTGATTGAGTTTAAGTCTCGCCTATGCTTTTATTTCATTGTATGGTGTGATGCGCAGGTAAGCAACCAATAGTCAAGTTTGGTGAATATCCTTTCCATTCCATGGATGCTCTAGCTGAAAACAGTTCGTTGGTTCGTTGTACACTGCTGCTGTGTCCTGATGCATCATTGCTTTACCAGTGAGGAGTTGCCTTGGCCATCGCCTTTCACTCTCAGGGGCAGAGCAAAAAGGTTGATCCCCATGCCTCAGTCAGAAGGAAAAATCAAATCCATGCTGCTGACATCAGTGTAAACCACACACGGAGCAACTGAACCAACTGGATCCCATTTTGTAAAGTTATAATTCTTTTAATAATTAGTATAATCTCTCTATGTGTTTTTATTTATGTCTAATCTGCTACCTGCTTCCAAGGACTATACCCTACAGAGAGAGAATCGAGAGCTGCAGGGATCTAGGTACGATTCCCAGTTTGGGTCACTGTCTGTGAGGGGTTTGTACATTCTCCTCACGTCTGCATGGGTTTTCTCCAGGTGCTCTGGTTTCTTCCTACAGTAGTCATGATGTAGAGATGCCGGCGTTGGACTGAGGTAAACTCAGTAAAGTTTCACAACACCAATTTTAAATCCAACCAATTTATTTGATAGTAAATTCACGAGCTTTCGACACTATGGCCTTCACCTGACGAAGGCCATAGTGTCAAAAGCTCGCGAATTTACTATCAAATAAATTGGTTGGATTTAAAATTGGTGTTGTGAAACTTTACTGAGTTCTTCCTACAGTCCAAAGCTGTGTGGGTTAGGTTGATTGGCCATGCTAAAATTGTCCCTTAGTGTCCTGAGACGTGTAGGTCAGAGAGATTAATGGGTAAAATATGTAGGGATATGGAGGTAGGGCTTGGGTGGGATTGTGGTCAGTGCAGACTCGATGGGCCGAATGGCCTCTTTCTGTACTGTAGTGTTTCTATAATTTCTATGATTTCTATAAATATTTCGAGTCAGGATGATCCATCCAGGCTCAAAAGATTAGCTCTGTTCTTAGAATCATAGAATCCCTACAGTACAGAGGAGGTCATTCAGCGCATCGACCACAATCCCATCCATGCCCTATTTCCACAACCGCATACATTTTCCCTACTAATCCCCTTGACACTAGGATCAATTTAGCATGGCCAATCACAGATAGGGTCTGGGTGGGACTGTTGGTGCACATCTTTGGTATGTGTGAGGAAACTGGAGTATCTGGAGGAAACCCATGCAGACACAAGGAGAATGTGCAGACTCCATGCAGACCTGAGGCTGGAATTCAACCCTGTTGCTGTGAGGCAGCAGTGCTAATCACCGTGCTATCTTACCATTGATCCTGTCAGACAGCTGAGATTTCCCAGCATTTTCTGTTTTTGTTTCAGATTCCAGCCTCCACAGTATTGTGCCTTTATCTCTATATCCTGCGATCATACTTTATTTCAGTCAGCAGATGTAGGAGACAATGATATTCACATTCTCACATCTTGCCTAACTGATGGGAATGTTATGTGGTTTGTTGACCATTGCAAAGCATGAAAAAAATTCACTTCTGCAGACACAAGTGATGGGAACGGGTAAAACAATTTAATTTGTAGCAGATAGCTTTTTCTGTCGGGAAATGTAAACTCCCTGACTGACATAAGCAAGGCTTCATTTGCAATGGAGCAGAAAGTGTTGTTACATTTGACAAGACAGATAATATCAACCACACCTGGCACTTTACATAAGATACCAAAACAGGTTTATCCAGAAGCATCTGTCCTAATATCGTATAAACTCACAAAGAATTAGTTAAGTTGAGATCTTGAAACTTCTGGATAAAATAACAAGTGAAAAGAGTGAGGAAGCGGGACAACACTGTAAAACCTCAATATTCAACCATTATAGCATAGATGTTATGTCGTACGGTCAGTAAGTTATTAATGGCACATTGAAGCTATTCAGCCCTTCAAGTTCATTCTAGCTCTATAAACATAGAAACATAGAAAAGTGGAGCAAGATGTGGCCTTTTGAACCTGGTCCACCATTCATTATGATCACAGCTGATCATCCAACTCAATAGCCTGACCCCCACCTTCCCTCCATGTCCTTTGACCCCCTCGTGATACCTAACTGTTTCTCACAGGCCAGAATTTTACCGCCGTACTCATCATGAGAATCGTAGCAGGTGAGATCTGGCCAATGGAAATATCCATTGACCTCATGTGAGATTTTATGGTTTCTGGACAAGTGAGACCGTAAAATCCCACTCATAAAGTTTTGGCCTCAACTTCTTTCTGCAGTAACGAATTCCACAGGCTGACCACTCTCTGGTGTCTCGTCATCTCTCTCCTAAATGGCCTAGCCTGTATTCTCAGATGGTGACCCTTGGTTATGGACACTCCCAACAGCAGAAACATCCTCCCTGCAACTGGCAGCAATCCAGAGCATTCCATTGCTCCTGCTCTGTTCCCATAGGCTTGTACATTTATTTCATTCAAGTGTCCATCCAACTTCCTTCTGAATTCATTCATCCTCTCAGCTTACACCCTCCTCGTTGTCAGCGAATTCCACATCAGTAGCATTCACTGTGTAAAAGCAGTCTTCGTCACATTTCCCTACATCTCTTATCCGTTACCTTAAATCTGGGGTGGCATGGTGGCACAGTGATTAGCACTGCTGCCTCACAGTGGCAGGAATCTGGGGTTTGATTCCCGGCTTGGCTCACTGTCTGTGTGGAGTTTGCACATTCTCTCTGTGTCTGCATGGGTTTCCTCTGGGTGCTCTGGTTTCCTCCCACAGTCCGAAGATATGATGTTTAGGTGCATTAGCCATGCTAAATTCTCCCTCAATGTACCTGAATCGGCGCTGGAATGTGATGAGTAGGGGATTTTCACAGTAACTTCACTGTAGCGTGAGTGTAAACTGATTTGTGAAACTGAATAAACTTTTATTTTACTTTGGTTTAAATCTGTGTCTGCTGGGTGTGTATACCATCAGATAATGGGACAGCATTTCTTTGCCCACCTGACCTAACCCTATCATAATCTTGAAGACCACTTTGTTTCATTTTGATCTTTTATAAGCAGACAAAACTGAACAAATCAAACATTAAACAGTACAGAACCTTTCTACTCATTAAACCTTATCTGAATGTGTAACAACAAGATGTACATTTTAGATCTCCCATGTCTGCTTTTTCACACAGTATAGCAGAGATTATTGTTGGCTGTGAAACATTTTGGAATTGAGGTCATGAAAGATGCTATATAAATGCAAATCTTACATTTCTTCAGAGATTGAAAAGCCTGATGACATCCAAACCAAAGCAAACCTTTCATTGATTGGATTAATAATTTGTTTTTAATGGTGTGTAACTATGCACTCACAATACCGGGCAAAGAGTAATCTCCCATTGGGTTACTGGGTTAGTCATGCAGTGGTCTGGCCACACAATCCAAAGACATGAGATAAAATCTCACCACAGCAGCTGGGCAATTAAAAATCAATTCATAAATCTAGAATTAAAAGTTATAATCAGTAATGGTGACCACAAAACTACCAGATTATTGAACAAGTGCACTAATTTCCTTTAGGAAAGAAAATCTCCCGTCCTTGCTGTCTGGCCAAAGTGTGGCTGCTTGGTGACACAGTGATTTCCTCCCACAGTCTGAAAGACATGCTGGTAAAGTGGATTGGTCATTCTCCCTTTATAGAACATAGAACATTACAGCGCAGTACAGGCCCTTCGACCCTCAATGTTGCACCGACCAGTGGAACCAATCTAATGACTCTCTAACCTAAACTATTCCAATGTTATCCGTATGCCTATCCACTGACCATTTGAACGTCCTTAAAGTTGGCAAGTTTAAGTCCCAAGGTGTGTAGGTTAGGGGCATTAGTGGGATGATTACGTAAGATTATAGGGATAGGAGCTGAATTAGATGATCTTTTGGAGATTTGGTGCAGATTCGACAGGCCAAATGGCCTAATTCAGCACTTTATTGATTCTATGGTCCTATGTGACTCCAGGCCCATTGCAATGTGGCTGACTTTAACTGCCCTGTGAAATGGCTGAGTAAGCTGACTAGCTATGTTCAGGAAAATGGCTCATCATCATCTTCTCAAGGGCAATTAGAATCGCACAATAAATGCTGACCTTGTGCATATCATGTGAATGAATTTTAAAAATCGGATATTACTGATATCTTCAGGTTCCGTTGCAGTTTTGTGACTTTTTTTTTAATGACCATATAACTTTCAAATTCTGTACGATGGTTCAAAAGGAATTAAACAAAAATGCAAGAATCAAACAATTAAGAAACCACAGGCAAATTGTATGTCACAGGATTTTTCTCTTTAGTGATGAAAGCCCAGGCTGTCAGAATGATGTGTGGATCCTCACTTGTGTTGGTGTTTCTTTAAAATGATCAAGAAACAAAACCTTTCTCACATTTTAGTCTGTCCCGATTTGAACGCATTGGCAGTGGAACATAAATGAAACAGTTTGCATCAACTGAAAAAGACACACTGAAATAATTATAGATAGTGCAAGTACAACAAGAAAAAGGTTTATTCCGAAATTCAAAACTGGTTTGATTGGTAAATTATTTCATATGATTTGTTTTATTTACGGCAGGATATGTTACTGGAATTTGAATACCAGTCTGTGACCCTGACATAACCAAAACAGAGGCAGCATACTCAAGATGCACGTGAATATGTCTGAGCCAATTATTCAGAGAGTATTAGCAGAGACGATAGGGAAGGGTTACAACTGGACGAAAATGTTCTTTGGCATGTTATATCCTCTGTGTTAATTTTAGCAACTTCGTCAATTGATTTGGAAACAACGTGTTCCCAATTTCGTTAAAACTAACACACAGAGGAAAACCTGGAGTTCAATTAATGTCCCAATTACAATCTTAATTACTAATTTATACCACTGTCTTTGATGAATATATAAATAGGTCTCCAAGCATTCCTTTTTAAATTTGCTGACTGTATCCCCAACATTTCAATACTGATTAACACACAATCACTATTTTCAACAAGAGGCATGCAAGCTTGGGGTTACTAAAGTTTTAAGTCAAAACACAGGCTAAATGTGACATAAATAAAGAGAGGAAGCACGTTGCAGTGTCATACATTGTGCACTTGACAATGTTCAACAAGCGGGAGTACTAAATCGTCATCACTGTATCAAACAATTGGTTACACAGATAAATACAAGGTTCACATTGTGAAAATTCAGACCTCTCTCAACTTGTATTTTACTTACTGACATTTCTAAACTAAGAACAAACAATTACTTTTATTATTGATTTAATCTGAAATTTTAGGAATGGAAACATGTAGATTTATTTCAGCCATGTTTTATCAAATTTTATTTGAGTATTAGCTGATCTCCCCTGGCATTGCTGAGATTGGAGTCTATAACTGTGCTTGTCCATCCCATCATATCCATTGCTCCTGCACTCGCTCAGGGAAAGGGCTCTGAACAGGCTGACAATCAAAGTCACATCAGGACAAATAACAGATGAAAAGAAAGGTGGTTCAGTTCACGTGAACAGGAAAAACAGCATGGCATGTTCCTACTGGCAAGAATTAGTCAGAAAAAAGCCTTGTGATGTAATCTGGCAATGGATCACCTCCAGACTCGAAACTTTGGCTCTTTTCTCTCCTTGCCAGACCGGCTGAGATTATCCAGAATTTTGCTGTTTTTGTTTCAAACTCCAGCATCTGCAGCATTCTGCCTTTATCTTGCTATGTGTTCTCACTTGCGTAATATTAAGTTATTGAGTATGTCAGCCTTTTTTAGAATCATAGAAGTGCAAAAGGAGGCCATTCAGCCCATCGAGCCTGCACTGACTCTCTGACAGAGTATCCAGGCCCATTTCCCCTCGCCCTATCCCAGTAACCCCACACATTTAACTGTCTAATCCATCTAACCTGCTCATTTTGGGACGTTAAGCAGCAATTTAATTTGTCCAATCCACCCAAAGTGCACTTCTTTGGACGGTGGGAAGAAATTGGAGCACCCGGACGAAACCCACACGGACATGGGGAGAACATGCAGACTCTGCACAGACGGTGATCCATGCCGGGAATTGAACTCGGGTCCCTGGTGCTGTGAAGCAGCAGTGTTAACCATTGTGCCACCATGTCAATCTTAATAAAATGGATTTTCTCTGGGGTCTCCCTGCACTATTCCATGCTGAGAGTGTTAGCAGATGAAAGACTGAGCATCTCCACTCTAGGATGTCAGGTATCCTGCAATGGGCTGGGCCAATTCTCCTTCTACCTTTCTTTCTCCCCAGTTATCCTAGTGGTGCTTCCAGGAGTCCAGATTCTTGGAGTCATACACTGTCGATAGCTTGCCCTGGTGGTCGTGAGGTGAGATGGATTGTTGACAAGTTATTGCAGCAAGCGGGAACCATTACTTTCAGAGTGGATGCTGCAACCTCCGGATTTTGGTAAATGTACATTTCTAACCAGGATCGCTGATGGCCTAGAGGAAATGAAAACCCAATCCAGGGCTCCTGAAACCAATTGTTGGACCTTAAAATTCCACTGAGATCAGCTGAGACTGGGGGTGAAATTCAGAATATTGTTATCCTGTGTGCCTCAACCACCTGATAGATAAGATTCTGGCACACCAGAGCAGCCTCTATCCCTCTGACATTGAATTTATATTAGCAGAGGAAGCTGGGGGAGATAGTACAGCACAAGAGATAGGAATAGAATAGACCATTCAGCCCCTCAAGCCTGCTTCACCACTCAAGACTATCATGGTCAATCTTCTTCCTCAACAAATCTTCCCATTCATACCCTTGAATGGCCTGCATGGTGGCACAGTGGTTAGCACTGCTGCCTCACAGCGCCATGGACCTGGGTTCGATTCCCAACTTGGGTCACTGTGCGGAATCTGTGCCTTCTCTCCGTATTTGCGTGGGTTTCCTCCGGGTGTTCCAGTTTCCTTCCACAGTCCAAAAGATGTGCTGGTTAGGTGCATTGGCCGTGCTAAACTCTTTCTCAGTGTACCAGAGTGCTGGAGTGTAGCGACTAGGGGATTTTCACAGTAACTTTGTGATAGTTATAGGACGGATATCAGAGGTAGGTTCTTTACCCAAAGGGTGGTTCGGGAGTGGAATGCCCTGCCTGCAGCAGTTGTAGATGCGCCAAGTTTGGTGGCGTTTAAGAGGTTAGTTGATAAGTATATGGAAGAGAAGGGAATGGTTTAGTTTGGAGGGGCATTGCTTTTTATATTGGTCAGCGCAACATCGAAGGCCGAAGGGCCTGTTCTGTGCTGTAATGTTCTATGTTCTATGTACTTCATTGCAGTGTTAATGTAAGCCTACTTATGACACTAATAAATAGACTTTAAACTGAAGATTACTGACAATAAGGGAATACAGTAGTCAAGATAAACCAAAAGTAACAGAGAGTAGAATGAAGTTGCAACATTTACATTGTGGTTATGCAAGTGACAGATTTCAATATAATTTACATTCTTGCTTCAGATAAATTATTGCAATAGTTTCCAGTTTTGCAATGTGTTCAGAGTTTAGATACACAAAACCTGGTGTGGAATTAAACCCGGGCAGCAGAGTTCCAAATAAACTGAAGCCTCTCAGAGGATGAGATGCTGCCCTGCAGATCACTGGTGTAATTGACCCTGGAGGTTACAGGACACAGGGAAGATTTACAGTGTTAATGACAGAGCTGGAAGTTGGCAATCTCTCTAGGGAAGCGATGGCCTAGTGGCGGTACCACTAGACAATTAATTCAGAAACTCAGCTAATATTCTGGGGACACAGGTTCGAATCCTGCTGCAGCAGATAGTGGAATTTAAATTCAAAAATAAATATCTGGAATTAAGAATCTACTGATGACCATGAAATCATTGTTGATTGTCGGAAAAACCCATCTGGCATACTAATGTCTTTTAGGGAAGGAAATCAGCTGTCGTTACTTGGTTTGGCCTACATGATGCTAAAGCTTCCAAACAGTCTGGATTAGTCGGGGACAATAACTGAGGGAAAGGGTGGAATTGTCAGTGGGAGTGTAAAATTTGTGGAGAGACTGAGGATAACGGTTTTGGTCTTTGCAAAATATTTAACTGGAAGAAACATCAGTTGGTGACAGGATGGGGACAGTTTAATCATCTAACAACTAAAACATCAACAATCACAATGTACACACACACACACACACTCCCACACACACTCCCACACATACATACACACACACACACACACACACACACACACCTCACACACACACACACACACACCACACACACACACACACACACACACACACACACACACACACACACACACACACACGTGAGAGTTTCCACATCGGCTTTAGCTACATTTCAGTGGGGAAACACTGAGCAATGAGCCAGCACTTCCTGACAATGAAGGAACAAGGTTAAATTAGAGAAATAATGTCCCTGGAGATCTTTCACTCACTTCCTTGCTGCTGTTTGAATTCGTTAAAGTGCAAACTGTACTTTGCAACCAGTTGTTGCGTGTACCCAGGACAATAACTGTTAAAGAGGAGTATATTTGTAGGGTATACCTTAATTTTAATTTTTTTAACATCAGGTACATCATACTGTTGACTTTTATCTTTCTCCCAGCATTCTTATTGTATTTTTGGTAGAAATAAAATCTGTGATGAGAAGAAATACAGTGAATATTCAAAATCTGATAGGTTCCTGACCCTACACCTCAATGAGAATTGAAGTGAGTGCAGTGTGAGTTTATCAGAATTCCAAAAACTAATTATGGAGATGAAATTATGCAAATTGGGTGGCAGTCCTCACATTTAGAAGGTTAAGGGATGATTTGATTGAAGATTTTAACATACTAAGGACAGTACAGGAACCTTCCATCAGAAGGTCAGAAATGGGGATGTTCGCTGATGATTGTACAATGTTCGGCATCATTCACGACTCCTCAGATACTGAAGCAGTCCATGTCCAAATGCAGCAAGACCTGGACAGTAGCCAGGCTTGAATTGATGAATGACAAGTATCATTCGCGCCATATGGGTGCCAGGCAATGATTATCTCCAACAGAAAATAATCTAACCATTATCCCTCAACATTCAATGGCATTACTGTCGCTGCATACTGCACTATCAACAGTCTAGTGGTTACCACTGATAGAAACTGAATTGGATTAGTGAAATAAATACAGCGGCCATGGGAACAGGTCAGAGGCTGGGAATCCTGCGGTGAGTAACTCACTTCGGATTCCCCAATGCCTGTCCATTATCTAAAAGACACAAATCAGGAGTGTGATGGAATAATCCCACTTGCCTGGATGAGTGTGGCTCCATTCTCACAAATCCACACTGCATCCTATCCAAAGACATTAGATCCTAAATCGTCATAGGGGAGTTAACAGCTCCTTGGGTCAACTGGAGACACAAGACTGGCCTCATTTTTCAGGGAGTTGCCAACACTTAGAACATAGAACATAGAACATTACAGCCCAGTACAGGCCCTTCGGCCCTCGATGTTGCGCCGGCCAGTGGACCCTCTAACCTAAACTATTCCAATATCATCCATAAGTCTATCCACCAAACATTTGAATGCCCCCAAAGTAGGCGAGTCCACAACTGCTGCAGGCAGGGCATTCCACGCTCTCACCACCCTCTGTGTAAAGAACCTGCCTCTGACATCCGTCTATAACTACCACCTCTTAATTTAAAGTTATGTCCCCTCGTGTTGGTCATCACCATCCGAGGAAAAAGGCTCTCACTATCCACCTATCCAATCCCTTGATCATCTTATACACCTCAATTAGGTCACTGCGTAACCTTCTTCTCTCTAATGAAAATAACCTCAGGTCCCTCAGCCTTTCCTCATAAGGCCTTCCCACCATACCAGGCAACATCCTGGTAAACCTCCTCTGCACCCTTTCCAATGCTTCCACATCTTTCTTATAATGCGGCAACCAGAACTGTACGCAATACTCCAAGTGCGGCCGCACCAGAGTTTTGTACAGTTGTAACATAACCTCACGGCTCCTAAATTCAATCCCTCTACCAATAAAAGCTAACACACCGTACGCCTTCTTAACAACTTTATCAACCTGGGTGCCAACTTTCAAAGAGCTGTGTACTTAGTGCACAGCCGTTGACAGCTCAGAGCAGATTGATCACTAGCCGGTACAGCTCCTGGAAGTGCTGCGGAAGGAGGAAGTGCAGAAAGGCACTCACTTAAAAACAGGTTTTATCTTTCCCTCAGTGAGCACATCCGCCCCCCCCCCAAGAAAACATCACAGGAGAGGGACTGTGCCCTCCCCAACTCTGACCCCCCACATAAATGTCTGCTCAGCCCAATTTCCCTGAGGGGTCCTCAATAGGATGCCCAACCCCCTTACTGGCATTTACATCTTGTTTGTTTGAGCGGCTGTACAGGTGGTTTGCAATGTGCCACAATCTTCTATCAAATCTGATTCCTTTTAGGCATCCTGGGGGCTAGGACCTCAATTCCCCACATTGACCTCCATGGCCAATAGCCAGTCTTTATTCATTGGCCATTGCTTGCTACAAAGGATTAAACACTGATGTTAAAATTTGAAGTTATTTTGAATCTTAAGATGAAATTCTCCCATCCTGCCCATGGTGGGTTTGGTGGCAGGTGGGCATGGAAAATCTGGCAGGATCCAGAAAGGCGGATGTCTGCCAATGGAAAATCCCATTGCAATTCTCCCCATAGTGATGGCGGGTTGGTCTTCCCACTGGCTGGTGGTGTGAATGCCATTTACATTCATTTGCATCTCGTGGAAGCTCATTAAAACAGCTGTCCACCAGGGTCTAATCTCACGTCACGCCAGCATGAAATCACACTGGTATAAAACTCCATTGGTAAAGAGTGACACGTACAAGGCAGTCCTCAGTTCACCAGAGATTTTGAGGTGAATGCAACAACTTTCTGCCATAGCACTGCGCTGCTCCTGATGCACTGTACACCTCCCGTGCTGCTGGCCCCAGGGGACAGCACAATGGCACCATCTCAGATCAGTACAGTGTCTGGCGTTGGAGAGTATGGGGGTCTCCTTCCTCACGGTTCCACCAGACAGCACCGTGCTGCAGAATTCATCCAGTCACTGCAACAAAGGCCTGAAGTTCAACCAGGGCTGGTGAATTATGTCGAGAGTGAGGAAGGGGAATTGATGGCATGACAAAAATAAGAGGGCGGCAATATGGAAGGAGGGTTGTGCAAGTTGGGGTGGGGGGTGGAGTGGCAGGCAGAGGGGCAAGGAATGAAGAAGATGAACAATGGAAGACAGAGGAAAGACTGAAGGAAGCTGGACCCTGATGAAGCTGCATAAAAAGCTCACAGACAAGGAGGTCAAAGGGATAGCACATCGTTTAGTGGATGAGAATGGATGAAGACTCCATATACAGGTTGGTAGATATCCAAGTGGGGCATGAGCACCTCACAGCTGATAGATTCGGTGGGGAGAGTTGTTGAATCGAGGAACAGATTCACTAGTACCAATCCCCTGCCTTTTTCCTGCAGCTTTGCAATTTTCTCTTTGGATAATTATCCAATTCATTTTTGAATGCCTGGATTGAATCTGCGACCACCCCTCCATCCAGCAGCGCAATCCAAATCTTAACAAATCTCTGCATAAAACAGGTTTCCCTCACGTCACTTACAATGATTATGTTTCTCAGTCTTTGAATGTTGTTCGTCATATATCTATGCTACAAGTGGCAGCAATGCCAAGCTCACCAGTATTTCTGTAAAATAAACACTTTGAAGATACTTTGAGATTGACCTGAAGACAACTATTCCACCAGAGCTAGCAGTGAAAAGAATTGGCAGTTCTTGCAAAACAGGCTCATGTTTCTATCCATATGTAAGCTGTGTGTTTAGTCATCCAGAAAATCCTTGCAACCTACCAACAACAGTTTATGAGTAAGTTATAAGGCTGTTGCTTTGGTGATGTGGTATCTGTGCTGCTGTGTAAATGGGATAGAAATAGAGCACACAAGGTCTGGGGGGGTTCAGTGGAAACAGGCAAGCTACAGACTACTGAGAACTTATAGTAACAAAGAACAAATGGTGCCAGCACCCACAGTGCAGAGCAGTAACCAATGCCATTCTTCAATGCCATAACAACATTGAGGCACATCTCTGCCTTTCTCTGTCTTCTTGCCTTACTGGGAACTTCATTTTTAACATCTCTCTGTCCCCTCACCTATTTACCTTCACGTCTCTTTGTCACTATCATGCCTCCCAGAGATTTTGCGCCTTTTTTGAGTTTTCGTAGAAGGTGCAAAGGACTTTTCACTTCCGCTCTTAGTCCTGTTGGTCATGAGCATGGGTCTGACCAACAAAATAAATCTAAACCACTCATCTACAGCTTGCTCTCAGCTGGTGCATTCACAGGACACCCACGGCTTGCCAGATCTTGGGATTGCTAAACCACTGAATGGGAGACAAAGATGAGTTTTAGTTTAATTATATGAATTTTTTTCACAATTTTGGGCTTTTTTTTGTGGCACATTTCAGGAGTCTTCACAGCTGGTTGGGAACCACAGTCTAGTGTAGCAGGTTGCCGACTCCAAATGGTGCAGGGATTGCTGGCTTAGGATATGAGTTTAAATGGTGAACTGGCAGCTGGATAGTGCAGGGGTACTAATTCAAGAAGAAATATTGCCTTTTCAACACAACACATGGTATCTCAGGGAGTTTATGCCCGTGTTTACTCATTGAAAGTTCAGTTGTCTCGGCGCTATCTACATTCAGCAGCTGTTTAAATGTTGTATTTGCACATTTTCACCCATTCTGCAAAGTGTTGCTAACAGCAATCTGATAAACTGCTTGGTGCAGATTAAATTAACAACGGTGCCCCCAGTCGGAGATACCTTACATTATCTGTGAGCCAACTGACATTTGCCTCATGTCGAAGGAACATGTGCTAGGTGAGAGAGCTATCCGTTTCAGATTTACAGCATGGTAGATTTTTAAAATATAATTCTTTAGTTCACCGTTGTTCACTGAACCCAGGAATAAACTACCTGCATAGAAACGAGAAGCAGGAGTAGGCCTTTTGGCCCTTCAAGCCCGCTCTGCCATGCATTTTGATCATGGCTGATCATCGAATTCAATATCCGAATTCCCCCTTCCCCCTTCCCCCCCATATCCCTTGCTCCCTTTAGCCCCATGAGCTATACCTAATTCCTTGAAACCACATAATGTTTGGCCTCAGCTCCTTTCTGTGGTAGTGAATCCCACACATTCACCACCCTCTGGGTGAAGACGTTTCCTCTCACCTAATCTAATCACCTAACCTAGACCTAATTTCTTCTCGAAAGTAGAGACATTTTCTAACAGCCCAACAGTGAGCTGCCTACAGACACATTTTTATTCATCAATGTGAAATGACATTGAGGAGTAACAGCCTTTCCTGTGACGAGTTTCCTGCCTTCTCATTCTAATGGTCTGATTGTTTAGATAGCGAGCTATTGTGGAATTGATTGTGAGGGGTGTATTATCCCAAGGGAGGTTCTTTGCTGTCACTTTGTGAAGGAGCTGTGAAAACCCAATTGTTTAAACCCCATTAACTCCATTTTCCTGGGATTCTGCAGCTCTTTCCCGATGACTATGGGAGGAGATTCAGGAGGAAATCTCACAAAGACTGATTGATTTTACTGATGTAGAGGACACAGCCTGAAAACATCATTCCTCTCGTATAATAGCGTAAAATTCTGTTACATTTGGTCTCTCTGTGAGGCTAACCGTTTAAAATTTACTTCAGTTTCTGCTGTGAGGGGTGAGCTGATTCTGATAGTCAGTATCTTGGCTCACTGAAAGAGAAAGCCCAGGTGTGTGCATGCAGCAATTAACACAGTTGCCTTTCAGGTCAATTTAACAAATTGGAACATTGTGTTAATAACCCTCTTATTAGCTAATTAGAAAGAACACAATCTTTGTGAAACAGAATCTTGACAATGTAGAAGGAGGCCATTCAGCCCATTCAGCCTGCCCCAACTTCAATCCCATTCAGCCCCAACTTCAATCCTAACCCCTATCCCTGTAACCCCATATATTTACTCTGCTAACCCCCCTAATTTACAAATCGTGAAACACTAAGGGGCAATTTTAGCATGGCCAATCAACCTTATCCGCACATCTTTGGACTGTGGGAGGAAGGCTGGAGGAAACCCGTGCAGATACGGGGAGAATGTGCAGCCCCCCAAACAGACAGTGACCCGAGGCCAGAATTGATCCTGGGTCCCTGTCACTGTGCAGCAATATACAAACCATTGTGCCGCCGTGCTAAACGGTTAGAGTGCTTACTTAGGAAGTATAGCCGGAATGTTCTGTGTTGCAATTCTAGAAATTTCCGCCGATCTCGATGGAGTTGACGGATAATCTGACGCATTTTCTGTCTCACCCACTATGATTCCCGTGGTGCAGGATGGGAAATGTCTGGCCTTTTTTAAAAAATAAACAAACATGAAGCCGTAGCCGGAATTGTCCGACCTCATTCACAGCTGGGATTCTCCAGTTCCGCTGCAGTGAATGGAGTTTGACTGAACGCCAAATTGTCCGTTCCCACTGGCAGCACTGGTGCAGCCAGCGAGGCTGGAGAATGTTGTAAATAAGCAGGCTGTGGAATCAACAAATGCAATCGTTGCAAATATAAACAAAAATGAACCTCTCAGGACATGAAAAAACTGAACAGAGCCAGAACAATTCCAGTTAATCTCAGCATTATCTGTCTTCTCCTTTCATCTCCTTTCAGTTCTCTCTCTATCCTCCCAAAGCACGTAGGCCGGGAAATCTCAGCCGTTCATACACTCCTGCTGCCGCTGCAAGTGAGGATGGAGAGTTTGGAATCAGCCAAATCTCCATTCACTGCAGCGGGACTGGAGAATCCTGCTGGCAAGAACAGCCTGAAAATTCCGGCCCTAGTTTCTTCAAGTGTCATCCAATTGTAAAATTAAAGCTAAAACTATGAGAGACTGACTTCCACTTGGCATCATAACTTCCAAAAGAAGTTATACAAGAGAAGTTACTGTTTGTGCTGTTTCACACAGTTTCCTCACTTTGTCTGCTAAGGTGACAGTGGATTATTGGGAAAAAACATATAGAAGTTCAAATCTTTAAAATTAACGTCAGAGCATTTAAAGTTGCAGGATAAGCCTATAATCTAAACTTATATTCAAGAGAGAAGCATTCAAACCAACCAGGCCTACCAACGATTACTGTGCAGCTGCCAAACATCTACCCTGGAAAATGTTACAATTCCACGTAAGATATTGGAAATCAATGCAACCCTATAGCCAGCCAAGCAAGAGGAACAATCTATTAACTGTGAGTTACACTTATTGAAGTCATTCCGAGCGGAAGTTGATGATAAGGATACATTGCACAGTACCTGATACTGGTCCATTAACTGCTGCTGGCATATCTGGCAATGTAGATAAGTCCTCTTCAAGTGAGTGTTGCTGTTTAGCAGAAACCGCAGCAGATAGAGAGAAGACAAGCAGGAGAAAAAAGAACAAGAATTAGGAGCAAAGTAGCAGCTTACGATCAAGACAAAAACAGCACTCTCAGCCTTCAGAGGTGGCAGCAATAATCTTTCATATCTCAGAGCCAGTGTGACTGTTCTGCAAACTCAAGTCTGCAATGGTTACTGTTCACACTCTGATTGAAGTGAATGCCCTCGCAGGAAGTATTAAACGCTGCCATATCAGAATGATCTGCAACTCCGTTAAACTTACCATACTTAGAAAAAATATCTCACTCCAAAGCCTCCAGAGATGATTTGCAACACAGTTTGAAGCCGGATAGACTGTGGTCTGCAATGTGGTTGCATTAGGCACAGGTAACAGGCTGAAGAAAAATCACTTCCTGTTTGCCCTTATTTCTGAAGCAGAATGCTGCTTATTTCGTCATTTTCATCGCAGAAATAAAACCCCTTCCTTCAGGTTCAATTCCACTTAATTGCATAAGGATGTTGTGTCATTCTCAGTAATATAAATAGCAAAATATATTAAATGTTTTGGGGCAAATGATGGTTTATTATGATACCAACCTGTCCTTTCACATTGGGCACAGCATTCTTGGTATAAAACTTCCTCTTGCCACAGGCGAACATACAATTTGTGGTGGTCAAGACTCTACTCACAAAAGTGCCCTAAGGCATAGTGGTTTTGTCACTAGACCAGTAATCCAGGTACCAGGGTAATGCACTGAGGACCTGGGTTTGAATTCCAGATCTTATATTTCATCCTATTTTCTTTCGTCTTTAGTTCTGACAAAGGGTCATCCAGATTTGAAACATTGGCTCTATTCTGGCTCCATAGATGCTGTCAGACCTGCTGAGATTTTCCAGCATTTTTTGTTTTGGTTTTGAATACAACAGGGGTTAAATTTGAATTCAATAAAAATCTAGCATTAAAAGTCTAATGATGACCATGGAATGGTTGTACAAATCCATTTGGCTTACTAATGTCCTTGAGGGAAGGAAATCTGCTGTCCTTGAGTGACCTGGTCTAAAAATGTCTCCAGATCCATGGTTGAATCTTAACTGATGCTTAGAAATGACTGAGCAAGCTGTTCATTCGAGGGTAATTAAGGATGGGCAATAAGTGCTGACACCCACATTCCATGAATGATTTTTCTAAAAATTGACATTAATTTAAAAACAAGATGTGCTATAAACAACGTGAAGGGGGTCTAGTCAGATATCTAAAGGTGTTGAGAACCAGAGGAAGCAGATCTAAAGTGATCAAGGAAAGAACCAATGGCAACATGAGAAAATATATCTTTACAATAACGTGTGATTAGAATGTAGAATGCACTGCCTGAAAAAGTGACCAGAGGCAGATTCAACTGTGGATTTCAAAACAAAATTGAGTAAAACATCTGAAAAAAACATATCAATATGATGGGACATTGGCACTTGCTCAATTATTCATATAGAGAGTTAATGTGGACTTTATGGACAGAATGGTCTCCTCCTCTGATTCTATAATTCCAATCTTTGGTGAAAGGTCTCCAGTTGAAATATTAATCTATATTTTTTCTTTCAGATGACCCAAAGCGCATTTCCATTCTTATTCCCAAGAACCCATATTAACATTTACTTTTCATTTAAATTCCTAATTTGGCATTAACTTGGCAATCTCACTCAGATGTAATGTTTTGATATTGGATTAAATTCTTCATTTTCATGATTCTAAGCTTCAGCAGCAAAAGGCTGTGTTCAGTATGGGGGGACATTACAACTGAGTAATGTTTGTGAAGACTCTCGCTCAAACAGTATGTCAGTGGTTTGACATTTGATGCTTGATTGATGTTCTTGCGACATAAATGAGTCATATTCTTCCGGGTCTGCTCGGAAACCAATAGAAAATGATTGCTTGATAATACAGTGTGTTTTATAAATATACCGCAGCAATAATAAGCAAAGAAAGTAAGAACTACAATTCAACGTAATTAATTACCTCAGCGTTGTCCCAATACTATTCATTTATTAAGAAAATCAAATGTAAGTTGAACGTTTTTAGATTTTTGCCGATGTAAATACTTCATTTTTAATTAAGCATCAGAATCAGTTAAAATTCCTGCAGTGTATGGTTAGACAGAGGGAAACAGGACAAATATGTTTGTACAGTCAAGCCTCATTAGATTCATGCCTGACCTCAGCCTGCTGTGTAGAAGAGGGCTTAATCTACATCCGTTTCCAGGGTGACCAAGCTCATATTGTGCTTCTGTCAAGTCCAGTTCACTTATTCTAATGATTATTGATCAAGATTTCCTATCAGACCAGCTTTTGTCATTTCTTACTGGATAAATGGGAGTATTTATTCTCAAAAGGTTACAGATTTGAACCCTGCTGGGACTGAATTAAGTGTTTACATTGCCCTTCAATTGGATTTTTGTGTGAGCAATGTCTAGAAGATATTTATGAGTAAGTCTGCAAAGCCATACCATATTATGTTGACACAAATGTACTGGGTTACAGTAAGGATACATTCAATGCAAAGTTTACAGGGTGATAATCCATCTCGAATAGTAGTGTTTAATGGATATTATCGCGTGAGCCACCTGTTATATCCTTAACTTGATATTCAGTTCAGTTGAAGTTGAGGTGAGTCCTAGCCAGAGAAGGGTGGGGGGGTGGGGCAGTGAGAGCGGGGGGCGGGGTGGGGGCGATCTTTGCTTTAGTTCTATCTGAATGCTGATGAAACCCAGCTCCATCTCTCAAGGACCCCATGGAACCATAGAACATTACAGCACAGAAGTAGGCCTTTTGGCCTTTCTTGACTGTGCCGAACCATCTTTCTGCCTCGTCCTACTGACCTGCACCTGGACCATATCCTTCCACATCCCTCTCATCCATGTACTTGTCCAAGTTTTCTTAAATGTTAAAAATGAGCCTGCTTTCACCACTTCATCTGGCAGTTCATTCCACATTCCCACCACTCTCTCTGTGAAGAAACCCCCCCTAATGTTCCCTTTAAACTTTTCCCCCTTCACCCTTAACCCATGTCCTCTAGTTTTTTTCTCCTCCATCCTCAGTGAAAAAGCCTGCTTGCATTCATTCTATCTATACCCATCATAATTTTATACACCGCTATCAAATCACCCCTCATTCTTCTACGCTCCAGGGAATAAAGTCCTAACCTATTCAACCTTTCTCTGTAACTCAGTTTCTCAAGTCCCAGCAACATCCTTGTAAACTTTCTCTGCACTCTTTCAACCTTATTAATGTTCTTCCTGTAATTAGGTGACCAAAACTGCACACAATATTCTAAATTCAGCCTCAGCAATGTCTTATTGCAGAATGTCATAACATTCCAACTCTTATACTCAATACTTTGATCTATAAAGGCCAATGTACCAAAAACACTCTTTACGACCCTATCTATCTGTGATGCCATTTTTCGGGAATTATGTATCTGTATTCCCAGATCTCTCTGTTCTACTGTATTCTTCAGTGTCCTAACATTTACCTAGTACGTTCTATCTTAGGTTGTCCTTCCAAAGTGTAATACCTCACACTTGTCTGCATTAAACTTAGTCTGTCATTTTTCAGCCCGTTTTTCTAGCTGGTCCAAATCCCTCTGCAAACTTTGAAAACCTTCCTCACTATCCACAACACCTCCAATCTTTGTATCATCAGCAAATTTGCTGATCCAATTTACCACATTACCATCTAGATGGTAGATGGTCTACCATCTACCATCTAGATGACAGACAACACTGGACCCAGCACTGATCCCTATGGCACACCACTAGTCACAGGCCTCCACTCAGAGAAGCAATTCTCCACTACCACTCTCTCACTTCTTCCATTGAGCCAGTGTCTAATCCAATTTACTACCTCTCCATGTATACCTAGCAACTGAACCTTCCTAACTAACCTCCCATGCGGGACCTTGTCAAAGGCCTTACTGAAGTCCATGTAAACAACATTCATTGTCTTCCCTTCATCCACTTTCCTGGTGACGTCCTTAAAAAACTCTAACCGATTGGTTAAACATGACCTACCATGCACAAAGTCATGTTGACTCTCCCCAATAAATCCCTGTCTATCCAAGTATTTGTAAATCTTATCTCTTAGTACTCCTTCCAATAAATTATCTGCTACTAATCTCAAACTTACCAGCCTATAATTTCTTGAATTACTTTTTGAACCTTTTTTAAACAATGGAACAACATGAGCTGTCCTCCAATCATTCGGCACCTCATTCATGGATATTGACATTTTAAGTATATTTGCCAGGACCCCTGCAATTTTAACACTAGTCTCCTTCAAGGTCCTTGGGAATACCCTGTCCGGTCCTAGGGATTTATCTACTCTGATTTGCCTCAAGACAGCAAGCACTTACTGTCCTTTAATCTGTACAGATTCATGACCTCCCTATTTGTCCCATGATCTCCCTTACTTCCATAGACTCCATGCCAGTTTCCTTAGTAAATACGGATGTATGGTTCCATACATAGCCGACCACTCTGATCTTCAAGAGGACCAATTTTATCCCTTACTATCCTTTCACTTTTAATATTCCTATAGAAGCTCTTAGGATTATCCTTGATCTTAACTGCCAAAGTGACTTCATATCTTCTTTTAGCCTTCCTGATTCCTTTCTTAAGTAGTTTCTTGCACTTTTTATACATCTCAAGCATCTTATTTGCTCCCTATTGCCTATACATGTCATACATCTCTCTCTCTTCTGCTTTATCAGAGTTCCAAAATCCCTCGAGAATCAAGGTTCCTTATTCTTATTCACTTTGCCTTTAATCCTGACAGGAAAGTACAAACTCTGTACTATCAAAATTTCCCCTTTGAAGGCCTCCCACTTAGCAATCACATCTTTGCCAGAAAACAGCCTGTCCCAATCCATGCTTTTTGGATCCTTTCTCATTTCTTAAATTTGGTCTTTTTCCAATTTAGAATCTCAACCCAAGGACTAGATCTGTCTTTATCCATCAAGATCCAAGATCAGGATCCAAGATCCATGATCCAAATTGCTGCTGTGTTGCCAAGACTGTTTCTCTGATATCAAATTGTGGAAGAGCCTAGGCTTCCTCCAGTCTTTAAAAATTCATCTTACAGGACATGGGCTAGGCCAGCATTTATTGCCCATACCTAGATACCCTTCAGAAAGTGATGGTAAGCTGCCATCTTGAACCATGGCAGTCTCTGAGGTGTAGCTAAACCTACAGCTCAGTTAAGGAGGGAATTCCAGGATTTTGACCCAGTGACAGTGAAAGAGCGGCAAAATATTTCCAAGTCAGAATATTGAGTGAGTTGGAGGGGTACTTCCAAATGGTGGTATTCCCAAGTATCTGCTGCTGTTATCTTCTAGATGGTAGTGGAAGGTTGGAAGATGCTGCCTAAGGAATCTTGCACACTGGGAAGACTAAAGCCATCTTATTTCTTTTAACCAACACTTCTAGACTTGCATTCTTGAATCCAGCATTGTCCCATGATCCCAGGCTGAATCAAGCAGTATGTGACCTCGATATCCTATCTGAACCTCAAATGATGTTCAATTTCCATATCTTACCTATCACAAAAATTGCTACTTACATTTCTGAACTACCACCAGTCCCTTTCCTTACCTCAGGCATGCTGCTGCTGAAATCTTTATTTATACTTCCATTACTGTCAGAAATTACCTCTTCAATATCCGTAGAACATACAGAATGTAGAACATTACAGCGCAGTACAGCCCTTTTGGCCCTCGATGTTGCGCCAACCAATGGAACCAATTTTATGACCCTCTATCCTAAACTATTCCACTGCTATCCATATGCCTATCCACTGCCCATTTGAACACCCTTAAACTTGACGAGTCCACAACTGCTGCAGGCAGGGCATTCCACGCCCTTACTACCCTCTAAGTAAAGAACCCACCTCTAACATCCATCCTATAACTGCCACCCCTTAATTTAAAGTTATGTCCCCTCGTGTTAGCAAGTCTGCAGACTTCCTAAAGATCACAATTCACCAACTCAAACCTGTCTGACACTGTGCACCCCATGTGTTCTCATGCACCCCTGCCCTGTTTATCCTGCATTCACTCTTGTTTATTCATCACTCCATCCCTACCGACTTATCTTCCAGTGCATTGAATTCAAAATCTTAGCCCAAATTACACACCAGAAAAGAATCAGGAAGGGAGACAATTGGAAAAGCGAATGATTTGAATAGATTTGATTTATTATTGTCACATGTATTAACATTCAGTGAAAAGTATTGTTTCTTGCGCTCAGACAAAGTATACCGTTCATTGAGAAGGAAAGGAGAGAGTGCAGAATGTAGTGTTACAGTCACAACTCGGGTTTAGAGAAAGATCAACTTAATATGAGATAGGTCCATTCAAAAATCTGATAGCAGTAGGGAAGAAGCTGTATTTGAGTTGGTTGGTGTGTGACCTCAGACTTTTGTATCTTTGTCCTGAAGAAAGAAGGTGGAAGGGAGAATGTCTGGGGTGCACAGGGTCCTTAATTATACTGGCTGCTTTGCCAAGGCAGTGGTAAGTGTAGACAGAGTTAATGGATGGGAGGCTGGTTTGCGTGATGGTTTGGGCTACATTCACGACTTCTTGTAGTTTTTTGCAGTCTTGGGCAACGCAGGAGTCATACCAAGCTGTGTGATACAACCAGAAAGTGTGCTTTCTATGGTGCATCTCTAAAAGTTGGTAAAAGCTGACATGCCAAATTACTTTAGCCTTCTGAGAAAGTAGAGACATTGGTGGGGCTTTCTTAACTATAGTGTCAGCCTGGGGGGACCAGGACAAATTGCTGGCGATCTGGACACCTAAAAACTTGAAACTCTGAATGGAAAAGGAAGGTAACTGGGAAGCTGACCTGGTAGGGTGGATGACCTGATCTGTAGGTGGTGATGATCATGGGATGGGAGGGGGAGGTGTGATCCAGGGGGTGCAGGGGTTTGTAAAGTGGGCGACTGATGATTATCAGCAGCCTATGTTTTTTTGAATATGGGGTCAGGACAAATTCTGCTGCTCCCAGCTTCACGTTCAGACAAGTACATTTTAAAATCATAGCCTTACAGGTGACCCTTAAAACAGCTGTGTTTTGTCAGTGCAGCTGCTTCAGGAAACCAATCTTGAAAGCTCGACCTCAAAGGGACGTCAAGTCCCTCATTTGCCTCTGGAAAAGATTAACTCTGATGACAACGTCAGAACAGAAGCCCCCATTTCATTTCGATAATGCTAATTCAATAATCTTCACCAATATGGTGAGCACAGACCCCCAGCTCAAAATTAGCAGATGCTTCCTGTTCCTGTACTGGAGACTCCCAAAAAAGACACATTGCTCGGCTAAAATTGCAGACTAGCATTTCCTCAAGAGCCTTTCTGCTTAGATATGTGAACTAGTGCTACAGCATTGTCATACCATTACGCAGGGAATGGAAATCATGGGGCCAACTCGTGAACACTGCTGTACACGGTGGCACAGTGATTAGCACTGCTCTCTCACAGTGCTAGGGATCCAGGTTCGATTCCCAGTGCGGAGTCTGCAAGTTCTCCCCGTGTCTGGATAAAAGCAAATTACTGTGGATGCTGGATTCTGAAACCAAAAGAGAAAATGCTGGAAAACCTCAGCAGGTCTGGCGGCACCTGTAAGGAGAGAAAAGATGGTTCGAGTCCAGGTAGCATTTTGTCAGAACTTTGACAAAGGGTCATCTGGACTCAAAAATCAGCTCTTTTCTCTGTTTCCTACAATCCAAAAGTCATGCTAGTTAGGTGGATTGGATGTGCTAAATTTTCCCTCAGTGTTCCAAAGTGTCACGACTTAGGGGATTTTCGCAGTAACTTCATAGCAGTGTTAACGTGACATAATTAAACATAAACTGAAACACACCATCAGATGTCTCCATGGAAACCTAACCATTATCATTGCTTTGTTGCGGCAGGTCACAGCATAAATAATCATCTGATTGCCGACACAGCCAGGATATGAATACGGGAGTTGGGACATCTTATTGAAGTTGAATAAGACAAGGGTAAGGCCATATTTGGAATACAGTGTACAGTTCCGATCATCCTATTATAGAAAGGATATTATTAAACTAGAAAGTGTGCAGTAAAGATTTATTAGGGTGTGACTGGAACTTGATGCATTGAGTTGGATGGAAGTTGGATGGTCTGGGACATTTTTCCCTGGAATGTAAGAGGCTTAGGGATGATTTTATAGAAGTCTCTCAAATAAGGAAGGGCACACATAAAGTAGATAATGAAAATCTTTTCCTAAAGGTAGGAGTGTCTAAGACTAGAGAGCATAGTTTAAGGTGAGAGATACAAAAAATCCCTGAGGGGCAATTTTTTCACACAAGGGGTGGTGAGTGTCTGGAACGAGTTGCCAGATGTAGTAGTAGGGGCGGGTACAATTTTGTCTTTTAAAAAACGTTTAGAAAGTTACATAAGTAAAATGGGTGTAGAAGGATATGGGATAAATGCAGGCAATTGGGACTAGCTGAGTGATTAAAAACTGGACGTTATGGACAGATTGGGCTGAAGGGCCTGTTTCCATGCTGTAAACTTCTATAACTCTATTGTTAAACTGTCTGATTTCCATTATTGTATCTTCAATAGCATGTTAGATGGTTTTAATTTAGCATCAATAATGAATTAAGTTACCATGTTCTCAAAATGAATACTCTCACTAACAGTTGGATGATTTCTAAGTGGTTAGTGCAACGTAGTTGCAAAACTAATTCTAATGGCTGCAGAATGAACAATTGTTAGCCTCATGTTGTTAAGTGGGAAGTAAATTGTTTAGGCACCAGGGGGTTTCCTTTCTGACACTGAATTCATGGAATTTATACACTCCACTGGGAGAAAGTGGTTTCCAGCTATTCCCAATGTTAATTAACGTGGGAGGTTTGTCACATTTAGGAAATTGATTACATCCTCATCTGATGCAAAGCAGAGTAGCTAACCCACACATTGTTTTCGTTGAATGTTTCTCAGGATTGTCTGTTAATTTGGTTCTCACCAGATTGCTGGTTTTAGCCATCTAGCTTAATGTACACAAGTGAACTGTTGTTGAGCTCATGGAACCAGGCTTCGTGTGTACACCTCAATAACAGGGCTAACGAGATGGTGTCGCCTTTCACAATAAGGTCACCGTCATAACAAACACCACAGATGGTTTGCAAAAATGATCCCTGGAAGGAAGATCTTGTTGTATGAGGAACAGTTGAGAACTCTGGGTCTGTACTCGTTGGAGTTTAGAAGGATGAGGGGGATCTTATTGAAACTTGAATACTGCGAGACCTCGATCGAGTGGGTGTGGAGAGAATGATCCCACTAGTAGAAAAAACTAGAACCAGAGGGCACAACCTCAGGCTAAAGGGACATAGAACATAGAACATTACAGCACAGAACAGGCCCTTCGGCCCTCGATGTTGCGCCGACCAATATAAAAAGCAATGCCCCTCCAAACTAAACCATTTCCTTCTCTTCCATATACTTATCAACTAACCTCTTAAACGCCACCAAACTTGGCGCATCTACAACTGCTGCAGGCAGGGCATTCCACTCCCGAACCACCCTTTGGGTAAAGAACCTGCCTCTGATATCCGTCCTATAACTATCACCCCTTAATTTAAAGCTGTGTCCCCTCGTGCTAGCTTTCTCCATCCTAGGAAAAAGGCTATCACTGTCCACCCTATCTAAACCTCTAATCATCTTATATGTTTCGATCAGGTCCCCTCTTAGCCTCCTCCTTTCTAACGAAAACAACCTCAAATCCCTCAGCCTCTCCTCATAAGACCTGCCCTCCATACCAGGCAACATCCTGGTAAACCTCCTTTGTACCCTCTCTAATGCCTCCACATCTTTCTTATAATGTGGGGACCAGAACTGCACACAATACTCCAAGTGCGGCCGCACTAGAGTTTTGTACAGTTGCAACATGACGTTGCGGCTCCGAAATTCAATCCCTCTACCAATAAAAGCCAAGACTCCATATGCCTTCCTAACAACCTTCTCGACCTGACTGCCTACTTTCAGGGATCTATGCACATACACACCAAGATCCCTTTGTTCATCTAGACTACTAAGAATCCTACCATTTGCCCTATACTCTACACATTTATTATTTCTGCCATAGTGCATTACCTCACACTTTTCCACATTAAACTCCATTTGCCACCTCTCGGCCCAGCTCTGCAACTTGTCCAAGTCCCTCTGCAAACTATAACACCCCTCTTCACTATCTACCACTCCACCGACTTTAGTGTCATCTGCAAATTTACTAATCCATCCTTCAATACCCTCATCCAGATCATTTATAAAAATTACAAACAGCAGGGGCCCCAAAACAGACCCCTGAGGTACACCACTTGTCACCGAACTCCAAGATGAATATCTCCCATCAACTACCACCCTCTGTCTTCTATCTGCTAGCCAATTCCTAACCCAATTAAAGGACGATCCTTTAAAACAGAGATAAGGAGGAATTTCTTCAGGCAGAGAGTGATGAATCTGTGGAACTCTTTGCCACAGAAGACTGTGGTCGCTGGGTCATTGAATGTCATTAAGATTCTTGATGAATAAGGAGATCAGGGGTTATGGGGAAAAGGCAGGAGAATGAGGGGTGAGGAAAATATTAGCCATGATTGAATATTGGAGCAAACTCAATGGATCAAGTGGCCTAATGTCTTATGGTTTTATTGTTGTCAGTGCACACGGCACTCAGAGTGCTGAGGGCATGCAGTTCCACTTCAGGAATCAATAGCAGCCGGCACCAGTAAATAAAATGACCTTCTTTGGGGAAGATTAGATGATCAATTGAGTAAAAGAAGCTCAACTCTTGGAGCTGTCCAAAGTAGGAGGAACTGCCCTTCAGCATTGAGCAAACATGAATTCTTCTGCAGAAGGCTTCATGTTGGATGGATTATTTAGGAGATTCCAGGTGGATCTCTCGTCAATGCAGAGTAAGTTTCCAGCTGCCTCATTCAGTTATATGAAGAGCTCGTACCATTGTGTGTCATTAGCTCTCTGATCTGAGAGGAGAGGAAAGTTGAGTTGAGACCATGCCTGCCCTTTTCTATCTGGTGTGGAATCAGGCAGCACTGTCTTCACTTTTTTTATATATTTCTTCATATCTGGAGTGAAATGGAAGCTGTGTTCACCCACTAAGGGTCAAGTTATAGGACTGCAGATGGCCTTTCCACGGAAAAGGTGCTGCTGCTTGCTTTCAAAATCCAAAAAAGTTACAACTACCTTGCGGATTGGAAGAGGTTATATCAAACAATGATTTATCTGGAGTCACAGGTGTAATTGTAATCTCTAATCACAATCAAGGGCAAAGACTCAAAGAAAGGGACATTATCAGCTTTCAAACTGTTCCACTTCCCTCCCAAGACATAGAGTGTGAACATTTCTGCTTCTATTTGCTTCCTTCAGATATAAAAGCATAAGAAGTCTAAAACACGTAAAGCTGCTGCTTTTCCTATTAGCTCCTCATGACGTGGAGTTGCTGATGTTGGACTGGATGAGCACAGTAAGAAGTCTCACAACACCACGTTAAAGTTCAACAGGTTTAATTGGCATCACAAGCTTTCAGAATGCCTGATGAAGTGGCTCACCTGATGAAGGAGCAGTGCTCCAAAAGCTTGTGATTCCAAATAAATCTGTTGGGTTTTAATCTGGTGTTGTGAAGCTCCCTATTATTAACTTACAGTCCAGATGTGAAAACAGTTTCTTCCCTGCTGCTGTCAGACTTTTGAATGGACCTACCTCTCATTAAGTTGATCTTTTTCTACACTCTAGCTATGACTGTAACACTACATTCTTCACTGTTCCTTTACTTCTCCCCTCTATGCTCTATGAATGGTATGCTTTGTCTGTATAACTTGGAATGAACGATACTTTTCACTGTATACTAAATACGTGATAATAATAAACCAAAGCAAATCAAATATATTTTCAACAAAATGAATACAGCTTCACCAACAAAGTGTTGCTAAAACCAGCTGCTGATTAAATGGTCTGAAGACAACTGACTCTTTGTAGGTGAGCCTTTTTAATTTTGCGAATGCAGCAAACACTCCCTCTTATACTGAGTCCCACATCTTTCTTCCAGCCGTGTGCAGAGGGTGACATGATGCTTAAACAATGCTGGCAGCGGCACCGTAACCTTCAGGGGCACAGTGTCCCAACTCAGTCATGTCGGTCATTGCTGCTATTAAATGGCATCAGTATGGCTGCTGTAAACACAATCACCAACACTCAGGAATAGAGTGTGCCCACGGCCAATGAATTACAGATTGGAATCACAGAATTACAACTTTAACATCTCCTGTATAGCTTTTAATAGCGCTGGGAGATTGACGGTGAATTGCAGTTGTCTCCCAGCCATTCCGGGAGGATTGGCAATTCTAAATAAGAGTGAAATTTGGCACACACTCAACAGCAAATGAAGTTTCAACTCAGAAGAGACTCTGCTTATAGAAACTGTGAACATCTGAATAAGAACTTCAGGGAAAGAAATCCCAAAATACAGCAGCCAGACTGGTGCAGAAGCAAGAATGATCACTGGACAGCATTCAAAAGACTGAGTCATTTTCATTTCTTCCCAGGCAAACAGTGTGGAAAACTCATTGCTATCTTGCTTAAGCATTTTTCAATATTAATATATTTTACTCTCAGCAACCTAAAGAATTGACAATATTGCAAGATCAGTAGCCATTGTGGATTTCCCTGCCTGTTACCGTGTTTGAGTTTGTGTCTTTATATGCCCTGTTTGTGAGTAGAACTCTCACTCACCTGATGAAGGGGCAGCACTCCGAAAGCTAGTGGCTTTTGCTACCAAATAAATCTGTCGGACTTTAACCAGCTGTTGTGAGACTTCTTATTGTGTTACCATGCTGACAGAAGAACTTGCAGGATCATTACCAGTTACCAATGTTTCTGACCATGATCACTCTTCCAATAGACGTGTCAGTGCAGACTCAATGGGCCAAAAGGCCCGTTCTGCACTGTATGATTCTGTGATTCTAAGCCAATGTTTACAAATTCTCCCTGCACAGCAAGCAATGAACTGCTTAACTGAACATGTAGCCTTTCGCTTTATCAGATTCCAAAAATCTCTCTCTGGATCAGAGCATATTCTCAGGAACACAGATTGGTCTATGCCCAGGCTATTAATTAACTATCATTTATGCAGCATATGCCTTTGCTAGATTGGAATATTAGACTGAAATTTGATTTTGAACAGTGAAAATATATTCAAAAATGGACGAGTAGAAAACAACATTGATGATTAAAGAAATTGAGAATATTTTCACAATTGTTTTAGTGCTTTATAATTAACAGAATTGCCTTTCAGACTCTGGGTTAAGAATAACACCACCTATTCTCATCATCATTACTTGAATGCAATGTTAAACGGTTCAATTCACATTGAATTCCCAATGATATTGACATTGAAGAAAACTACGATAAAATAAATTTGAGGCTTTGTCAATTAAAGAATGATTTAAGTCTGGAAAAGTAGAATTATCTAAAAAAAGGAATAGGCCATTTGGCCCAACAGATCTGTGCTGGTGTAAATGTTTCACACAAGTTCCTCCCACTCCAACCCATCAACAAATCTTTCAGTTTTTATCTATTTCATTCAATCATTTCTTGGAGTAATGAGTAAAGGTGTTTCTACCAAGGAATTATTGGTAACTATCTTATATTTATATTCCTGACTACGGGCTGAGTGCAACAATGTGGAATTAGAAAGGGCACCTGTGTCCTCAACTTTGGACAAAATGGGCTGAATGGCCTCTTTCTGTGCTGTAACTGGTTCTATGGTAAGGCAGCCTATTTCCATCTCCATAACAGCTTGCCATGGCCAATCACTGTGTAGAATCAGTAATGAAGAATGTCTATCCAATCGAGAGTTGGTGATGCTACTGGGACCGGACCCAACATACATCCCTGAAGCAAGGAGTGAAAGATAATTCAATTTTAAAACAGTCATGCTGCTACTCAAACCAGTTCCTTACTTTGTATAAATTAAACCCACACATCCAATGTATATCATAGATGAAGTACCAAATCAAGAATGTAATCAAACTCAGAATTCTGATGCCTTTTGAGAATCACTTGAATTTATCTCTTGGAATCACAGGGTGGGATTTTCCAGGTGCATCACCCAAAGATCAGAAAATACTGCCCAAGGTCAACGTATCTCTGCATAGTCTGTCTCCCCCTCGTTACAATTCCCGTGGCAGATGGGACAGGAACATTTACCCATAGAATCACATAGTGCAGAAAGGGCTCTTTGGCCCAATGTGTCTATGCCGACAACAACTACCACCAAAGTTGCACTAATCCCATTTTCCTGCACTTGTCCCATATCTTTGAATGTTATGATGTTTCAAAGTTCTGATCCAAATATTTTTCAAAGGTTGTAAGGTTTCCATCTCCAGTACCTTTCCAGGCAGCACATTCCAGATTCCCACCACCCTCTGAGTTTATTTTTCTCAAATCCCCTCTAAATCTCTTGTCCCTTACCCTAAAACTATGCCACCTCGTGTTTGACCCCTCAGCCAAAGGGTACAGCTGTTCTCTACTCATCCTGTCTAATAATCTTATACACCTCAATCAGGCCTCACTCAGCCTTCTCTGCTCTAAAGAAACCAATCCAAGCCTTTCTAGTCTCTCCTTGTAGCTCAAATGCTCCATCCTAGACAACATTCTGGTGAACCTTCTTTGTACCCCCTCTAATGCTATCACATCCTTCCTATAATGAAACGAACAGAACTGCAGATAACACTCATAGTTTGTGACATCACCTGAATCACCCCTATTAGATTGGATTTGTGTAATGACTCCTCTTGTATCCAATAATCTACAAATACTTTACCTCACTTGCTGGGAAACCAATGACCTGTTCTCCATATTTGTTTAATGACCTGTCACAGTGATCTGTAAACAACTCGACTGAACCCTTTACTTGACAAAACACATCCATTTAACTTTGAGCACAGGGATTTATCCTGAGTTCTTTTCAAACAAGGGTCATAAGATGTAATCCTACTCAACATTGGCAATATTGATTTCACATGACTTCATTTTCCATTGATTTCCACAGTATTGTAATGTCACTGTAACCTATTAAATACACTGCCAAAAATAATTCATTTATATCGGATAGAACAATATGATTTTTATTCATAATATTTAATTTTTAATAAACAGGAAACTCAGCCTGAAGCCAAATGAGGGCAGAGTCTGCAAACAATGAACTGTTTTATATCAGTGACATTCCGGAACTTTCCAGCAGTTCTCCAGATGCTTGAGCAAGATGTCTTTATTTCTCATCTGCTAGCGTATGTGACTCATAAAAGTTATCACTGAGTCAGATAGTGTTGTGTGCTTAATGTTAACAGAGTTGAGACAATGGCTGGAATTTTCCAGCTGTTTATGCTCTGCCAGCGAGGAAGGAGATTTTGGTGCTCAGCCAAATCTCCGTTCACTGCAGCGGGACTGGAGAATCCTGCCAGCGTAAAATGGCTGGAAAATCACAGCCAATATGTGCACTTCTAGCTTTCCCCAGTAGAGGAAAAACAAGGTTTGCAACATTATTTTACAAAGAAAATGTCCCTAGTTATAAAATATTCATCCAGATTTCATGTATTTTACCTTGAACACATCATTTAGATTTTAGATATTTAAAAAAAATCTAAAATTGAGCATTCTATGCTATATTAATGTCAGGACAAATATGAAATGGTTGAGTGCTGTTGCTGGGATCACTTTAATATTAATAAAATTCTGTCTTTTATATTTTTTCCACACAATTTATTTAATTGCAGCGAGATCACTGGAACCTGAAAAACATCTCATTAATCGCATCGCCATAAAATATCAACTATGTGAATGACAATCACCCAGAGAAGTTGCACCTAAACTCTAGCGTGGATTTATGTGTGTGACTGGCTGTGCTGTGCAGGTAATCAGTTTCTTTAATGGTATAATAAATCAGTAAATGCAAAGTCAAAACTGCAATTTGTGGAATTGTGAAAAAAAACTGAAATTTATCCATCAATTGGAAGAACGTTACATGTCCGAAATATTTTAACCTGTCTTTTTCCGGTATTTTCAACAGTTGTGTTTTTTTAAATTTAAATCATTGTTCTCAAACAGCAGTTGTTCAAATATTTTTCACTTACACTTTGGAAGAAGGTGACACTGGGAAGTATTGATCGCATGTATTTGTTACTATTCAGCCATAAAATGTCAGTCTGGGTCTTTGTTGGACGAACCAGGTAAGGATGGCAGGACCATTCCATCAGAGTCAGCAAGGTTTTATGAAGGATAAACCATATTTGAATAATTTGCTGAGTTCTTCGAAGATGTAACAAGCCAAGTGAATAATGGAGATCCCATAGATGGAGTGTACCTGGACTTCCAGAAGATATTTGATAAAGTGCAACATAAAAGATTAATACACAAGTTTAATTCAAATGGGATTGGGGATAATTTATGAGATTTGATAGAAGATTTGCTAACCAACAGAAGACAAAGCGTTGGCATAAATAGGTTGTTTGCTTGGCAAGATATAACTAGTGGGGTTCAGTCCTCGAGCCCCAGCTATTTACAATCTATATTAATGACTTGGATGCAAGAATAGGGGGTCCTATAGCAAATGTGCAGATGACACTAAAATAGATGGAATAGTAAGATGTGAAAATGAAATAAGGAAGTTACAATTGGTTATGGATAGGTTAAGTCAAAGGATCAAAATTTGGCAGATGGAGTTTAATGTGGATAAGTGTGAGGTTATCCATTTCTGTAAGAAAAATACAAAGGCAAATTAGTATCTAAATGGAGAGAAACACTGGAGTGCCTCAGTGTAGAGGAATCTGGGCATCCTTCTGCATGAACCATAGAAAAATAACATGCGGGTGCTAAGGTAGGAAATGGAATTTTGGCATTTATTATGAAAGGAATAAAATAAAAAATAGTGAAGTGTTGCTGCTATTGTGCAAAACATTAACGAGAATGGAGATAGAATGTCTGTACAGTTTTGCTCCCCTTCCTCGAGGAAGGATGGAGTTGCATTGGAGGAGTTCAAAGGAGGTTCACGAAATTGATTCCAGAGATGAGGAGTTTGATTTATGAAATAAGATTGGGCAGTTTTGGCCTGTAATCTCTGGAATTTAGAGGAATGAGAAGAGATCTACTTGAGGTGCACAGAGTGAGAAGGGGATTGATAAAGTAGATGTGAAGAGGATGTTTCCTTTAATGGGGAAATCTGGAGCAAAAGGAAAAGCAAATTACTGCAGATGCTGGAATCTGAAATCAAAAAAGAAAATGCTGGAAAATTTCAGCAGGTCTGGCAGCATCTGTGAGGAGAGAAAAAAGTTAACATTTCGAGTCCAGATGCCCCTTTGTCAAAGCCCTTTAACAAGTGATTTTAGTTTTGGGATAAGGGGTGGCAGACTTAAAACAGAGATGAGAAATTATGGAGGTAATTATCTTGTCCTACCCACCCGGTTTTGGGTGAGTGTGGCTGAAAAATCCCATCATAATTCTCTCAGGTTGTCATGAGTCTGGGATTTACTGCCCCAAAGTGTGGTGGATGCCAGGACTTGGATTAAATTTAAGGAAGCGGTGGGCAGAATTTTAATGAGTAATGGGTGTGAAGGGCTATGGAGAACGGGCAGGAAAGTGGGGGTGAGGCTGAGATGAGATCAGCCATGATCATATTGAATGATGGAGCAGGCTCAAGGGGCTGAATGGCCTCCTCCTGTCCCTGGTTCTTATGATTCTTACAATTCCTGAAGGACATTAATGAACCATGGAACTCATGCCCTCTGGGTTACTAATCTGATAACAAAAATATTAGGTTACCATCTCTTGGAATGCTACGGTAATAAAAATCTTCCACTTTTACTTTCAACTGTTCATTGTCTTTTTTAATTGCCGAGATCCTCATCAACAGACTCCATGTAACATTCCTCCAAGATTCTAAAGAGTTACTCCAACCACAAGAAGCCCAAATCCCCATCT
This sequence comes from Sphyrna mokarran, assembly GCA_024679065.1. Taxonomy (NCBI): domain Eukaryota; kingdom Metazoa; phylum Chordata; class Chondrichthyes; order Carcharhiniformes; family Carcharhinidae; genus Sphyrna; species Sphyrna mokarran. The sequence goes on from JAGIQG010000019.1 coordinate 49,952,731, forward strand.
CAAAATTAATGCTGGAAACCAGCACAGAACGAAATGTTCACACAACATCTAGAAAAGTTCCATAGACCTAGAATAAACAGAGTGCAGAAAGAGGCCATTCAGCCCACATTGTCCCTGCCAGTCTTTATGCTCCACACTACAGTTTCCTCCTCCTTATTTTCCTTTGTCCCTTATGCATTTATTTAGGTTGCCATTAAAATACATCCATGCTTTCACCTCCGTCTTCCTTTCCAAAAACACCCCTCACATTCTCTCTGAGCAGACAAATTGCTCCTGTTAAAAAGTACCGGATCAGGATCCGTGACAGGATCCGGAGGATCGATTTCAACTCCCAGTGGGGTTGGGCAATAAGTTAGTCAGTTCCCTGTTCAATCCCATCAGCACAACACCACGCCGATTTTAGCCCCCAGGCCTTGTTACCATGCCAACAGTCAAAGCAGCTATTGTGCTCATGTAGGATGGAGGGTTCTGATAGGGTCTGTTGGGAGGAAATGGGATGTTGGGGAGTCAGGGGAAGTCATTGGCTCAGACTTCCATAGATGCCTAAATATTCCTTGTGGAATTCAGAGAAACATTTCACCTCCTCCTGACTCCACAAGGAGTAATGAATAATATAATCCTTTCAGGGCCTCATCCTGATTGTATTTTTGTCCATTTCATTCATTCTTGGGAAGTGTTGTTGGCTAGGCTAGCTTTACTGCTCATCCATAATTGCTCTTGAGAAGGTGGTGGTGAGCTGCCATCTTGAACTGCTGCAGTCCATGTGGTGTAGGTACACCCACACTGCTGTTAGGAAGGGAGTCCCAGTTTTTTAACCCAGTGACAATGTTAATTTCCAAGTCAGGATGTTGTGACTTGGAGGGGAACATTCCCTTCTTACTGGTTCTAGCACAGTGGCACAGTGATTAGCACTGCTGTCTCACAGTACCAGGGACCCAGGTTCAACCCAGGCCTCAGGTGGCTGCATGGAGTTTGCACATTCTCTTTGTATCTGCGTGGGCTTCCTCTGGGTAATCCAGTTCCCTCCCACACTTCAAAGATGTGCGGGCTAGGTTAGTTGGCCATGATAAATTGTCCGTTATGTCAGGGGATTAGTAGAGCAAATATGTAGGGACATAGGGATAGTGCCTGGGTGGGATTATTGTCAATGCAGGCTTGATGGGCCAAATGGCCTCCTTCTGCACTGTAGGGATGCTATGGATTATATTCTATTCTATGGATGGTAGCAATGGATGGAGGCTTTCTAACCTAGGCTAAAGTTGCAGTTGGGACCTGAAGATACAGTTGGAGAGAGAAACCCTATTCACTTTAGTCAGATTTCACTGCTCAGAACAGCAGGTTAAATCAGGATTGTGAAGTATCAGCTGTTGGGTCATCCAGACCATCTTAACCTCCAACCCATCTGATTTCACCAGAAGAGAGAGAGGGTGGCTCCGAGTGGACATGTTTCCCCTGTTAAAAAGTTACAAGACCAGGATCTGTGACAGGACCTGGAGTGACCCTGGAGGATCGAGTTTAAATCCCCACTGTGTGCTACATCATGAATTATACACTGCTCACCATCTGCCTTCTCAAATAGAGTTTACAAGTCATTGGTCAGGAAACAGAGATAGTTTTTAGTCACTTGTGTCTGTATTTTGGGGTATTATTTAGATACTATTTGAGTGAGTTTAATTTTGTGATTCTCTTTGGGAAGGTGTTGAGATTATGGAGAGGTTCATGTTGAACTGAAGTGCTTGCAAGTGTGGGGTTTGACTCTGATTTTGAATTGTGCCTACATTGTAGTTGGAGGGTTTGCAACATAAAAGCAAACAGGTGTAGAGAGGAGTTAGGCTGTTGCTTAGCAACCAGGGACCACTTTAGATTAGAGAGAATAGTTTTAAACTGTACTCAGCAGAAATTGAAACCAGGTAGCTGGAGAGGAAGCCTTCACAGAAAATTGCCAGAAACAGAAAGGCAGAGAAAAGGAATAAGAAGCAGAAAACAAATCCCAGAAGCTAAATAACAGAGAATTCTAGAAACCAGGAAATGAAAACAGAAGTTCCAGTAGACTAAAGTCAAAAGGAACATTAGGAACTGGAACTTGAATAATGTCTTGTTCACTGAAGTTAAAGTAAGGTGCAGAAAGAGGTTGCCAATTAAAGTCAGATTCAAAGGTGCAGACGTGGTGACGTTGGCTCATGAAAATCAGACATTGGAATTAATCCTAATGCTGGTTACCTTAATGCAGCCTGGGAAGTGGATGTGTTCTGTTGGTAAGGCTGGCTATCTGAGAGATTGTGTGGTAGATTGAATGCACGTGGCAATCCAAGAGAGAGGAATATTGAAAGGAGAGATTAAAACCCTGGAAGTGGAACCATGGTTAAGCATCTGAGAGAAAGAGTTGTTTGCGAGAAGAATCCAAGACATGAACTTTCGAATTTGAAAACATTCGTGTGGAAATCAGAGATCCAATGAGACCAGTTATCTCACAGTGAAAAACATCTGGGGAAATTTGATGAGATAGGCACAGACCTTGTATAGGATGGCATCCGTCTCTTGGTTCCAGAGTGTGGTGTGTATGACCACAGTTGACCTGTTATAGTTCAAATGGACTGTGTACCAACCAAGATCATTTGAGTATAAGATAGATTCTGTAACTTGTGTTATCCTTAAAGATGTGTGTTTATTTGTGAAGATATAAGTGGGGTGAAGGAGTATTATGTTATAGTCAATCTTTTCATGCTTAATCATTTTTTTGTTAAAAGCTAATCAGCATTCCTGTGATTCTCCTCATTTACGTCTCTAAAATAAAAGTTGCTGTTGAGATAGGGTTCTGTTCTGGGACTTCCCCATCCCATGGTAATATCTGCTGGGATCATAACATTAGCATAGCTCAACTCTTACTCAAGTTTTAACTATCCTGCAGTTATGTTAGTTTTCAAACGAGTTCTAATTAGATTGGGTCTGGGTCTACCCATAGCGAAATTATCCAGGAATAAATGCTTAGTTGTTTAAATGTTTACTACTGCTGCAAAGATTAAACAAATAGGAACCTTGAATTAAAATCAGAGTACTGCAGATGGGGGAAATCTGAAATAAAACCAACAACTTAGGAATTTCTCTGCAGATCAGGCAACATCTGTGGAGGAAAGCAATTCTGCAAAATTATCTCAGGATTCTCCTCAGTTTTAGGCTGCACCATTTTTGAGCTTTGATTACACTGTTACCTGCCCACATGTGTCAGGAACCCCAGCATGCTGATGATTGGTCCAGCAGTTCTTGGGGACCAGAACAAAGAACAAAGGCCTAAGAAACATAGAGCACAGGAACAGACCTTTCGGCGTCCAAGCCTGGGATAGGGCTGAGGCTATGAAAGGGTTCGTGTTCTCCATACTGAATAACACCCTTCCACCGCTGTTTTCTGTCTTCTATAACCAAGATGTGGAGATGCCGGCATTGGACTGGGGTAAACACAGTAAGAAGTCTCACAATCAGATTAAAATCTAACAAGCCATTAGCTTTTGGGCCTCTGACCCTTTGTCAGGTGAATGGAGTGTTCTGATCAGAGATCAGAGATGTTACCTGTCGCTGCTCTGATGTTTGAGAAGCTCCAACACTGTTCTTATTGGGGATTTTTCTACAGCTGTCTTTCACTTGCTTCTGGTGAAAAATTAACAAACGCATTCAGACAATTTATAGGATAGTCATAGAACCGAATCTCTGCAGCACAGGAGGCCATTCAACGCCTTGGCAAGATTTTCCGGACGTGCTTGCCACAAGATGGGAAAATCCCACACTTTTGTGTGGTCCATACCCCCCTCGACCACACCCCCCCCCATCCCTACAATTCCCGTGGTGGGCAGGACAGGAGAATTCTGCCCATTAAGTTTACACAAACTCTCTGAAAGAGCGATCCACCCAATTCCATCTCCCACAGTATTTCTGTAACCCCACACGTTTGCTCCAACAATCCCCCCAGCCTATACATCTTGGAATGCTAAGGGGCAATTTAGCATGGTCTGTCCACCTAACCTGAACATCCTTCAGACTGTGGGAGGAAACCGAAGCACCCAGAAGAAACCCACGCAGACACAGGGAGAATGTGCAAACTCCACACAGACAGTGACCCAAATTGGGAATCGAACCCAGGTTCCTGGTGCTATGAGGCAGCAATGTTAACCACTGTGGCACTTGCTGCCACCATGTGGAGATAGTGCAATGGGAGCAGCTACCTGAGGTTGGCACTAAGATAGAATAGAGGGACTGTGAGCTGGTAGCAAGAGTGAAAATCATAGAATCATAGAACCAAACAGTGCAGAAGAAGGCCATTCAGTTCATTGAGTCTCTACTGACCACAATCACATCTAGCCCTATCCCCATAGCCTCACATATTTATCCTGCTGGTCCCCCCTATTTTATCATTACCTCATGCCTGATTTCAGTCAAAATCGAGGTAAAGTCGGGTGAGAGGCCATTAACACAATCCACACCCACATCTCCATGGATTACCACTTCATCAAAACCTGGGAATTCAATTTGCACCCAAAATGAGCGCTACGACGATTTAAATGTATTTGCATTCGTTTAAATTGAATTAATGAACCCATCAGCATTATCAGCATTTCCCCCTTTACCACTGTGTTTGCCAATCCAGAATTGTGCCAAAATGGACTGGCTGAATAAAAGTTTGAATCGGGTGCTCCAACTGCTGAAGAGTGAGTTCGGAGCTTCCCACGGCTCCCTGACTGAGATCAGTGGTCAGGGGGAGGAGAGAAGCAGGTCAGATTACCTGTGGAGGGGAGGGGGAGTGAGGCCAGACCATCCTCTGGGGGCGGGAGGGGTGAGGCCACTTCATGTCGGGGGGGGGGAAGGAGGGGTGTGTCAGACCAGATCATTGTCTGGTGTTGTGGGGGGAGTAGGGTAAGATATATGTTGGGGGAGGGCCTCATCGCTCACTAGTGGGGTGGCAGATGGATCTCCGGTGGGAGGGCAGGGGGGTCTGCTGCCACTCTGCGGGTTATTAGTTGGGAGGGGAGGAGGCAGAAGTGGCAATCGGTCAGGTGTGGGGTAGATAAGGGCAAACTGATGTGTTTGGGTAGGGGAGGAGTGGATAAGGGGGACAGTGATGTGTGTGGGCAGTGGGGGGTGGATAAGGGACAGTGATGTTTGTGGTAGTGGGGGGTGGAAGGGGGTGTGTTGTGGGGTGGGGAAGGGGGACAGTGATGTGTGTGGGCAGTGGGGGGTGGATAAGGGGGACAGTGATGTGTGTGGGCAGTGGGGTGGTAGATAAGGGGACAGTGATGTGTGTGGCAGTGGGTGGTAGATAAGGGGGACAGTGTGTGTGTGGGCAGTGGGGGGTGGATAAGGGGGACAGTGTGAGGGGGGGATAAGGGATGATGTGTGTGGGTAGTGGGGGGTGATAAGGGGGACAGTGATGTTTGTGGATAGGGGAGGAGTGGATAAGGGGGACAGTGATGTGTGTGGTAGGGGAGGTGGATAAGGGGGACAGTGATGTGTGTGGGAGTGGGGAATAAGGGGGACAGTGATGCGTGTGGGTAGTGGGGGGGGTGGATAAGAGGGATAGTGATGTGTGTGGATAGTGGGAGTGGATAAGGGGGACAGTGATGTGTGTGGGTAGTGGGGGGATGAATAAGGGGGACAGTGACGTGTGTGGGTAGTGGGGGTGGTGGATAAGGGGGATAGTGATGTGTGTGGGTAGTGGGGGGATGAATAAGGGGGACAGTGATGTGTGTGGGTAGTGGGGGGATGAATAAGGGGACAGTGATGTGTGTGGGTAGTGGGGGTGGTGGACAGTGTGGGGTGGTGGGGGGATGAATAAGGGGATAGTGATGTGTGTGGGTAGTGGATAAGGGGGACAGTGATGTGTGTGGGCAGTGGGGGGGTAGATAAGGGGGATAGTGATGTGTGGGTAGTGGGTAGTAGATAAGGGGATAGTGATGTGTGTGGGTAGTGGGGGGATGAATAGGGGGACAGTGATGTGGTGTGGGTAGTGGATAAGGGGGACAGTGATGTGTGTGGGTGGTGGGGGGATGAATAAGGGGGACAGTGATGTGTGTGGGGTAGTGGATAAGGGGGACAGTGATGTGTGTGGGCAGTGGGGTAGTAGATAAGGGGGATAGTGATGTGTGTGGGTAGTGGGGGGATGAATAAGGGGGACAGTGATGTGTGTGGGGGCCATCACTCCCGCTTTTCACTCTGGGCCGCTTTCTCCACTTCCTGTGGCTCAGAATCGGCACTTTAAAATCAGGCCTTAAGTATCAATTTATCATGGCCAATCAACCTAGCCTGCTCATCTTTCAGACTGTGGGAGGAAACCCATGCTGACGTGGGGAGAATGTGCAGACTCCACACGGACAATGACCGAAGGCTGGAATTGAACTCTGCTCCCTGGCGCTGTGAGGCAGCACTACTGAGGCAGTACTAACCACTGTGCCACCATGCTGCCCAATAAATAAACCCATTGGGTGTTTGAAATGTGGAAGTGTTCCAATCTCCAGCAGGAAGCAAACGTGTTCAATCTGTAACTCAGCACGGGTTAAATGGATGATACACTCACCATAGTTTGTGGCGGTCTTGCAGCTTGGAGCTGGTGTTGCTCTGGTTCACTTTCTCCATTCTTTGAAACTGGTTCCAGGCTATCATTGTGTTTGTTACTATTAGTATCAATGCTGATGTTGGCATTGGGCATGCCAGGTCCTGCTGGCTTCACACCAGGTTGCACACGGATGGTTTCTGCTTGAATCGAAACACGTTGGCTTAGTTCGCCACTGGCTCGGCACTTACACTCAGACTGATCGGGAGGAACAGTCTCCCCTCCATCCCCAAAACAATGGAATAAGCTGGAGCAGGGGAAAGGATGCATTCTTCCGCAGTGAATAGAACGAAGCTCCTCAGCAAGGTGAGGACATCTCTCAGACAAGAACTTGCTTGGTTTGTTAGATCCACCCAGACTAAATGCAAGACTTTAAAGAAATTTAGATGATGTGCCACATAAATGTGTTCCCCTGGCCTACCTGTGGGTATCAGGTGTGAGGTAACCAGCTGTACAGGCAGGGGATTATTGAAAGAACATGATAGGCCTCAGTGTAGTCTGATCTGTCAAGTCATTAAAGACAACAATACCAGATCAGTGACATTATTCCTGAAAAAAAATTCTCAGATTACAGACTTCAATTATTTAACTTCTAAAATAAAGGAAATATTTATCTTTCATTCACACAGATCAGAAAGTTACTTTAAAGTCTGGCAGGTCATTTAAATTTAATAGTTGAGGAATGCATTCAGTTGATAGAGAAACAAGTACAGCATATTTTGATCAAGTTGATTTTCTTCCCTCTCCTTACAATTTATAAGTCCGTGTTTATAGCATCTTTCACGGTCTCAGGATGCCTGGAAAGTACTTTGGAATTACTTCACTGGCTGCAGAGTTTACTCATCATTTTAATGTGGGAAATGTGGCAGCCAATTTCTGCACAGCAAAAAAACAGCAAGGTCGTAATGACCAGGTCATATGCTTACGATAAAAGGGGCAGGCTATCAAAGCTTGTTGATGAGAACTCAAAGGATAACTCAAATTTCCAAAAGTAACAGGGGAACAACAATTCATAACAGATGAGAAGAGGGTGCTGATTGGCTGGCAAGTACATTTTGATTGGTGTTGCTATGGAGATTGCAGCATGGAACAGTCAAATACCCAGTTTTGTTCACATTCAAACCAGGCAGGTTGACTTTGATTGGCCAAGGCATTGTTGTGGTGAATAAACCAGAGAATGACTAATGTTTGTTTAGTTGAGGCACAATGTGAAGATATGTTCTTTCTGTCTGAAAAGAACAGGGCCCTGTGTGTGTGAATATAAGTAGCTTCCAGCATAAAGAAGCCACACTGTGAGCCTATCATCTGAAATTGTAATATTTAGCACAATTAGGATTGTTTAGTTGTCCAATCCGGAATCGTATCTCATGTTGGTCATTATGTTTCGAGTTTTGCCAGCATGGAATGGATGGGGACGGTCAGTATACTGCAAAAGCCAAAGGGAAATGGAGTTTGATACAATCCACCCAGTCATCGGAATATACAGTGCATACAGCTACCATCACACTGGCACTTCATATAAAATGTTACTCGTGTGTGCCATTGGCAGAATATCATTTTGGTTTGGTCAGCACAGATCAGCTTTAAAGATTAACACCAGGAAAATGTTTTAGGATTAAACCTGAATGCAGCATAAAATAGTCTGCTGAGATAGCATGCAGATCATATCAAAGCTTAAGAATGATTGTGATTGCCCCATTCCCCGACAGTAAGTACATTGCATTCTGAGCTTGCCCACATGGAATGCCCGTTAAAGCTGAAGAAAGATGCAACCATTCAACAAAATGATGCTTAAAAAGATGATCCGCTTACAGGAAACTTCTTGATTCTGAAATTCTCCGGCATCTCCAGGGACATGTTCCCTTAATGCCAAACATCGCATCTCACTCCTCATCTCACTGCATGCAGCAAGGACTCCCTTCCTCGAGACATTGAAAAGGGATTTTAGTTACAAGAATCTTCTCTCGCTTTCCCAGAGATTCTCAGGGGGTTTGGCAGGATAGATGTGGTGAGGTTGTTTCCTGTTGTGGGAGAGTTTAGGACCAGAGGGCAGAATCTCGAGTAAGAGAGTCACCTCTTTAACACAGAGATGAGGAGAAATTTCTTCTCAGACTTTTGTATCTTTTTGTTGATGGAAGAAGTGCTAACCGTGGTACCACTGTGCCGCCCCAGAAAACAAAGAAGAGAGTTTCATTTGATGAGTGTATGAATTAAGCGATCGCGTGTGACTTGCTGTGATTGTCAGGATTGGGTGGAGCTCTGATCTGTACTCAGTCGCTGCGAAAGCCCAATCTCTCTGTCCACTCCAACAAACTCAGTCCTGCAGTGAGGACAGTGAGGTCACCTCCCCCCAGTTTGTGATTTATTGTGTCCGTTGTGTGGCAGCTTGGTCTGTATGAAGCCGAAAGGCAGAGGGGATGGAGCAAGGATTGGGTGAGATGCCCCACTTTGTGTGGTGAGCTCTACCCAGAAACACTCGAGGTTGAGAAACATGACAGAGGGGATGGTGGTGATGTGGGAGTCTCTTCGAGGGAGAGGGTGTTGATACATGTCCCACCACTAATGGACGTGGCATGTCCCTGAAGAGAGATGCCATTTGAGTGCATGATGCTGTGATGAGAGTTTGATATTGGAGTGAGTTGAAGGATGACTTACCCTGGCAGAGCAGATGAGATCATTCATCCTCTTCCTGCACTGCTTGGCGTTTCAGGTTTCCAGCCATGCTGATCTGCTCTGTGATGACCTCTCAGTAAGAAGTCTCACAACAGGTTTTTACTCTAGTCCAACACCGATCTCCACATCACAATCTCTCAGGCAGGTGAGTGAGGTTGGTATACATGGAAGACATCACTCCATGTGTCCTGAAGATAGTTGGTCTGAGGAAAGTAAGATGTTTTTGTTGAGTTGCTGTTTCAATCTGGGATCTGGAACTTTGACCCTGGCAGTTGACGGCAGGCGGTGTATCAGCTCCCAGTGATTCCAGCTGATACTTACTTACAGAGAAACATAGAAATGTAGAACATTACAACACAGTACAGGCCCTTCGGCCTCAATGTTGTGCCAAGCTATATCCAAACCCAAGATCAAGCTATCCCACTTCCTATCATTCTGGAGTGCTCCATGTGCCTATCCAATAACTGCTTGAAAGTTCCTAAAGTGTCCAATTCCACTATCACAGCAGGCAGTCCATTCCGCACCCCAACCCCTCTCTGAGTGAAATAAACTTGTGCATAATTAATAAACTGCCAAGTACAGTATTGGATGCATGTTCCTGTCATTCCACCCAACAAGATGCACACCATCAAAACCACCCATCATTGCTCTTAGTCTCACAAATGGGCAGCATGGTGGCACAATGGTTAGCACTACTGGCTCACAGCACTAGGGACCCGGGTCCAATTCCGGCCTCGGGTCACTGTTTGTGTGGAGTTTGCACGTTCTCCCCATGTCAGCGTGGGTTTCCTCCAGGTGCTCCGGTTTTCTCTCACAGTCTGAGAGACGTGCTGGTTAGGTGCATTGACCCAAACAGACGCTGTTCTTTGGCAACTAGGAGAATTTCACTATAATTTCATTGCAGTGTTAATGTTAGCCTTACTTGTGACTAATAAATAAACTTTACATTTTTTAAAATGCAAAATTCCGCCTTATGACTCTAAATGGAATATAAATAAGAACCTGGATACTTGTGGGCTTCTCTGCATAAAGAAAGAAATGAATTTCCATTTATATGACAACTTATCACATTGTGGAGACATTCCAAAGTGCTTCACCTATGATGAGTCACTTTAATTTTCAATCACCATTGTGCTCACGTACAGAGCAGCCATTGTCTCAAGGGAAGATCGCACAAACAACAGTAAGATGATTGCAAGGCTAAACTGTTTCTGGCGAAGCATCGAAGATTACTCCACTGCTATTCATCAATCAGTGTCATGGGATTTTTTTTAATGTCCACCTGAACTACTAGATTCAGTTTAACAGCTCCAACCAAAGACAATTCCTGTCACAATGCAAGGCTCTCACACTTATCCACAGAAGTGTCAAAATGCGCTGCATACTCGAATCTTATGGTGTGGAATTTAAATCCATAGATTTCTAATCCGCAGGCAATTAACTGTAGCAAATCATTACTGTTTACTGCACCAGATAATCTTACACATTCAATCTGTTTTTGACAACATAATAGGACCCAGCTAGAGATAACTCGAATGTGGACAGGTATCTTGGAGTTTGATCCTAATCAGAACATACAAGAACCTGGAGAAATGTCTGTAGGGGGAATGATGATAGAACAGTCAATAAATATCTACACAGATGACAGCAAGTTTCAGTCTATGGTTTATAATTTATTCAATGTGTCAAGCTGGAAGCAAAATCTCTTTCAGAAATGAAAAATTAAAAATAATATAACAAGAGATTGCTTTGTATTTCTTTCCTATCTTTTGATTCTGATAATTTCCCCACCTTAGAAAATTTGCAAACAGGAAGCTAGTTGCATTTAATATTTAAAAATATATTTACCAGTGTGACATTTTCCATTTCCCACACTAGCCATTCCGAATGAGATTGCCAATTTAATGCCGGTTTTGGGACATCAGGAACTGCACAGAGGAAACTGAAACTATTTTCAGGCTGATCTCCTATAGAATGCAGACAGAAGACCTTCATCTCACTGTTCAGAGTTGGATTCAAGCCGAGATCCAAGGGTTAAAGGCCAGAACTGAATCCACTGCACCATCACAGTATTTATTTATAACATTTAGTTAACATTTCCAGTGTTTTAATATTGCTCATTTGGTATTGCAGTTAGTTTGGTAATGATAGAACATTGTAGTTGAAACTGGAATATAAATGTTGGACGTTTTACGTGGAGGTGAAGACTGCCTTACTGTAGAATTAAATATATGAAATTCTATGAATTTTATCCTTTTTTATACTTATTTCCTGTTACAAAGCAGAAGCATGACAGAATGACACTGACCACACTGACTGGCACAATCAGCATCTTGAAATGTTGAGCAAAAAAAGGCCCCCAGATATAAAAATGTTCTAATGAAAGGTCATCCTGACTCAAAATGTTGGTTCTGTTCTCTCTCCACAGATGCTGTCAGAATTGCTGAGATTTTCCAGCATTTTTGTTGTACGAAAAGTTAACGTTTTTAACCAGAAATTGATAATGTTCTATTTCTTAGCAACACTCACCAAATAAGCACAGAAGGAAGTGATAGCTTAAAGGTATTAATGCTAGACTATTAACCCAGAAACTCAGCTCATGTACTTGGGACCCGGGTTCAAATCCCATCATGGTAGGTGGTGAAATTTGAATTCAATAAAAAATATCTGGAATTAAGAATCTACTGATGAGCGTGAAACCATTGTCAATTGTCAGAAAAACGCATCTGGTTCACTAATGTCCTTTAGGGAAGGAAATCTGCTGTCCTTACCCGTCTGGTCTACATGTGACTCCAGAGCCACAGCAATGTGGTTGACTCTCAACTGCTCTCGGGCAACTAGAGATGAGCAATAAATGCTGGCCAGCCAGCAAAGCCCATGTCCCATAAACCAATAAAAAAATTCCTGAGAAATGATAACGGCACAAAGCTGAAGGTCGAAGGGATAAAAGAGATTAATGTTTTGTGTCTTTGCATTAGAGCCATTTGCCTGGTTAACCTACATGTTAGCCAATCATCAGCTGACTCAACCCTGTGTGAAATTGTCACATTATTCTCATTTCAAAATTTTTTTACTGAAAATGCAAAGAAAACTCTGCTGAAGGATAAAACTGCATTAAAACAAAGTTGGGAGAAATCTGACTCATTCATATAGAATCTACAGTGCAGAAGAAAGTCATTCGACCTGTGGAGACTGCAACAACAACAATCCCACCCAAGCCCCAACCCCACAACTCCACACATTTACCCCACTAAGCCCCCTGACTCTAAGGGGTAATGTAGCACGGCCAATCCACTAAACTCGCACATTTTTGGACTGTGGGAGGAAACTGGAGCACCCGAAGGAAATCCACGCAGACACAGTGAAAACATGCAAACTCCACAGAGACAGTGACCCAAGCTGGGAATCGAACCCAGGTCCTTGGTGCTGTGAGGCAGCAGTGTTAACCACTGCATCACCGGTCAGTCCAAACTATTACATCCCAACTATTATTGATTTGATTTATTATTGTCACATGTATTAAGATAAAGTGAAAAATATTGTTTCTTCAATGCCATACAGACAAAGCATATTATTCATAGAGAAGGAAAGGAGAGAGTGCAGAATGTAGTGTTACAATCATAGCTAGGGTTTAGAGAAAAATCAAATTAATGCAAGGTAGGTCTGACAGCAGCAGGGAAAAAGCTGATCTAAAGTCGGTTGGTTCATGACCTCAGACTTTTGTATCTTTTTGCCGATGGAAGAAGGTGAAGCCTCTAAGTTTTTTTGGTTGGGGGGGTGGGGTGAGATTTGCATCTTTATTCAGAGATGACACAGGTTTATTTTTGATGCTCTTGAATGGATCAAACACTCGTGTTTCATTAATGATATGTGGGAATCGTGCAACATCCTAAGGAAACTAGCAGCTGTTTTATTTTTCTTTTAAATCGTGGCCACATTAAAAGAACATGAAGCAGTCTCTGAGGGGCGCATGCTAATGATTATTCTCCCAACTGTAGATTTGCATCATAAAAGGTACAGCCCTGTGTGACAGAGGCTCATTAAACTCAGATTAACGCAGTGTGTGCAGTGTGCTGCCTTTGCCCAATCCTTCCAAGAAAATCTGCATTTGCTGGCCTAACCAACTGAACACAGTAAGAAATCTGACAACACCAGGTTTAAATCCAACATATTTGTTTGATAGTAAACTCACAAGCTTTCGACCTTCTGACCTTCGTCAGGCGAATGAGGTGTTCTGGTCTCAAGCAGCACACATAATAGCAGAGACTAAGGTGCTACGGTGTTGTCAGACCTCTAACTGTGTTTACCCCAGTCCAACGCCGGCATCTCTACACCTTAACCAAATGAACACAGCCTGACCAACCATTCCCAGATACTCTGCCTCATATTGTCTCACCTAACCTCAGCAATGGAATGGTGTTGCTGAAAGTGGCTTAGGTATCTCTGGGCTGTATAGAGAGCCCACATTCCCACATATTATCACCATTCAATGCCCCCCCCCCCTCTGGAAATTCCTGGTGGATAGTAAATCTGGAGAGGATTGACTTTGATTGTCAGACCCTAGCCCTTCAGTGTAATAATTTCCTGAAGTTCACTGCTTAGACACAGGTGGTTGTTAGTATTGTACTTTGGTTGCTGCACAGAAGGAGACCATTCGGCCCATTGTTTCTGTGCCAAGCTGTGTCACTGTGTGATCCTCTTCCACGAGCTCAGGAAGACTTTGAGCAACACAGATCCTGAGAGTTTTATTGTTCACAGGACCATGGGCAGCATGTGAGAAGAGGATACAATCTAGCACAACATCTAGTCAGTCGCTATCACACTCACACATCATTAAGTGCCTCTTGGGGAATTCACAGTCAGTCCCTGCCCCTTATGAAACAATATCTAACAAGAGGTCAGCAGTTCTGCAGATGGGGCAAAGAGGGGAGTGGGGAAGAAAACTGATGAGAGGAGGAGAAATAACTATCATTCTTTCTCAAACCTTTCAGTCCAATATGTGATTTACCCCAACAGTATTGTGAATTCAGTATGAAGCATTCTGAAATAGTTTAAAGGTATTGGGTCACTTTTAGTTCTCACTTTTGCAAAGATTTTGCACTTCAGAAGATCAGTTGCAATCAAACTGTCTTATTGTCCCAGTGAGATGTTGTTGCATTATGACTCTAGTTCCCTTTCATTGTTTCACTGATCACATGAATTAAATTTTATTTATTAGGCACTTACGTTACCACTACAATGAAATTACTGTGAAATTCCCCTGGTTGCCACAGTCTAGCGCCTGTTCAGGTCAATGTACCTAACTAGCACGCCTTTCAGATTTAAAGAGGAAACCAGAGCATCCAGAGGAAACCTACTCAGACACAGGGAGAATGTGCAAACTCTACACGGACAGTGACCCAAGCTGGGAATCAAACCTGGGTCCCTGACATTGTGAAGCAGCAGTGCTAACCACAGTGCTACCGTGCCGCCCCACACAGATAATACATGATTCTGTCTGATCAAGTCTAATCAGAGTTGATCAGACGGAATCATATATTTTGAATGTTAAACTATAATAGTGCAGCACCCTTTGTGCAATGTCAAAACACTTCTACTTTGGTAGGGACAAAAGGTTCCTAACAAGAGAATTGATAAAGAGAATTCAGGGACAGGGGTCTTTTAGCCCAGGGCTGCCTTGGGACGGGGTTCCAGGTCTTTCATGCTGGCCACATGCCTGCTCGATGATTCTGCACAACTCCATTCTCTGGTGTTATTGATCCCTCAAACCAGATTCTTCCATTTTGCTGTCTTAAAAAGACAAACGCATAATCTACCACATAAATCACAGGAAGGAGCTTGAGTGATGCATGAATGCAAATATGGGCCAGTTGGGTCAAATGCCCATTTCAATGCTATACTGTCAATTCAACTCTATTTAATTTGGCATAGTCCACCCATGTAAATCAGATAAAAGACCTTCCATTGCTAACCTATTCCTATCCATCCCAGTTACCAGAGAAGGTACAGCAACCAAAAATCATTGTGACATATCATTATTGATTCCAATAGGCTGGTGATACAGAGGCTACACCAGTCTATTGTTAATAACCCCAGTGAGGAAAGGCCAGCAGCTTGTTTAGAAATTCCAGTCTTCCATAGAATTCCTACAGTGCAGAAGGAGACCATTTGGCCTATTGAGTCTGCACTGACAACAATCCCACACAGTTCCTATCCTTGTAACCCCAAATCATTCCCCCTGACACTAATGAACAATTCTATCCAGATCTGTTCCCTACAACCCCAAGTATTTATGCTGCTAATCCCCCAATTTACACATCTTGGGACACTAAGTGGAAATTTAGCATGGCCAATCCATCACCCTGCACATCTTTGAAGTGTGGGAAGAAACTGGAGCACCCGGAGGAAACCCACGCAGACTATGGGGAGAACGTGCAAACTCTACACTAAGCCAGGAATTGAACCCGGGATCCTGGTGCTGTGAAGCAGAGTGCTAACCACTGTGCCGCCTTCATCTTCCACAAGATGTGCGAGCACAGCACAACATGCTGTAAAAACAGCTGTCCATATACAAATTGGGGTTCTGGCTTTGGACTTCACAACGATATTGGATCATTTTTTTTAATCATGTTCAAAGTTTGAGTGAATATTAAAGAGCTGTCTCTGCAGAGCAAGTGTGACATTCAGGAGGCAGCACTGTTTCTCCTTTGTAATGAATTTGGACTCAGACCGAGTTGGGTCTGAGTTATTATCCAGTTCACATTCCTTGCAATGAAGAAGCACAATTTCCAGATCTTTGGAACCAAATCCTGTGGCAGGAGCCTCACGTGGTGACAGCATCTAATATAGCAGGAGAAAAGACCTCACGATAACTTTTCATGCAGACTCTCTCACCTCAATTGAAGGAAGGACAGTTAAGCCACAAAAAAAGCATCAACTGGGAAAATGGAAAAGCTGAAGAAAGTGAATTCCGTCTTTCTGTTGGTGCCTGGAAAACAATAAAAAATATTTATAGACAAATTTTTTTGTGGCAAATTGTAGACCAGTCAGCAAGCTCTGGTAGTTAAATGTTGCGCTTCTGATGTTGAATTTGAATGCTGCACATAATTAATTGTGTGAGTGCTTTGACATTGTGTTGAATTAATGCATAAATTCCGGCCTCTCTTTGTAAATACTGAAAATATTGTCTGCACTAAAAAGTATAATCAAATTTCAAGACACTAATTATAAAACAGCTACACCATTATCAGCCAGGCATCTGTAAAATATATTGATGTAAGCACTTGGCACTCCTGGGCTTGCAACTATGTATTTATTGCCCGTTAATGCTGTCATTTCCCATTCTAACCAAGATTAATCACCGACTGAGCGCCAGCTACTCCACACGTTCCACATTTACTCCCACAACTGGGTGTTGGCTGTTGATGGTCAGATAATAATATTGTCTTGATCTGAAAGAACAAGCCCAACAATAATGTGGCACTGTCTTTAACCTGATGGGCAAATTTGTTCCTATTTATTTTATGCTGCTTGTGTACCAAAAGATAAACCGTGATCAAAAGATTCTCACAAAAAAGCCACTTCCCCGATTTATTATTTTTTCATTTATGGGATGTAGACATTACTGCCTAGACCGGCATTTATTGCTCATTCCTAGTTGTCCTTGAGAAGATGGAAGTGAGCTGCCTTCTTGACACTGCTGCAGTCCCTGAGTTCTTGACTGGTGCATCCATAGTGCTGTTAGGGAGGAGTTCCAAGATTTTGACCCAGTGGCAGTGAAGGAACGGTGATATATTTCCAAGTCAGGTTGGTGAGTGACTTGGAGGGGAACCTCCAGGTGGTGATGTTTCCAGATAGCTGCTGTTCCTCCTTCTAGATGGGGGTTTGGAAGGTGCTGCCTAAGGAGCCTTGGCCAGTAGTGCAGTGTATCATACTGATGGTACACATGGTTGTCACTGTTTGTCGGTGGTGGAGGAATTCAGTGTTTGGAGGGGATGCAAGTCAACTGGGCTACTGTGTCCTGAATGGTGTTGAGCTTCTTGAGTGTTTTTTAGCTGCATTCATCCAGATAAATAGAGAGTATTCTATCACACACCAACTTGTATCTTACCAACTTGTATCTTGGTGGACAAGTTTTGGGGAGTCAGGTGATGAGTTACTCACCACAGAATTTCTAGCCTTTGACCTGCTCTTGTAGCCACTGTATTTAAATGGCTAGTCTAGTTCAGTTTCTGGCCAATGGTAAGCCTCAGGATGATGTTAATGAAGGATTGAGTGATGGTCATGCCATTGAATGCCATGGGGAGATGGTTCAATCATCTCTTATTGTGATTGTTATTGCCTAGCACTTGTGTGGCATGAATGTTATTTGCCACTTGTTAGCCCAAGACTGGATATTCTCCAGGTCTAGCTACATTTGGACATGGACTGGTTCAGTACCTGAGGAGTTGTGAATGGTGCTGAACATTGTGCCATTGTCAGCGGAAATCCCCACTTCTGAGCTTTTGATGGAAGGATGGTCATTGATGAAGCAGCTGAAGATGGTTGGGCTAGGACACTGCCCTGAGCAACTCCCTGATGAATAGACTGCAGTAAGTATCTTTGAGCAATTAATTCCTTGTCAATGGTGAAGTCAATTTTATTCAGTCGAAATGAACTCCAAGAGATGAGGGTACTTGGCCTGATTAAAAGTGAGACACCTGTCGATAGATTGGTCTGATAAAATCAAAGAACGTTTGAGTCAACCAGAGTGATGAAGAAGCAGAGAGATCATTCACAAGCTGATGCCAATCCTCAATCTATAACCATCAGCTGAGTTCTTTATCTGAGATGTCTTGTTCTAAATGCTGGTTGGCAATTTCAATGTCAGTTGGAATATTCCTTAAAGTATCAGCACATTCAACTCACAAAGTAAAATGTGAGTGATGTCAGTGCTGAGATCCAGAATAATGATATTGTCTCTTGTTAAATCAATGGAAGAAATTCAGTTGTTACGGGAGAAGACTCTGACCCTGTTCTTATAGTCGTGGCTGCAAATGATACCTCAAAGGAGAGGCTTATCTGATAAAAGCAAAAAACCATAAGTTAACCAAAATTCCTTTAACTCTCGGCAATATTTCAGTTCAGTGCAAGCTCAGAGGAGGTCCAGGGAATTCCATCTTTTCCCAAATTGTGCAGGGGGCCCCTAAGTGAGCAGAACTTCATCGATCCCAAACATGGATAAGGGAGTCTGAGGAAATCAGAAAGCAGGAACATTTCTGTTGTGCATAGTCAGGCATCAACACGTTTGACAGCTACTGCTCCAAGTAAAAACAAATTGCAAATAAAATGTTCTTTAGAGATTTATATGGTAGATGATTGAATCATAAAATCCTACAGTTCAGAAGGAGGCCATTTGGCCCATTGAGTCTGCACTGATCACAATCCCATCCAGGCCCTATTCCCATAACCCTACACATTTACCCTGTTAATCCTCTGACACTAGGGGCAATTTAGCAGACCAATCAACCTAACCTGCACATCTTTGATGTAATGAGTTCCTAGGAAGTACAATGGTTAAATTAACTATCCAGTTTGATTTTGCAACTCAAAATTGTTTGCCAATTCTATTATAGTAACTGGTATTAAAATAAAAAGGGCTTGCCAATATCATATCCTCAAATTTGGGTTGACAAAAGCAATCTAGAGCCAAATTGTACCAAAACCAATGTGATCTTTTTCTTTGTTGGTGTTGACTTCAGGACAGTGGTGTTGAATTAACTTCCCAGCATCACCTTCTTTGTTTACATCTTTGCTCAGTGCAGTTCTCCACCTTGGAGCCCACAGAAGTAAAACTGTTAATTCTGGTGACAGCTTATAAAACCTTTGAGGGAAAAACTGCAACAGGATGAGCCTCTGGTTTTATATTGTTACGATGTAAAGATGCCGGCGTTGGATTGGGGTGGTAAGAACTCAGTAAGAATTTAGCAACACCAATTTTTAATCCAACCGATTTATTTGATAGTAAAATTGCGAGCTTTCGACACTGTGTCTTCCTCAGGCAAATGCAGTGTTCTGGTCTGCAATAGCACACATCAGCACAGACAGTCAGAGATTGCTGATTAGAATGCGAATCCTTACATCTAACCTGCTATTCAAGTGTTAAAGTGGCTAACAATGTGTGTGAAGGGGATCCTGAGCATTGTTAGAGAATTGTGTATTTTCTCCAGACAGCACAGTAAGTGAGGTTTTTTGCTAACCCAGGCAAGTTACGGGGGTTACAGATAGTGTGTCATGAAGCCAAGATCCCTGTTAAGACCGTCCTCATGTGTGCAGAGCTTGGCTATCAGTCTCTGCTCAGCGACTCTGCGCTGTCGTGTATCACGAAAGCCCCCTGGAAGAACATTTACCCGCAGGTCGGAGGCCGAATGCCCATGACTGCTGAAGTGTTCGCCCACAGGAAGGGAACTGTTTTGCCTGGTGAGTGCTGAGCCATGCTCATTCATCCGCTGTTGTAGTGTCTGCATGGTCTCCCCAATATACCATGCTTCGGGACATCCTTTCTTGCAACGTATTAGGTAGACAACGTTGGCCGAGTTGCAAGTGTATGTACCGTGTACCTGGTGAATGGTATCCTCACGTTTGATGATGTCGTCCATGTCTATGATCCGGCATGTCTTGCAGAGGTTGCTGTGGCAGGGTTGTGTGGTATTGTGGTCACTGTTCTCCTGAAGGTTGGGTAGTTTGCTGCGAACAATGATCTGTTTGAGGTTGTGCGGTTGTCTGAAAGCAAGAAGTGGGGGGGTGGGGATGGCCCTAGCGAGATGTTCATCGTCATCAATGATATGTTGAAGACTCCGGAGAAGATGTCGTAGCTTCTCCGCTCCGGGGAAGTACTGGATGAATGAGCATCGCTCAGCAATCACCAGGCAAAACAGTTCCCTTCCTGTGGGCGAACACTTCAGCAGTCATGGGCATTCGGCCTCCGACCTGCGGGTAAATGTTCTTCAAGGGGGCTTTCGTGATACACGACAGCGCAGAGTCGCTGAGCAGAGACTGATAGCCAAGCTCCGCACACATGAGGACGGTCTTAACAGGGATCTTGGCTTCATGACACACTATCTGTAACCCCCGTAACTTGCCTGGGTTAGCAAAAAACCTCACTTACTGTGCTGTCTGGAGAAAATACACAATTCTCTAACAATGCTCAGGATTCCCTTCACACACATTGTTAGCCACTTTAACACTTGAATAGCAGGTTAGATGTAAGGATTCGCATTCTAATCAGCAATCTCTGACTGTCTGTGCTGATGTGTGCTATTGCAGACCAGAACACTGCATTTGCCTGAGGAAGACACAGTGTCGAAAGCTCGCAATTTTACTATTAAATAGATCGGTTGGATTAAAAATTGGTGTTGCTAAATTCTTACTGAGTTTATATTGTTACGACAGCTGACAATATTTGTTTCCAAAGGCAACTTGTCAGGTGATATTGTGAGATACTGCCTTGTCTTAACCATCCCATACACACAAGTTGGCACATGGATGTGCAGAACTATCTTTTACACAGCACATTCGTTCATGATGATGAAAATCTGAGCCACGTGTTGGATTATAGTCAATGAAATTGCAAGGAGAGAATTAATCAGACTTTTCTGGAATTTATTAGTGTTGTATTCCAATAGATTTCTCAGTATTGTAGTTCTGTTAACCTTTACCCTTTGCCTGGGAAACAAGGAAGCAGAAATCCATTTAAAGCACTACTGGATTATTGGGCCAGACCCAGACCCAAAAAACCTCACTTACTGTGCTGTCTGGAGAAAATACACAATTCTCTAACCAATGCTCAGGATTCCCTTCACACACATTGTTAGCCACTTTAACACTTGAATAGCAGGTTAGATGTAAGGATTCGCATTCTAATCAGCAATCTGTAACTGTCTGTGTGGATATGAGTGCCTCTGCAGATCAGAACCCTGCATTTGCCTGACGAAGGCGCATAGCGTCGAAAGCTCGCGGATTTACTATCAAATAAATTGGTTCAATTTAAAATTGGTGTTGTAAAACTTTACTGAGTTTACCCCAGTCCAACACCGGCATCTCTACATCAGACCCAGATCTGCAGCAATGGTCAGTTTCAGAATGAATAGTATGAGGTTTAATTAAAGCCTGACATTGCATCGTTAGGTAACAGGATAGAAAAATATCTGGTTATATATCACCCTTTTTAATTTGGGCTCCTGAAAAAGCAGGAGATTGACCAGCGTGGAATGATATCAAATCAAATACAGGCTTATAATTAAAGATTCACTTGGTAGAGTAGCAATTATATGTAACAAGAATGAAACTATCTGTACAGATCCAGCTCCAGTCTAAGGAACAAAAGACCCAGTCAAACAAATCAAACTGAAGTGACTGATATCAGATAAGCCAATTAAATTCTCCTTATCTTGAATTTAGCAATTATATGTTCACAGAATTCACAATTATGTAGATTGTGACAGGATGGGAAGGAAAATTGTATAAAAGTGGCTACTGGCAACTGTTCTTAGATTCACAAAGGCTGAAGCTTCTAATCTGCAATATGTATAAACACCTCAGCTATAGCAGCAAGTTGTTCTAGATATTGCCTTTTACATGCACAGTGACAGGTTCCGTATAATTATTAATATTATCTGTGACACCTGGGGTGGTGTTTCCAGCTGCACTTGCTCCAAGGTTGGAAAATCCCACCCGAAGTCAATGGACCTTTGCAAGGTCCATGTCCCGTGCCCGGTAAAATTCCCGTGGCAGGTGGGACAGGAAAATTCCTTCCATGATATTCAAAATGTAAGAGCCTTATTGATTCGGAAAATATTAATAATAGTGTTAATATTAATAATAAACATTATTATAAAAGAAAACCTCTCATTTAATAAAATTGGCTAGGGATTGTTGCCAGAGTGTAATATTTCTAGCCTGGCTCCTCTCTCAATATAAACATGTGACCGTACTGTGCCTTTAAGAAATGTATTTTAAGCATGTTTCTAGCTGGCCTTACCATTTTATTGGTGCCACATTGTCTGTAATTGGTGTCCTTTATTGATACTGAGGCAGTATAAATGTCATCATGCTCGTTTTTAGTCTGAACAAACATAGGGTCTTGTGGTTTAATGGAGATTGCTGAGTGGAGCTCAATTAGGAATCACCGCAGGTCAGCTGATATGCCCGGGGACAGCTTTATTTTGTACAGAACATTCCAAGTTTTTAGTTTCTTTTCAATGGCTGCCAGAAGCTGGTGGAAGAAAGTAGTCTCTCCCTCTCTCTCCACAGAAGGTTTTTGGAAAGTTCCAGGATTGGGAAGTCTTGAAGAATTGATACAACATTCAAAGGATCCATTCACAGCAGGTGTTAAAAAGCTGAAAGGTCAGCATGACATGAGCATACTTACCTTTTGTGCCAAGACTGAAGAAGGGTGAATGTCTGTGAGATGATGTTTAACTTGGAAAAAACTGGTTTATTGTTCAGAGTATATGGTGTTACTTAACTTACCAATTAAGTTTTGTAATTGTAAAAAGATACACTAATTATTTGTTATATTTTAACACTGTTTCTAAATAAACTTTGTTTGATAAAAGCTTCTTTATGGGTAACTTGCATCATACCTGGACTGAAACATTTTATGCTCATCCATGCCAAAATCAAATGCAAAACCTCAGAATCTAGCTTGATTTCATAAAACACCTTGCAGTTTTTAGCCTGGATACTAACACTTGCTACAAATCTTTAATTAACATTTATTTATTTAACACAAGTGATTCGAAGGGAAACATGACTAAATATAGAACAGTTTTTCCATTCACCTTTTGAATAACTCACTGACTTGGACATTTTCAAACACATTTGTGTACTATGTGATTCAAAAAGATAAGGTTCGTGGTGCAATTGTGCAGGAAGTGTCCATTGCCGTGGTTAGATACTTGGCCTCTGAGTCTTGTTTAGCGTGCCTCAGTTAAAAGTCAGCACATCAATCATAGCCTCCAGAGAATCAAAGGGTCACTGTAGGCAAATTACTTTCCAATCTTTTAATTGTCTGATTTTAGCTTATGAACCTGAGAACGATGAGAATTCGACCATCGTGTAGCTTTGTCCAAAGAAAATAAAACATAATTACAAATCTTTAAAGTATTATGTGCAACCATTGGTATAAAGTATCTGATAATGTGACAAACTTCAATGAGGGGAGATTGGACAAACTTGGTTTGTTTTCATTGAATGTTAGAAGTAGAGAGGCGATCTGATAGAAAGTTACAAAGTTATGAGTAGCATAGATTGAACAGATAGTCTTTTTCCCAGAGTAGAAACATCAATTACTAGGGGACCTAGGTTTAAGGTAAAAGGGGGAAAGTTTAAAGTAGATGTGAGAGACAAATTTTTTAGACAGAAGATGATAAGTGTGCTGCCAGCGGTGGTAGAAGCACATCCAATAGCAACGTTGAAGAACCATCTTGACAGATACAAGAATAGGCAGTGAATCGAGGGATAAGGCCCACATAGAGGCAAAAGATCTTTAGTTTAGAAAGGTGTCAGTGGTGGTTTGATGCGTTGAAGGGCCTATTCCTGTGCTTACTGTTCTTTGTAATATTTACCTGAGTCAGCAGTTGTGGATTGACTGTTCAGAAGCCAGGAACAACAGTTCCCAGCAGGCCTCATGCACATGCATCAACCAAAAGATAGTAACACAGGCACAATTTGACAGTCACTTCCGTGCACTGCATACTTACTCTGAATATTAGAGTATATGATAGATATGGTGACTTGTTCAATCCATCTGGATTTGTTTGGCTGGGATTCTCTTGTCTCCCTATGGTGTGTTTCTTGTGGCAGAGGCAGCGTACCATTGGCTGGTGGTAGGTCCTGCCACTGTCATTAGGATTCCCATTGACTCCACTGCACTGGATCAGATAATCCCGTCAGTGTGAACAATGGGAAAGTTCCAGCCTATAGATAACTGAGGTAAAGGAATAATGGATATTTGAATAACTTTCTAACTCTCCAATAAATACTTGGTTTTTGTTCACCAGCAGACTGTTGCAGATTTGTTCAGTAACGTGGGCAGCACAGTGGTTAGCACTGCTGCCTCACAGTGCCAGAGTCCCAAATTCAATTCCAGCCTCAGGACATTGTATGGAGTTTGCACTTTCTCCCCTTTCTGCATGGGCTCCCTCTGGGTGCTCTAGCTTCCTCCCACAGTCCAAAGATTTGCAGGGTAGATTGATTGGCAATGCTAAATTGACCCTACGTCAGGGGGATTAGCACGGTATATGCAGGGGGTTGTGGTGATAGGGCCCAGGTGGGATTATGGTCAATGCAGACTTGATGAGCCAAATGGTCTCCTTCTGCACTGTAAGAATTCTTTTCTATGGAATCTTCTGAAATAAAAGATCCATCAAATTAGGTTTCTCTCTGGGATCTGACTTGTCCAACAGTGTAACAATAGCTAGACACTGAGAAAACAAAGATATGATTGGACAGAGTCAACATGGGAATGAAAGGGAAATCATGTTTGACAAAATTGTTGGGAAGCTTTTGAGGATATTAGTTGTAGCATAAGTAAATTGTGAGTGTTGTGTTTAGATTTTCAGAAGACTTTTGATAAAGACTTACTGGAATTAATAAATACAACTAAATCTAATGGGACTGGGGATAATATATTCCTGGACTGAGAATTGGCTAAGACCAGAAACAGGGAGTAGGAATAAATGGGTCATTCTCAGGATGGCAGACTGTTGCTAATAGAGTACCACAAGGGGCAGTACCAAATCATTGATATTGATGGTGATGGGACAAAATGTAATGTTTCCAAACTTGTTGATGACACAAAACTAGGTGGGAATGCAAGTTGCAAGGAGACTTCAGGGACATTTAGACAAACTGGATGGAATGTAATGTCAATAAATGTCAAGTTACTACTTGGATAGAGAAAATAGAAAGGCAGAATATTTCTTAAAATGGTGAAAGGTTGGGAAATGTTGATGTCTAAAGGGACCCGGGTGTCCTTGTTCACGAATCACTGAAAGCTAACATCCAGGTTCAGCACACAATTAGAAAGGCAAATTGAATCAGTTGGCCTTCAGCGCCAGAGGGATTTGAGCACAGGAGTAAAGATGTCTTGGTGTAATTGTATAGCGCCTTGGTCAGACTGAACGTGTGGTATTGTGGGCAGTCTAATTCTCCATATTTAAAGAACAATATACTTACTGTAGGGGAAATGCACTGGATGTTCACTAGAGTAATCCCTGGGATAGTGGGATGGTCTAATCAGGAGAGATTAAAGGCACTGGATTTGTATTCTCCAGTTTCGAATAATGAGAGGTGGCCTCATTGAAATTAATAAAATCTTTATAGCGTATGAACAAGGTAGATACAGGAAAAATGTTTCTCCTGCTCGGTGAATTAAAGCCAGGAGACAGAGTTTCAGCATAAGTGATCATGCTGAGGAAGAATTTCTTTATGCAGGTGGTGGTGAATCTTTGGAAACTTTTACCCCAGAGGACTGTAGAAGCACAATCACTGAGCATGTTCAAAACTGAAATCAATTTCTGGATATTAATCATATTAATCTTGTTATCCAGAAATTCAGCACAAAAAAATCTAGGTCAACATGCCTTAGTAATGACCCACCCAGAACAAATACTTTTGTCAGTTTCATCATTGAGGAAGAAAGCTCTTTAATAAAGGATTAGTGTTTATAACAATGATATTGCAATCATCAGCATTAGCTGGTACTTTGATTCCAGGGATGGTAGGACTGATGTATGAGGAGATTGACTAGGTTAGGATTGTTTTCGCTAGAGTACAGACGAGTTGGGAGGTGGTTCTCAGAGACATATAAAATTCTAACAGAACTAGACAGGGTAGATGCAGAGAGGATATTCCCAATGATGGGTGAGTCCTGAACCAGGGGGTCACAGTCTGAGGATTCAGGCTAGACCATTTAGGACGAAGGTGAGGAGACTTCTTCACCCAAAACATGGTGAGCCTGTGGAATTCATTACCATAGGAAGTAGTTAATGCCAAAAGATTGAATGTATTCAAGAGGTGACTAGATACAGCACTTGGGGCAAATTGGTATCAAAGATTACAGGGAGAAGGCAGGATTAGGCTACTGAGTTGGATGATCAGCCATAATCATAATAAATGGTGGAGTAGGCTCAAAGGACTGAATGGTCTTCTCCTGCACCTATCTTCTATGTTTAAATGTTTAAAAAAATAGTTCACCAACAAGTTGCAAGTTAGGAGAAGAAACCAGAAATAATCCAGGTACATATGAAATAATCACTCAGGTGAATGATAGGATGGCCTTTATATTCAAGTCCTTGAAGGACAAAGGGTGTAGAAGTCATGTTTCAACTATGCAAAGCTCTGGTTGCAACACAGCTGGAATCCCGTGAGCAATTTTGGGAGCCCTAATTCATTGCGGTACCAACTCCGTTCCCCAATAATCCCACAACGTGAGGAGAATACTTGCCTTGGAGCACCTGACATTTTTTTAATGTGGGAAGGTTGTTGCAGCTGCCACACAGTTCCCAGCCTTGCCATGGGCACTTTGGAAGGATTCACTGATTGATAATCAACCCATTTTGCCCCACCACAAACAGACCTACCTTAAGCATCAAGTCCTGGGTGAAACTAGAAGCCAGGGCTTCTGGTTTAAGAGGTGTGGATGCTTCCTACTGCACCCCAAGACCTCTTCAGGAGAATATACTGGCCTTAGGAGGAGTGCAAGTTATATTTACCAGAACAATACTTGGAGAAGAATTTTATGGCCTGGCAGATTGGGGTGGGGATATAAAGAGTGATGAACCATTCAAAAGCCCATTCATTTCAATGGAAGCAACCATAAAATTACTGACATAATGATTAGCACTGAGACCTCAGCGCCAGGGACCCAGATTCAATTACGACCTCGGGTCACTAAGCATGCAGAGTCTGCGCGTTCTCCTGGTATCTGTATGGGTTTCCTCAGGGTGCTCCGGTGTCCTCCCACAGTCCAAAAGATGTGCGGGTTAAGAGTAGAAAGGCAAAAATGTTGTGACAAATCTTTTACAAAATACTGGTCTGGTCTCAACGCGAATATTGTCTTCATTTCTGGGTAATATGCTTTAAGAAGAACGTGAAGGCATCCTAAAGGAGTTGCAAACAGATTCATGAGATTCCAGGGATAAGAAATTTGATCAATTGGAGAAGATGGGGTCGCTATCCTTACAGAAGACAAGGTTGGGATAAAATTTGTTAAGAGGTATTCAAAACACCTCTCGTGGAAGCTATTGAGAGGGTGCAGAGGAGATTTACAAGGATGTTGCCTTATGAAAATAAGTTGAGGGAGTTAGGTCTCTTCTCCCTGGAGAGATGAAGGTTGAGAGGCGACCTGATAGAGGTTTATAAGATGTTGAGAGGAATAGATAGAGTGGATTCTCAGAGGCTATTTCCCAGGGCTGAAATGGTCGCTACGAGAGGATGCAGGTTTAAGGTGCTAGGGGGCAAGTATAGAGGAGATGTTAGAGGTAAGTTTTTCACTCAGCTTGGATATGGGTGAAGGAACTCGCTGGGGTCTTTTAAGAGATTTCTGGATGAGTACATGGGATTAAATGGGATTGGGAGTTATAGATAGGTCTATGGTGGTAGGTACTGATATGAGCGGTACAACTTGTGGGCCAAAGGGCTGTTTGTGCTGTTGTGTTCTATATAAAAGGGGTCAAAGGCAGGAGCATATAAAAACTGTTCCCTTAGAGGAGATAAGAACCAGGTGACATCACTTTAAGGTAGTTGGTAATGGAGCCAAAAGGCAAGACATTTTATTTTGCATAGTGAGTTATTGGGATCTGGAACTGTTTAAGAATGATTCAGTTTTGATTAATACAAAAGGGAACTGGATAAGAACTGGAAGAAGAAAGATTCAGGACTATAAAGGGAGGAAATGTGGGACTATCTGACTCTTACAAAGCAAGCATTGACTCAACAAACTGAACAGACTCTGCTGTTGCACTGTAACCAGTCTCTTTGTATAGGTTACCCAGGAGACCCCTCTAGTGGCCAACCTCTTAAATGTTCAAAAATACAAAGAATTGAAGATAGTTTTGAGTGGTAAATTCCTCTTTATACATGGCATGTAACATGCGTATACTTAATAACATTGCTGCAGTCCAGTTTTCTGTTTAAAAAGGTAGGTCATTCTTTATAGATCGAAATTGACATCTAGTTCATCAGAGCCGTCTTTCCCTGCCAATTCCAAGATTAAATTGATTAACTCGATCTTCTCCACACATGCTACACATTTCTCTTCCCAGTCATCGAGGATTCTCTTCAGCTCCACCACTCGTAACTTGTGTAGCTCAGCTTTACTCAATCTCAGTTTCTTATCTACAAGACATCAGAACACAGAAATTATTTTAATATCTACTCCACAAAGTTACTGAAACCTCAGGCAGTCTAAGACAAATCGACACTTCTGCTAGCACAGTGGTTAGCACTGCTGCCTCACAGTGCCAGGCACAGGTTCAATTCCTGGCTTGGGTCACAGAATTCGCATATTCTCACCATGTCTGCATGGGTTTCTTCCCACAGTTTGAAAGACGTGCTGGTGAGCTTGAACAGTCGCCGGAACGTGGCTTATAGGGGAACTTCACAGTAACTTCATTACAATGTTAATGTAAGCCTTATTTATGACTAACAAATAAACTTTAAAAGAATGATACCTCATCAACAGGTAACACATACAAAACATTTGTTCCACAAAATCCATCATTCATAAATTCTTCTATTCAACTGCAAAACTGAACATTTATCATTTTCTTGGTGAAACCTTGACCAAAATTTACAAGTTCCTTGAACTGCAAATTTACTAATAAGCCTATTCTCACACCCCCTCACCACCCCCCCCCCCCCCCCCACCCCACATTCTTGAAGTTAACTGCAAATTTCAGTGTCAGGCATGGCACAGTGAAGCACTCTTGTTTCATGGTCAGGAGGTTGTGGGTTTTCAAGTTCTATTAGGCCTCATCTACCCCTCTTGGGTGGACACAGGAGATTCTGTGATACCAACTGTGAAGAGGAATAAGGAAGTGCTCCCTGAATATTTACACCTCAATCAAGGTCACAAAAACAGATTATTTATCTTCATTGCTGAATGAAAATTGTCCGTCAGGTTTCCTATATTACAACAATAACCACACTTCAAAAAACATTGAAGATTTAATTGGTTGTGAGGTTCTTTGGGACATCCTCAGGTTATGAAAGGCACTGTGTAAATGCCAGCCTTTCGTTTGCAAGAAAAATCACTAAGAGGTTGAATGCTGCATATAAGTGAATTCCACTTATAGAAACACAGTTCTATAATAATGGAATGCCAACCATATCCTTTGCTCCCACCAATACCGACATGAGTCATTTGCATATATCAATGTTCACTCTGTATATTGAATAAACTCTGTCTCTTACAGAGTCCTTATTAGTGTATCAGCAGGCTGTCGCCATCATGCCTGTTGTTATCTACACATTAACACTAGCTGAGAAGCTGCAAATCCTCACAGATGGAGGACACTATCTGCAATTCTGAACTACTGGATAACAACTCTAGAACCATTCTTCTCCTGTAGCTTCAGTACTGCGTCTTTGTAGCATTAAATAACTCGTTAAACGTGTTTCACCTAAAGGCCAATTCCACACTGTCCTCTGCTGAAATGCCTTTTCTGTCATGATTTTAGATGTCTTTGGTACATTTTCCAAACTGTTCTCCTTACTTCTGCTTCTAAGGATTTGGGATCCGAAGCAAACATGGCTAAATGTATTATTTAATGCATCAGTTTTAGTGAAAGCCATAAAGTATCTGTATCCAAAACCAATGTTATTTTTTCAGGCCCATTTATTTTCCTGTGTGTGTTCCCGTTACAATGCTGTTCCTTTTTAACTATCTGTTCTCTGCATACATCCGTCTAGCCTGGATGATTCCAGCATTTGCTAATTTTATTATAGGGTATATAAGATCAGAATGGTATCCATGTTCAAATCTCTTTGGTTCACAGCCTATTCATCACCACAGGCAGTGAATTGTGAACGGTTTGAAATTGAGGAATATCAAAGTGTTGTAACGTAAATGAGAATTGCAATTTTCACACCTGGCATTATGTCAGAATAACTGAAATTAATTCTAATGCAGTTACATTGGGACACAAGGACGAAATAGAGGGCAGAAAGATAAGTTGCTGGGGGTGCTGACCGTAGAGGGGGCACTTTCTACAGCAATGGAATGCCAAGAAAGATGAAAAAAATGTAATTAACATTTTTCATGTCTTCATATCAGTCCAAAAGTAATCAGCAATGAATGAATGAATGACTGAATCATGCTCAGTGTATTGCTGAAACAGAAATCTTGTTGAAACTTTTAATCTTGCACTCATCAGAATAATCACAAGGATAGCATGTCCAAGGAAACAAAGCTTTATACTGCATACTAACTGATATAGACATTGCCATGGACAATGCATCAGCTGATAGTGACTGACAGTTAACTGCTGAGTATTGTCTGAAAATTTAAATATTTGTACAAATTATGGATTTTTTAAAAACAATTATTAGATTTTTCTGACCCCACACTTTTGCAAATTTGAAATATCCCAGCTTTGTTTACTTTTGAATGGCAACTTCCTTAGCTGTTTCATTATTTGTTGGTTTGATAAATATGAATTTTGAACCAATCACATGTAATATTACACACTTGACACCAAGTATAGTTCCTGAGGGGCTGATGATATAGACACACACTCGACACAAGATGTATATTTGTAGAACAGGACAGGATGATGCATAGTAGAGAAAATGAAGTTTTTCATACCATACTTCAGCTCACATATCTGCATGTCTTTCATTTTTAATTTTTCACAGATCTTCTCTACTGGTACATGGGCACTCATAGGACGTGCTATTTCATTCACTATTTTAGTTGCAGCATCACTTGTTGCTCCAACATAGTAGCACTATATAAAAAAACACATTATATTTAAATTACAGTGCATCACAAACATATTTTGTGAATACAGCAAGTCAAAACACTTTTAGCAAACAATTACAACTGCTGCTTACAGATTTCCTCCGATGAAAAGCACTGATTCATAGAAGGCAAATTATAATCAGAAGAAAATTTATATTTTATGAGCAAGTTGTTGATGCTTGTGTTTGAACAATGAGTCAGAGAAGACAGAAATTTCAAAAGGTTTTTTTCTTATTCCAAGGCTGTAAAGTTTTTTTAAAAATCTAATTTCTTCTACACCAGCCCAATCCTGCCTCTTTCTTGGGCACGTTTAAGTGCATTGGGGGCATTCTTATATTAGTAATCTACTCTATATTTTAAACTAGTCCACATAGGTGCAGCTACATCCACACATACAAATGCAGTCAATCCTCCAGCTCTGAGGGTCCTGGGGTAATTTTCTACAATTTATTGAATTTACCATTTGTGCAACTTCATTTATTAGCATCATGTATGGGCGACACGGAGGCAAAGTGGTTAGTACTGCTGTGCCACAGTACCAGACAACCAAGTTCAATTCTCAACTTGAACACGCAAAGTTTGCACATTCTCCCCGTGTCAGCATGGGTTTCCTTCCACAGTCCGAAAAGCATGTTGGATAGGTGCATTCTCTCTCAGTGTATCTGAGCAGGTGCCAGAGTGTGACGACTAGAGGGTTTTCACACTAATTTCATTGCGGTGTTAATGTAAGTCTACTTGTGACACTAGTAAATAAACTTTAAACTGAACATAGGTACACAATTTGCTTATTTTCCTTCAGCTGAAACAATACTTTAACTTGTGAAAGTGTACTTCAGTAGCGGGGTGATTTTCTACAATTTATTTGCGTAATTTATTTACTTATGTCATTATCAACACGGAGACATCTAGTAATCCATTACACTGACTTAGTCCCACTAATTAATTACTGTTTTCTTCTCCTTTCACTTAGCTGAACACTTAATCTAATTGCAATTGCTACAGAAACCAGTCATGGGTTTGTGTGTAGGAATGAAGCTTGTCCTAATATACAGGCAATTCATAAATCAATTTCTGGAAAAGAGAAGCAGCAAAAGCTAAACATAAATTTAAGCAGAAGGTGTATGCAATAGTGTTAGTAAATATAAGAATACATCATCCTAAAAAGACAAATGTACAGTAGTACAATATTCCTTTGCTTCAAAACAATGCAAACTATCAAAAAAAAAACTAATACCAGATCCTGTGTGTACCAGTGGCTCAGCGTATTGGCAAGAACTACTCCCTTCATTCAGATACCTCAGCTCCACATGGCAATTCCTATGCAATGTTGGTAAGTAGGCAATAGGGCAGCTCTGTGGCATTGTGGAGATTCAATGTACAACTACATTGTATATGTTACAGGATATTATGGAATCACAAATTTTACTACAGGAGGACACCATTCAGCTAATGTGCCAGGTTCCCATCACAACTATCGCCACGAATCAGATTTTCACTCGCTGCCCCTTTACTCTATAATTCCAAATGCAAGTCTATCCATTCTAAATGCTACAATTGATGATTTCACTTATGATAATGTAATCCATATTCTTTCCGAACTTCTAATCTTCCCCTTTGGAAAGTATATGCTTTAGCATTTTTATTGCCTGTTCATCAGTGGGAACAATCGTTCACTTTTTACCCTCTTTGAAATTTCTAATTCCCTGCCCAGTGAAGCAGTTGAGGCTACCTTTTTGAATGTTTAAGGCAAGAATAGATACATTTTTGAATAGTAAAGGAATTAAGGGTTATGAGTAAATGGGTGGGTAAGTGGAGCTGAGGCCACAAAAAGATTAGCTGTGATCTCATTGAATGGAGGAGCAGGCTCAAGGGGCAGATAGTCTATTCCTGCTCCTTGTCATGTTAATATTCAAATCTCCACAATGCCACAGAGCTGCCTACTGCCCATTTAACAGCACTGCACAGGAGTTGCCATGTTGGGCTGAGATATCTGAATGGAGGGAGTAGTTCTTGCCAGTACTTTGAGCTATTGGCACACACAGGATCTGATATTAGCTTTTTTGATAGTTTGCATTGTTTTGAAATAAAGGAGTATTATACAACTGTGCATTTGTCTTTTTATGGTGATATATTCTTAGATTTACTAACACTATTGCGTACATCTCCTACTTAAGCTTATGTTTAGCTTTTGCTGCTTCTCTTTTCCAGAAATTGATTTATGAATTGCCTGCATATTAACATTCAAATAGGTTTCCCTTAATTTTCTCCACTGAATCCAGTCTTAATGCTTAAAGGCTTTTCATCGTGACAATTTCCTTGGGTCATTCTAATAACTTGTCTTACATCTCTTCCATTCTCACTGTAGTCAAATTAGCAATCACACTTAAAGCTAATACAATATGCTTACCAGACGATGCTCCTTCCGTTTGGCATGTTCACATATTAGCATCAGTTCATTTACGATCATTGCAGGTGTCAGATCCACATCCTGTGCTTTCAAATACTTGTAAAATTTCTCCAGAAATCCAATGCATACTGAAGTGTAAAAAAAAGCGGGAAAAATAACTTCAAAAAGAAAAATCAAATTGATAAATAGGGTTATAATGAATGGAAGTTTGTAAAACAAATTATGCAAGATATTTAAATAATGATAACATTTAGATATCTTGACCCTTAATAACATTATCCTCTTTACACTTTACCACAGAAAGATGACAGTGGGACGTTTTTGCTGTGTGTTAACA
This sequence comes from Sphyrna mokarran, assembly GCA_024679065.1. Lineage (NCBI taxonomy): Eukaryota > Metazoa > Chordata > Chondrichthyes > Carcharhiniformes > Carcharhinidae > Sphyrna > Sphyrna mokarran. The sequence goes on from JAGIQG010000019.1 coordinate 49,986,749, forward strand.
GTGAACCGTGCAATTTAGATTAATTACAGAACAGAACACATTTCTTGAACAACACTTTATATTATAAATTTAAGTAGCAATTCTCATTTATTTTCATCCAGATGTAAAATCTTATGAACATAAAACATGATAATAATTAAAACTCAATTATTTGTTATACAGGCTGTTGACATGCAAACCACCATTTGACAAAGCTCAAATTTCACTTTTTTAAACAAATTTTGCTGGGATCAACACTGGAATCATGACATCTTCCCCAAAATTATTTTTGATTGTAAGACATGAAAAATTACAGATTAGAGGGTCAATTCTGTAATCTTTCCATAAAGAATTGGGATATTTCTAATATCCACAATTAAATTTTGTATTATATGGTTAGAAAAAAACATCTGTTTTCTTTGCTTTAGGCTGAATAAAAATATACATTATTAAACATGAAAAGACTCAATACCAATTCTTGTGGCCCTTTATCCATTGCTCCTTTCCACCCTTTCTAACTCCTCCTGCAGGAGCTGATAACTTCCAGGCAATTTCTTACCCCGATCTTACAATTTCCTACATAATTCAATCTTCACTGACATCCTGTTGAATATTTTGTGGAGTTAAGGTATCAAGCCACAGAATTTTCAACAATTCATTTGAGATGGCTCTTTACCAGAAACGTTAAGGAGTTTGATCAAATAGAATTTTCACCTCCTGAATCTCTGCCATTTCTTCAGGATTATTAAATCCTGATTATTAAATCATTATTAAATGATTATTCAGCATTGAAATGACACCAAATACTAATGGGCTTTTGACACCAGGGTCTATTTTATTATCTGCTTTGAAAATGGGTCTGTGTTACTGCGTTTTTCTGATCTCCCCAATGTTCATCAACTTATCGATAATAAATCAATTCCTCAAACATCTGTCCCCTGCAGCTTTGTGGGGAACAATGCCACTCTCCCTAGTAAATTTGAGCCCTCCAAAACTTTCTAGAAATAAATTCACATTTATATTGAAGTTATTCTTTGGAAGACCAAAGCAAGTTCAGCGGACATTGCTAAGATGGGGGAATAGGTTGAGAAACAGCAGGTTTTCGATATTGGTTAATGGGGTTATGCATTGTTATATACTCTGAATGCAAGTACACTTGGAATTGCAGAGGACTTGGAAGCATATATTCACACGAGATTAAGATGCTTTAAGGACTAAGATTAGGGGGAAACACGCTTGAGAAATTTAAAGAGATGAGAAAGTGGGAGCTGGTACATAGAAGCAGAGCAGTAGCTGCCAGCCCAAAATGAGGAGCCACAGCCACAAAGTGAATGCAGGAGATGGAAAAGAGAGTAAGGAAAACTTCTTTGCAGAGTAATGAGGCTGCTGAATTCCATTCAAGTAGAAACTAAGTCAACACTAAATATTAGATTGCATAAGCACCCAGGAGGATAAGTCTGATAAAAATGTTTGCTTACCTATAGGCGAAACAGCAATAGAGGCTGGTTCAGCCTAATGGTCTCTTAATGTATTGAAAATCCTTTGTATTTCTATTGTAGGAGTTATTTATTGACAGATGTATTAGCTAAATCAAATAAATCTTCCTTAAATGCAATGTTTCAGCTAATGATTATGGTCATCCCAATCATATTGAACTCAGCTTTCTAAAACATGCAGTGGTCGTTATAAAAGGCCTGCATTTTATGAGTAAGTTAATAACGATGAAGACTGAATTATAGCATTCTCATTTTGTTTCACAACCTGGATTTGAATCTTTATAGATTGGAAACTCTATCCATACTGACAAAAAATATGATACGCAATAAATGGTATTTTCAAGGTGATTTCTGATGGAAATGGTGCCAGCACTGAATACCAGATCAGGTAACATCACAAAAGAGTCACAGCAGAAATGGAGGAAAAAAATAAAGATTCAGCAAAGGGTAAGTAGATTGTGGTAGCAAAGTAGCATGAGCCTCACTAGACGTTCACCCATTGCTCAATACAACCTTTAACAACTTACCTCTTACAACCTTTAAAAGTATTTGGACGAGCACTTAAAATATCAGAAGGATATGGGGCAAGGGCTGTAAAATGGGACTAACATGACTTTAATGGTAGTTACTGTCAGTGCAGACCCAATGGGCCAAAGGGCCTTTTCTGCAGCGTATAACTCTCTAACCTGGGAGTCTTCCATGCAGGATGTGGGCGCTGCAATGGAAGCATTTCAATCACCAGCATGCCAAGTGCAAAAATTTCAAAAATTACATAAACCGTTACAACATACTTTAAATTTGTCTACCAATTTTAATACAAGATAATTAAAATGTCATTATGACTTACTTTCTGAATATAGCTATTCAAAATTTGGCCTCAATTTTCTTTCTTACTATTAAGCTGCAAAGTTAAACTATTTCACATGTAAAGGCTGGTGACATTGGCCATCAGAAAGTTATCTACTAAGAACACTCAGTGGTAGAACAGGCATAACGTAATAAACAAAAATCAGATGGAGAAGCGGAGGCTGTAGATGACAGTACAAAAGAACTTGCTTTGATTCTTTGGAAAACCGAGTACTAAGAGCCAATAAAATCCACCGATAAATAATTCGGACTGCATACGGTTCCAAACAGAATATAGAGTCACATTCTTTAGAGCAAGGATCTACTTTCTGGTTTAAAAAAAAGTCAAGACGTCAGAAGTACACACTCACCATGTACAAAAAATGCTATAATGCACCACTTGCTGCATGCCAGTCTTCCTTCATGAATTTCATTGCCTGTGTGCTAGACATGCTTACATAAAGTCAAACAAGTTTAGAGCAATTATTTGCACGGTACCGCAACAAGTTAGCACACACATAGGGTTAGCATTAATATTATCCGATCAATACAATTTAATGCCGTGCAATACATGTTAATTCATCACTTCAACTTATTTCAGCCACTAATGAGGCCTATAACAAAGCCTTTTCTTTTATGTAGAGCCATCTTTACACACAATCCAACTTCGGAATCTTAACAATCTATAATTGTGCCACTAACGTTTTCAGCTGGTCGATATACTGTACAGGAAGTTTCAATCATTGCTATTAAACCTTATTAAGAAGATATGATGGCAATATTACATATGATAAACAGTAAAATCATTAAAACAATTAAAGTTCTATTTTCTGGATGCTAACATGTTTTTTCAGATACTAGGCTGGCCGCAGAGCAGTATCAACACTGCTGAATGATCAGTTGACAGAATTTATCATTCTGGATGGAATATAAATTGATGTGTTAGCAGTTTTGATTCCCTCATCAGTATAAAAAACAAGAACTAAAGTTACAAATTTCTACCTCCGAGTGGTGAATTTAGTGAAAACGTTCGAGGATAGGACACCATTTGGCCCATCTAGTCCACCCTGGTTCTCGGCAAAGCAATTTATCTGGCCCCACTCCCCAACCCTTTTCCCAAAGTCCTGCCATTCATTTTCACCCTTTCAGATACTTACCTAATTCTCTTCTGAAGGCCATGATTACATTGCTCCCATCACACTATCACATACATCCCAGATTGTAAACACTCACAGGAACACTGTTTCTTCAGAAAGAACTCTTCAAAAGGCAGGTAATGAAACAACAAACTTTATAGATCAAAGAAAGGATTTAAAAATAACATTACTCCAAACTTGGGATCTTGCCCTGGGCCACTCCAAGCTCCCTACAATTCTACATAGTTCCTTATTTATAGTGAATCAGCTGGTCAGCTGATTATTACATCACTGTGATTGGTTCCATGTTTTACTGACTGGGTCAGTTGACCCAAATATTTTGTTCCCATTGGTCACATTACTTCCAAAACAAATTTGTCACTGGTTACATTTTAACTCACAGGAACAGGAGTTTGGCCCTTTGAATTGTTTTGCCATGACTATGTAAAACAGTTGCTCCTCATGTTGCTTTTAGTTCTTTTTCCAATTACCTTAAATCAGCATCCTCTGGTTCTCAACCGTTCTGTCAATTGGAATTTCTCCTCATCCACTCTGCCCAGATCCCCCCTCATGATTTTGAACATTTTTGTCAAATGTCCTCTCACCCCTCCCTACTAAGGAGAACAATCCAGCTTCTCCAATCTAATTATCTAAAGTTTCTCATAATTCTTTTCTGCACCCTCACAAAAGTCTTCACATTCTTTGAATGGGAAACAATGGGGAGGAAGGAGGGGTGAAGAGAGAGACATAAATTAATTCAAAAGTAAAATACCATATATGTTGGAAATAAAACCAGAAGATGCTGGAAATATTCAGCAGGTCAGGCAAGATCTGTGGAGACAAATAGTTAATGTTTCAGGTCGATGACACATCAGAACTGGGAAAGGTTAGAGTGTTAACACGTCTTAAGCAAATGAAAGAAAGGAGGAATAAGGAGCTAAAGGGACTCTGCTGGAAGGGTTTGAGTGATCATAGATTGATAGCGTAACTAGAAAATGTAAAGACACAAGATGAAGCAAAAGAAATTATATGCTTTGCATAGTAAGAGCCAAGCAGTTTTGTTTATCTGCAGTGGGTTTGGCACATCTGTGGAGACAGAAACAGTTATGTTTAAGGTCGATGACGATTCATTATAAACAGGAAATGGTGGGGTTGAGATGTGCGTGGATACAATACTCTAGTGGCTACTTTACTAGACCACTGATTTGGAGAGAGGACCCCAACTTTCACAAAAGCAGCAGGGAATTTAAATCAAATAAATCTGGAATAAAAAAAAATCAGTAATGATGAAGGTGAAATCATTCCATTTTCACTGAACCCATGAGATTCACTAAGGGAAGAAAGTCTGCCGAGTTTATTCTGCACATGGTTCCAGACTCACAAAAACGTCTTTGCTTCATTCCCATTCTCTGAAACAACCAAGTAATTCATTCAGTTCCCTCAAGGTAACTCACCACCATCTTCTCAATTGCAAATATATGCTGGCATAGTCAGTGTTCACTACAGCACTGAATGAATTTTAAAAATGTTTTTTACTAAATGCGAGTCAGGGGAATGGGGAAAGAGCAAAGGAAAGAACTGAAGTGATTAAATTGAAACATTAACTTTTCTTCTCACTCCAAGGATGCTGCCTCAGTATTTCCAGCATTTGCTTTATGTTTCAGATTTCCAGCATCCAATGCTTTGCTTTTTAATTCTCTCCCCCAACATCTCACTGCCATCTTACAGCCTCTCTCTTCCCAATCCCATCCCCATCACTCCCTCTTCCCGTTTCCCTCCCCATTTCTACCTGCCCCCCCCACAACTTCCCCCCTCCATATCTATCCTCCCTCCTTCCCAACCCTGTCTCTCTCTCCCTCTTCAACCACCCCCGCCCCAACCCCGTCTTTCCTTAGTCTCTCCCCTACCCCGTTCCCTTCATTCATTCCGTGTTGGATTTTGTGGCCATACATGCATGAAATATGGTGCAATTTTGTTGCGCTGGCAATCCAATGTTATCCCACAATTTTCAATAGCATGGAAGGGGAGCAGCCACAGAAATGGGAAGTCTACCCTCTGTTTTGCAAAAAACAATGAATAAGCTATTGCGATTGTTACAGAGCCACTTGCATGCAATGTTTCCCTTTTCAAGTGTTCGATGGCAACATGTTTGAAACATAGAAACCAGAAGTAGGAATAGATCATTTAACCCTTCGACTCTGTCCGCCATTCATTTTGATTGTGGCTGATCATCAAATTCAACATCCTGATCCCACCCCTCCCAACCCCAATATTCCTTGATCCCTTTAGTCCCAAGAGCTATATCTAATTTCTTTTTGAAACCAGGTGACATTTTGCACTCAACTACATTCTGCGGTAATGAATTCCACATATTCACCATCCTCTGGGTGAAGAAATGTCCCCTCACCTCAGTTCTAAAAGGTTTACCCCTTATCCTCAAACTATGACCCTTAGTTCTGGATTCCCCCACCATTGGGAACATTCTTTCTGAATCTACCCTGTCTAACCCTGAACATTTAGTCACGACTCAATGTCTTGTGGCCCCGGGGAAGCTGCCTGCACGGGGCAGCAGCTCTACAGCTTAGGGACTGTTCTAAGCAGCTGTCATTGTAAGCCAGTGAGGATGGCTATTACTCACTGGATGGGCATATCTTGTGTCTGGAGTGCCACAAATCCTGGGTGAATAAAGGATTGCGGAGATGAGTGAATCCCTGCAATTGGCTCCTGTCTTCCCCAGCAGCTCTCTCTATTTCTTTCTTGATAGCCTCCAGCCTCCACCCTTCATCAAGACTCCAGGTGGATATTCCTCAATTCCTGCTCCCACCAATGTGTTCCTGCTTTGTTTCCAGGGCAAAAAAAAATCCAAGATAAGGTCATTTACAAAAAAAACCCTTTTAGAATTTTATAAGTTTCTATGATATCCCCTCTCACTCTTCAAAATTCCAACAAATATAATTCTAACCAATTTAGTCTCTACTCATATGACAGACATCCTAGGAATCAGCCTGGTAAACTTGTACTCCCTGTATGGTAAGGATAAGGACCCTAAAACTGCACACAATATTCCAGATGTGGCCTTACCAGTGCTCTATACAATTGCAGCAAAACATCCCTATCCCTATACTCAAATCCTCTCACTATGAAGGCCAACATACCATTTGCCTTCTTTACTGTCTACTGCACCTGTGCACTTACTTTCAACGACTGAAGCATGAAGACTCCAAGGTCTTGTTGAGTATCCAGCTCTCTCAATTTACATCTATTCAAGTAATAAAATACTTTCCGCCAGATGTGGTGCAAGGGAAGAACAAAAAGCCTGGCACTGCAGCAGAGTTAGCTGAAGGTGGTAGCACCTATATGATTTCTAACTTTATTGATTGTTTTGAGCCGGTCATGAAAAATACTGGGCGATTATAAGGGAAGGGAACCTCTGATTTGGTGGTTGTAACTGACTTGTTTACTGCATAACTGCTCTCCAACCAAGACCTGGCTTAGTCTCATGAAAGGATACAATGCTAACTGATCACTAATTAACCATCCAATGCTCAATTTGCCAAATTGAGACAACAGGGGCAGGAGTGAGCAAATCACACACTTACTGTTCCATCCCTACCTCCCAATACCGAAAACCATATAACCCAGACTGCCTCTTTCTCCCCATCCCCTACTTCCCACTCTTCCTCACTCTCATCTATTCCCCTCCTCTCCCCACCAAGTCCCCTGCTTTTGAACATGTTGACTGTTTCAACTACATCTTTGGCAGTGAATTTCAGATGTCCACCACCCTCTGGGAGAAAAGGTAATTTCCTCTTTAATCTTCCTACCAATCACCTTAAATCTATGCTCCCTGGTAACTGACCCCTCAGCTAGGGGAAATTCCTAATTCCCCTGTTTAGGACCCCAGTTAGATCTCCTTTTAGTTGCCCCTGTTCCAAGGAAAACAGCGTATCCAATTTCTTCTCATAGCTGCAATGTACAAGACCTGGCAACATTCTTATAAATCTTTTCTGCACTCTCTCTGGAGCAATTATGTCCGTTTTGTAATGTGACAACCATTCCAGCTGTGTCCTGACCAACATTTTATATTATGTTTATTTGTATTTAACACCCAATAAAATACCACTCTTGACCACCTTGTCCACCTGTCCTGCCAACTTTAGAAACCTGCAGACAGGTTTCTCAATCCTCTCAATATCCTCCCATTTATTAAGTGTTTCCTTTCTTTGTTCATCATCCCCAAACATATGACCTCACATTTCCCGGATGGAATTCCATTTGCCATTTTTCTGCCCACTCAGCTAATGATATCATTCTGGAATATACAGCTATCTTCACTGTCAACTATGTGGCCAACTTTTGTACCATCTACAAACTTCCTGGTGATGCTTCTCACATTTAAGTCCAAATCATTAATACGTACAATAGCAGCACGGGCTGTGACACTGAGCCCTTAGAACTACCACAAGAAACTGATTTCCATTCACAAAAAGAATCATTACTCTTTTATTTCCCATCACTGAGTCAGTTTCAGATCCAGTTTGCCACATTCCCCTGTATCCCACAAGATCTCATTTTTCTGACTCATTTTCCTTGTGGAACCTTGTCAAAGACATGACTGAAATCCATGCCGACAATATTCACTGCACTACCGTCATGAATCTTTCTTTTTACAGTCTCAAAGCATTCTATTAAATTAGCAATACACAATTTTCCACTAAGCAAACCTGCTGACTATCTCTGACATACTGGCACCTCAAAGTGCAGGGACTTGGGTTCAATTCCACTCTTGAGTGACTGTCTGTATGGAGTTTGCACATTCTCCCCGTGTCTGCATGGATTTTATCCTACAATCCAAAGATGTGCAGGTTAGGTGGATTGCCATGCTAAATTGCCCACTAGTGTCCAAACATGCGTAGGTTATCAGGATCAGCAGGGTAAATACATAGGATTGCAGGTAAAAGGCCTGAGTAAAGGCACACTGTCAGAGGGTCTATACAGACCCAAAGACAGTAAGAAGTCTCACAAGACCAGGTTAAAAGTCCAACAGGTTTTTTTGGCATTAGCTTTTCGAGTTTCATGCTCCTTCATCAGGTGAGTGAGGACTTATGTTTACAACAGGTCATATAAAAACACAAATTTATACAATAATGATTAGAATGCAGTCTTTACAGGCAATCAAGAGAGCGTGTAGAGGAGATTTACAAGGATGTTATCTGGATTGGAAGGCATGCCTTATGAAGATAGGTTGACGGAGCTAGGTCTCTTCTGCCTGGAGAGACCAAGGTTGAGAGGCGACCTGATAAAGGCTTATAAGATGTTGAGAGGTATAGATAGGGTGGATTCTCAGAGGCTATTTCTTAGGGCTGAAGTGGTCGCTATGAGAGGACACAGGTTTAAGGTGCTGGGGAGCAGGTACAGACAAGATGTCAGGGGTAAGTTTTTCAGTCAGAGGGTGGTGAGTGAGTGGAACCGGTTGCCATTGATGGTGATATAGGCGAGGTCACTGGGGTCTTTTAAAAGACTTCTGGATGAGTACATGGGATTTAATGGGATTGGGAGTTACAAATAGTTCTATGGCCTGGTAGGTATGGATATGATCGGCACGACTTGTGGGCCAAAGGGTCTGTTTGTGCTGTAGTGTTCTATGTTCTAAAGGTACAGACACGTGAGTGGAGAGAGATGTGTATTGTCTCCAGCCAGGGCAGTTAGTGAGATTTTGCAAGCTCAGGTAAGTCACGGGATTACGGATTGTGTGACATGAACCCAAGATCCTATTTGAGGCCGTCCTCATGTACGTGGAACTTGGCTATCAGTTTCTGCTGAGTGATTCTGCATTGTCTTGTGTCATGAAGGCTGCCTTGGAGAACACTTATGCGAAGATCAGAAGCTAAATGCCTATGATTGCTGAAGTATTCCCCAACTGGAAGGGAACACTCCTGCCTGGTGATTGTTGAGCAGTTCATTCATTCATTGTTGTAGCGTCTGCATGGTCTCTCCAATATGCCCTGCCTCCGGACATTCTTTCTTGCAGCGTATCAGATAGACAATGTTGGCCAAGTCACAAGAACATGTACCATATACCTGGTGAATGGTGTTCTCACATGACACTACAACAACGAATGAATGAACACCACTCAAAAATCACCAGGCAGCAGTGTTCCCCTCCAGGTCAGGAACTCTTCAGCAGTGACATGAATTCATGCCTCTGATCTTCACAACACACAATAATGCAGAATCGCTATGAGAAGCCAATAACCAAGTTCTGCACACGAGGACGGCCTCAACCAGGATCTTGGGTCATGTCACACTGTCTGTAACCCCACGACTTACTCGGGCTTGCAAAATCTCACTAATTGTCCTGGCTGGAGCCAATACACATCTCTCTCCACTCACACGGTCTGTACCTTAAGACTTGATTACCTATAAAGACTCACATTCCAATCATTTTCTTGTAAATTGAATTTGTGTCTGAATATAGCCTGTTTGTGAACATAAGTCCTTACTCACCTGATGAAAGAGCTTGATACTCCGAAAGCTAGTGCCAAATAAACCTGTTGGACTTTAAACTGGTGTTGAGAGACTTTTTACTGTGCTTACTCCAGTCCAACGCAGGCATCTCCACATCAGATCCAATGAGCCAAATGGCCTCCTTCTGCACTGTAGGGATTCTATGATTCTTTGTCTATGCCTTTCTAAATGGAGAGGCAACAGTGTGGTGGCATTGTCACTAGACTACTAATCCAGAGACCTGGACTGTGGGAGGAAACCCACACAAACATGGGAAGAATGTGCAAACTCCATACAGTCACCCAGTGGTGGAACTGAACTCAGATACCTGACACTGTGAGATGTCAGTAAATCAGAAATAGAAGGTTTGGTTAGGGGAAAAAAAAATCACATATTAATAGTCGTGTAATACTACTACTCTACGAACCCAGAGAAATTCTCTGGGGACCTGGATTTGAATCTTACCAAGGCAGATGGTCTCATCTGGCCTAAATATGACTCTGGACCAACAGCAATGTGGTTGAATCTTAAATGTCCTCTGAAATGGTCAAACAAGTGGAATAACAAGTGGCCATAACTTGTGGAACTTGAGAAGGGCAACAAACGCTAGCCGACGCAGAGACAACAAATTTCACGAATGAATAAAAAAGTTTATCCAATCTCTCAGAATTGTTTCCAGTAATTTGTCCACCACTGAAGTTAGACTGACCAGCCAAGAGTTTGCTGGCCCATCCCACAAATCCTTTCAAAATAACGGTTCAGCCTTCACAAATCTCCAATTCTCTGGGACCTTGCCTATACTTATTAAGAATTGCAAAACTGATCTTCAGAGCATCATTATTTTCACCTTGGCTTCCTTCAATAGCTTGCAATGCAATCCATCTGGCCCGGCTGATTTATCCACCTTCATTTATCCAACCAGTCCCTCCTCTCTCACTTTACTTATTGTATTGAATATTCCACACTCCTCTTTAACTGGAATATTTGAATCATCTGTCTCCTCAGATACAATGGTTGGAATTTTTGCACCATAACTTTTCTACGGTTCTAAGACAGAGACAAAGTATTCATTGAGAGTACAACCCATGTCTCCTGATAGGCCCTACCTTTTCCTTAGTTATTCCCTTGCTCTTAACATATTGGTAAAATATCTTTGGGTTTTCTATTATTTTATTTGTCAATATTTCTTTGCAACCTCTCTTAGCTTTATTAATTTACGTTCTTACTTAACTCTAAAAATTCTATATTCCTTTAAGCTTTCTTTTGTGACTGTTATAAGTTTTGCTTTTCTGCTTAAGGTGGCACCTAGAATCTGTTCATTTATTAGCCAAGGCCAAGAACAGGGAGGCTATGCTAAAACTACATAAAACACGAGAAGGCCAAAGTTTGTGTAACATGTGCAAGAGGTAGCTGGATATAGCACTTGGGGCAAATGGAATCAAAGGGTATGAGGAGAAAACAGGATTAGGCTATTGAGTTGGATGATCAGCCATGATCCTGATGAATGACAAAGCAGGCACAAAGGGCCAAATGGCCTTCTCCCGCTCCTATCTTCTATGTTTCAGTGCAGCTCTGGCTATCTTATCACAGAAAGGATATAATTGCATTAAACAGGGTACAGATGAGATTTACAAGAAAGTTGCCAGACCTGGAAATTTACAGCAATGGGAAAAGATTGAATAGGCTGAAATCTCCAGAGTCTCCGGAGCAAGTGCTGGAAACATTGGGGGGGGGGGGTGGTTAGGCAGGAGGATGATGGGCAGAGTAGCCTCTTCCTGTACTACAATCCTTTTCACAGTTTCTAAATATCTGAGAAGGGAGAATCAGAATGGTGGGAGGGTCTTAAACTGCCCCGAGGAAAGCCAGCATGGACACGGATGGGCACAAAGGCCTTTCCCCACCTCTCCCTCTTTACCCATTTCTGAATTTACTATCAGCCAATGCCTGCCTGCCTGCCTGCCCACCCCACTCCTGGGAGCCCCTCTCACCACCACCCCCCCATCCCCCCCCCCCAACGGTTTCCCCCCCCCATCCCCCCACCCCAACGGTTTCCCCCCCCCATCCCCACCCAACGGTTCCCCCCCCATCCCCCCACCCCAACGGTTCTCCCCCCATCCCCCCACCCCAACGGTTCCCCCCCATCCCCCCCCACCCAACGGTTCCCCCTCCCCTCCCTCCCCTCCCCTCCCCTCCCCTCCCCTCCTCCTAGGGATCCCCTCTCCTCTCTCTCCCCCCGGGGATCGATCTCTCTCTCTCTCTGTCTGTCCCCTCTCCCCCCAACCCCCCGGGGTCCTCTCTCTCTCTCCCTCCCCCGGCTCACTCCCCTCTCCCCGGGGCCTCTCTCTCGGCTCTACGGGGACGGTCTGCCGCTCACCTTCACATTCCCCCTGCTTCAAGGGCTTCAGTTCCCGGGCGAGCAGCAGCGCCGAGAAGAGCAGCACGGAGGAGATCAGCACCGGGAGCAGCGGCTTCATCTCGGCCCCGAAAACCGCCTCAAAGCCGAAAGTAAACAGCAGCCACCATGACAGCCTCATTGAGGGGAGGCTCCTCCAATCAGAGCACGGCGCTGTCCCAATCCCTCATCCTATTGGATACTCTTTTCTCCAATCAGAGAGCTGAACTCTCCCAATCCCTCACCTCATTGGATACACTCTGCTCCAATCAGAGAGCGGAGCTCTCCCAATCCCTCACCTCATTGGATATATTTTACTCCAATCAGAACGCGTGGCTGTCCACTCCCTCACCCTATTGGACACGTTCTGCTCCAATCAGCGCCCGCTGCCCAGTTTCCCAGCATGCTCCGCGGTTTCCCCTGGTTACCGTAATGGCGGCGATCGGGGTTCACATTGGGGGCACGTGTAGCTGTGTGGCCGTCTGTAAGGTCAGCGAGTCGGGGAGGCCGGCACTCGGGGACCGCGGAGGGAAGGGGGAAGGCCGGCACTCGGGGACCGCGGAGGGAAGGTGGGGGGGAAAGCCGGCACTCGGGGACCGCGGAGGGAAGGCCGGCACTCGGGGACCGCGGAGGGAAGGGGGAGGTCGGGGCTAGCTTCGTCCAGTGCACGGGCTTTTCCCTGGGGCAGCCCCGTCTCTAGCCCGTATTGACATTGTCATCATTGACTCACCACCCTCCTGCACGGCCCCGGGATGGGGGTGGCTCTGGTGCTGGGGCAGCAAATTGAGATGTTTGGCCCAGTGCTTTGTTTTATCAATATCACAAGTAGGCTGATATTAACACTGCAATGAAGTTATTGTGAAAATTCTTCAGTCATCGCACTCCGGCGCCTGTTCGGGTACACTGAGGGAAAATTTAGCATAGCCAATCCACCTAACCAGCACGTCTCTCTGACTGAGGGAGGAAACCCATGCAGATATGGGGAGAACGTACAGACCCTGCACAGACTGTAATCCAAACTGGGAATTGAACCCAGGTCTCTGGTGCTGTGAAGCAGCAGTGCTAACCACTGTGTTATTGCAAGCATTGTGTAGGAAAGGGAAGGAAAGCACCCCTTGGTAGCTGAATTGATAAGTAATTCCTGATGAGCATGGCACTGAAATCTGTATCACAGTGCAAACTCAGTAGTGTGAGTGGGACTTGGACTGTGTGCACAGCAGTGACAATGCTAGTATCAACCAAACTAACAGTTTTAATATATGTAGTACATATAATGACAGTGATTTGATTTTTAAGATATGAGTCACTCTTATTTGGATTAGATGTTGGATTACTTCTAGCACTAATTATGTTAATTGCTTGTGTTTCTTTTGTTTGCATCTCTAGCCAAAATATATTAAATGTAAACATTGACTTTTTTATCAGTATTAGGGTAGGGCATATTAAAATGTGAATTTTAAACATTTGAGAGAATGTTTCAGAGAATCTGAGTCTACTTCGAAGTAAAGTGCTGCACGTATTCGCAATATGAAAAAAGAGAAAATGCTGGAACTGTTTAACTTGGGTAACCCCCAGGATGATCGGCAAAAGCTTTCAAACCTGTGTGCAAGCCACATCTTTTTCTTTTTATGTAAAACTCACGACCCCCTAATATAGTTGGGACATTATAAAAATAAAATTGATGATGAGAAAGGACTTGGGATCTTTCTTGATGTCGTCAGGAAAACAAAATTTTAAAATGAGGGTTTCCAAACTTCGAATATTAGAAGGGAAAATCAAGAATAGGAAGACTGAGTAAGAGAAAAGGAGGGGGGGAATTTGTTTCTTATTAGGAAAAGAATTGGGTAGACTCTTCTAAGCTGCAGGCTCTGCACAGATATGATGGTGTGTAGCAGCACTGTGGGAGACTCACTATGCAGTTGAAAAAGGATAGAAGTTCTCTGTGGTGTTAAAGGGCTGTTCTTCTGATCAGAGAACGGCGAGATACCAGATAGTATCAGGCGTATTTGAAAATTAAGAAATCTCACAACATCAGATTAAAGTCCAAGAGGTTTATTTGGAATCATGAACTGCTTCTGATGAAGTTCTTGATTCTAAATAAATCTGTGGGACTTTAACCTGGTGTTGTGAGACTTCTTACTGTGCCCACCCCAGTCCAACACCAGCATCTCCACGTCACGTTTGAAAAGAAGGGATGTTTTGCTGTGTGGTTGGGGCTGTTTGAAAGAAAAAATACATCAAGTCAGTGGTCTCCACGATGAAAAGGGGAAAACTAGGAAGACAGTAAAAAAAAAAGTACTGAGCAATCTCAAGTTACTAGTGCCTGCAAGAGGAAGGGTGCGTCAGTTAGGTGCAGTGTGTTTATTTGTGGAGAAAATGAATAATGCAGTTCCTGTGCTGATTGCTTTCAGTATTTTGTACAAGCAAATAAAATTGTAAATGAATTGCTTGTACCAGTTTTTCTCAGTACAATAGGAATAAAACTTTCGATTTACTACAGAACTTGGTTCATCCAACAAAATCAGGAATAAACCTTGTAATGACTTTGCAAAGATCCATGAAGAGCTGTACTTTCTAAAGCCACTGATCTTCGAAAACAGTTCGGGTTCCATTGATGGAATCAAATGAAAGGTAAAAGCATTGCTCAGCTTGTGACAACCTTAAAAAGGCTGGCACAACATTGAGTCTGGTGAGTCAATACAGGCTATTCTTCAAGATCATCTAGCTTATGGTCTCCATCATGAGGATATGCAAAGAAAATTGCAATAGAAATCATAGCTTCTAAACAATTGGCTGCTAAAGAGACTCGACAGTTTGGTGCAGGAATAAAGACCTACAATTTGGGAACTGCCCATAAGCAGGCAAAACAGCAACAAAACATGTCAGAAATGGGCCATTCAGTGAGTGAATACTGGAACAAGGATAGTCAATGCAAGAATTGTGACAAAGTGGGTCACAACGCAAAAGCATATTTAACTTCTGAGAAGAATTTTCAGAAGAAGAATCTGGATAAGCTCAAGAAGAAAATCATGTTGCAATCTAAAAAACAGATTTATAACATTGAAGAAGAGAGCTACAACTTTTTCTCAGTATAAAACTGTCCAGAGATATATAGAAGAGTTCCAGCTGAATGTCTGATTCCAAAGTTAAGTGAACGACATATTAAGGTAGAGGTTGATACTGGTTCTGCTATATCTATAATTCCTGAGACTACATACCAACAAAAGCTGAAGCATCTTCCTGATGTGATTTTAAGGATGTACACTGAAGAGATTGTGCCATTACGAAGTTACATCATGGAAAACATAGAGTTGAGTAGACAAACAGCAGAGTTGCCTTTCCGTGTGATCCGTGGTAATTTTCCAGCTCTATTTGGGAGATAATGGTTGGAGAAGGTAAAGCTTAACTGGGGTTCTGTCAACAGACCGGTCAATGTTGAAACAGAGCAACAACATCTTCTGGATCAATACGAGAGTGTATTTGATGAAACACTTGGCTCAACGAAGGGAGTTAAAGTGAAACTAAAGGTAAGGTCTAATAGTCAACCAAAAACTCTCAAAGCAAGAATAGTGCCATTTGCAATTCATTCCAAGTTCGAAGACAAATTAGTATGACTTGTTAACACTGGTGTGTTCTAACCAGTTACATTGAGTGACTGAACTACCCCCATTGTAAAGGTACATGTTCATAGCTCCTCGGAAGTGGAGTCATAGGTGGTGAAGAAGGCATTCGGCATGTTTGGTTTCATCAGTCAGAATGTTGAATACAGGAGTTGGAATGTCTTGTTGAAGTTATACAAGACATTGGTAAGGCCACACTTGGAATACTGTGTGCAATTCTGAATATTATTAAACTAGAAAGAGTGCAGAAAATATTTACTAGGATACTACCGGGACTTGATGGAATGAGTTATAAGGCGAGGCTGGATTGACTCGGACATTTTTCTCTGGAGCGTAGGAGGCTGAGGGATAATCTGATAGAGGTCTATAAAATAATGAGGGACACAGATAAGCTAGATTGTCAATATCTTTTCCCAAAGGTAGGAGAGCTAAAACTAAAGGGCATGCATAGGTTTAAGGTGAGAAGGGAAAGATACAAAAGTGTCCAGGGGGCCAAATTTTTTTCAGAGGGTGTTGAGTATCTGGAACAAATTGTCAGAGGCAGATAAAATTTTGCCTTTTAAAAAGCATTTAGATAGTTACATGGGTGTAGAGGGATATGGATCAATGGCAGGCAATTGGGATTAGCTTTGCGATTTTTTTTTTTAGAAGGGGATGGCATGGACAGGTTGGGCCAAAGGCCTGTTTCCATCCTGTAAACCTCTAACTCTATGATAATCATCATCTTCGTGCCAGATATGACTCAAATCACTGGAGCATTTTCCTCCTGATTCCCATTCGTTCCAGATTTACTAGAGCTGCTTAAAGCCAAACTCAGTCAAATGATACCTTGATGCCAGGGATAGTCATTCTCACCTCACTTCTGGAGCTCCTTTGTCTATGCTGGAACCAAGAGCTATAATGAAGTCAGGAACAAAGTGACTCTGGTGGAACCCAAGCTGAGCTTTAATGAGTAGCTTTTGCTCAGCAAGTGCCACTCAATTGCATTGTTAGTGACCCCTTCCATCACTTTTCTGATGATCGAGAGTAGACTGGGCGGTAATTGGCTGGGTTGGGATTTGACTGTTTTTTGTGTACAGGACATACTTGAGCAATTTTCCACATTGTTGGGTAGGTGCCAGTGTTATAGCTGAACTGGAACAGCTTGGCTGGGCGTGTAGGAAGTTCTGGAGCATAAATCTTTAGTACAATTGTCAAAATATCGTCAGGGCCCATAGCCTTTGCAGTTTCCAGTCCCTTCACCCATTTCTTGATCTTGCGTGGAGTGAATCAAATTGACTGAAGACTGACACTTCTGATACTGGGGACCTCCTCCAGAGAAGGCCAAAGTGAATCTTCCTTTTGGCACTACAGGCTGAAGATTGTTGCAAATGTTTCAGCTTTATCTTTTGCTGGGCTGCTCCATCATTGAGTTTGAGGGTAATGTGGAGCCACCTCTCCCATGAGTTTAATTGTTCACAACTGGATGTGACAGGACTGCAGAGTTCAGATCTGATCTGCTGGTTGTGGGATTGTTTAGCTCTGTCTATTACTTGCTGCTTGTGTTTCTTTGTACACAAGTTGTCCTGTGTTGTAGCTTCAGGTTAATACCTCATTTATAGATTTGTTCATATTGTTCCTGGCATGCCTCCTGTGCTCTATATTGAACCAGGATTGATTCCCTGGCTTGGTGGTAACGTAGTTTGGGGGATATACTGGCCTAGGAGGTTACACGTCGTGATTGAGTGAAAAATATTGTTTCTTGCGTGCTATACGGACAAAGCATCCCGTACATGGAGAAAGAATGACGAGAGCGCAGAATGTAGTGTTGCAGTCATAGCTAGGGTGTAGAGAAAGATCAACTTAATATAAGATTGATCCATTTAAATGTCTGGCAGCAGGGAAGAAGCTGTTCTTGAGTTGGTTGATACATGATCACAGACTTTGTGTCTTTTTCCCAATGGAAGAAGGTGGAAAAGAGAATGTCCGTGATGCGTGGGGTTCTTAATTATGCTGGCTGCTTTTCTGAGGCAGTGGGAAGTGTAGTCAGAGTCAATAGATGGGAGGGATTTGAATGATGGATTAGCTTTCTTCACAATCCTTTGTAGTTCCTTGCGGTTGTGGTCAAAGCAGAAGCCATACCTAGTTGTGATACATCCAGAACGGATGCTTTCTATTGTGCATCTGTAAAGTTGATGAGAGCCGTAGCAGATGTGACAAATTTCGTTACCCTCTTGAGAAAGTGGAGGGACTAAGACTGGTGATCTGGACACCTAGGAACTTGAAGTTCTTGACCATTTTCACTTCATCCCGGTTGATGTAGACAGGGTCATGAACTCTGTAATACTGCCTGAAGTTGATGACTATCTCCTTCATTTCACTGGCGTTGAGGGAGCGATTACTGTCATCACACCATCTCACCAAATTCTCCTATTTATTTCCTGTACTCCATCTCATCATTGTTTGAGAATTGACCCACTACAGTGGTGTCATCAACAAACTTGAAAATTGAGTTGGAAAGGAATTTGGCAACACAGTCATAGGTGTGTAAGGAATATATATATGTCTGAGGACACAGCCTTGCTGGCACCAATGTTGAGGATAATTGTGGAAGTGGTATTGTTAATCCTTACTGATTGCAGTCTGTGGATTAAGAAGTTCTTGGATCCAGCTGCAGAGACAGAAGCCGAGTTCCATGCCACAGAGTTTGAAGATGAGTTTTGTAGGAATTATGATGTTGAAGACTGAGCTGTAGTCAATAAATAGAAGTATGACAGAAGTATCCTTATTATCTTGGTGTTCTCGGGTTGAGTTCAGGGCTGGGGATGTTGTCTGCTGTGGACCTGTTGCGGTGGTAGGCAAACTGTAGTGGTTCCAGGCAGTGTGGAAGGCCGGAATTGATCTGTGCCTTGATTAACCTTCCGAAGCACTTCATAATGATGGATGTCGGAGCTAACAGAGGATAGTCATGAAGGCACACTGCCTGGCTTTTCTTCAGTATAAGGATGATTGATTACAATTCTGCTGCTGTTAATAATCCACAGTGCCTCATGGATGCCCAGCTTTCTGGCCCAAAGGTAAAGACCACTACTAATTGTGTGTCACAGTCAACACACAAGTTGAACGTTGGTTAGACAATCCACTGCTTACATCCAGTTACTTACATGTTCTCTGGGCAGCATGATAGCACAGTGGTTAGCACTGCTACTTCACCATGCCAGGGACCCGGGTTCAATTCCTGATTTGGGTCACTGTGAGGAGTTTGCGTGTTCTTCCTGTTTCCTCCCACAGTCTGAAAGGCGTGCTGGCTAGGTGCATTGACCCAAATAGGCGTCGGAGTGTGACGACTAGGGAAACTTCATAGTAACTTCATTGCAGAATAAGTAAGCCTCACTTGTGACTAATAATAAATAAACTTTAAATGCAGGTTTGTTCATGGCTTCAGGCAAGAGATAACAGTACATTTTTAATATTTCCTCTGATATAAATTAAATTTATTTCCCCCTAGGATGGTCGAGCAGAAGTTGTAGCAAATGATGCTGGTGACCGTGTTACCCCAGCAGTTGTTGCCTATCGAGAAAATGAAAAGGTAATTGAAACCATTTTATATCTTTGATATTGTGCACCTGCGTTGAATTCTGAGAGTCTCATTATTTGCTTTATTTATTAGATTGTTGGCTTGGCAGCAAAACACGGTAGAATTAGAAATGCTTCAAACACTATCCTGAAAGTGAAACAGATTCTTGGCAGACGGTAAGTACCAAAACGTTTTCAACCGGAACTATGTAAATATTATTTTGCTTCCCTCGATAGAAGTTATGGTTCAGATTTTTGTAGCCCAAATTGTATGAGGAGAAGATATGAAATATTGGACAATTCTTTGAAGTAAATGCAAGGGACGTACGTTGTTTCTTTCCTGCGGAGGATTTTTTTGTTTGTAATGAGCCTGTGTTGGAATGAGTATGAAGACAATATTTAGTAAGAGGTTACAATTTTATAAATTAATATTTCATGTTTTGCTTTCAGATCCAATTAATTTTTAACATCTGTGATATTAGTGTAATTGATTTGAAAGTCTATTTCAAAATTCTCAAACCTATGTGAGAATTCCATTAATTTTTATTTGCGTGTGTATCCAGGAAACAACCCCAAATAAATCCCCGGAAACACTTCAGTTAGCATGACAACATTGGTGTGTTTTTTTTGCAATTGCCATCAATTCAAAATGAAATAACATTTTTATTTCCATTGTTTATAAGAATAAGCAGCTTGTTTCTATAGGAAAGTTCAATAAGCCAGTAAATGGACTCTTGTGACCATGTTTTGGTTTTTCAAGGAGGAAGTTATTTCTATTGAGGTTGATTTGTCCAGTATGTTTCTAGGAGCAAGTACAATATATTCCACACTCCATGAGTTGGGTGGTGGAGCCTAAAGCTTCAGTTTTCATTTCTTATTTGAAAATTTCTGGAAAAAGTCAGCAATTTTTGGCTGGGAGGTGGCGGGGTTCTTTCCCCTAAAAAAAAAATTTCAGTTGTGGACTCGTCAAGTTTAAGGGCGTTCAAATGGGCAGTGAATAGGCATATGGATAGCATTGGAATAGTTTAGGATAGAGGGTCATAAAATTGGTTACATTGGTCGGCGCAACATCGAGGGCCGAAGGGCCTGTACTGCGCTGTAATGTTCTATGTTCTAATTTTATCAGTTATGATATATTCGTTTGCTTCATTATTTGCTGCTAGCCTAAAACACAAGAACAATCCACTCTGGAATTAGTACTGGACCATACTTTTTAAGAAAATTTTCTCACATTATACTTCGTCAGCCAAAGTTTTGTCTGTTCACTTAACATATCTACATCCCCTTGCGAACTCTTTGTCCTCTTCACAATTATTCTACCCATGTTTGTGTCATCAGTAATTTTAGCACCAGTGCATTCCAAGCCTATATCATTGATATGGATTATAAATAGCTGAGGCTGCAACACTCATTCCTTATGCTTGTCAATATGAAAATTATCAATTTATCCCTGTTTCTGATCACCCAGTTATAGAGTCGTAGAGGTTTGCAGCATGGAAACAGGCCATTTAGCCCAACTTGTCCATGCTGCCCTTTTAAAGCCCCTAAACTAATCTCCATATCCCTGTATACCCATTGTACCATGTAACTGTCTGAATGCATTTTAAAAGATAAAATTGTACCAGCCTCTACTACTACCTCTGCCAGCTTGTTCTAGGTATTCACCACCCTCTGTGAAATAATTGTCCCTCTGGACCTTTTTGTATCTTTCCCCTCTCATCTTAAACCTATGCTCTCTAATTTTATACTTTCCTATCTTTGGGAAAACATATTGACTATCTACTTTGTTTATGCCCTTCATTATTTTATACACCTCTAAGATCACCCCTCAGCCTCCCTTGCTCCAAAGAAAAAAGTCCCAGTCTATTCAGACTCTCATAAATCAATCCATCAAGTCCCGGTAGCATCCTAATAAATCTTTCCCGCACTCTTCCTAATTTAAGAATATCCTTAGTTCATTAACCAACCCCTTTTTTGTGTGGGACAGAAAGTAGAGAATTTGGGTTGAGATTGCTTGTTTTATTTCTAATATTTGTGTACTGGCCTTGGTTTCTGTTTTAGTCCTTTGCAGACTCCCTTCCAGTTGGGTCACACAAGTGAACTGATGTTTAATAAATCATCTAGAAATGTTGTATTTAGGCAGCACGTAATAATATTTTCAAAAGATTGAAATTATTTTGGAATTTTATACATTAATAATCTTTCAATTAATTGCAGTCCTTCTATTTTCAAAACTGTTTTTAATTTTTGCTAGTTTTGATGATCCTCAAGTTCAGAAGCATCTGGCCGAGAGCAAATGTTCTGTAAGTATTGACATAAACGTAGCAATGGCCTATGTTAGAAAATTATTTTGATGCTTTTTTAAGCTCACTTTCTTAAAACCTGACAAAAATGATCCTGACTTGAATACTGTCTGAGGTTTTCCAGCATTTTCTGTTTTTGCTTTTATCTGAAAGTGATTATAACTTTGTGAGACTGTGGACTGATTGTCCTCCATTCCTGTCAGCTAGCTTGTATGCTGATGGAGAGAGATCATTGATGAGAGTTAAAAATACAGTGCTAAAATTAACCTACTCCATGCAAAGAAATACATCTGATACCAAGGCTCTGAAAGATGTTTTTTACATATATATGATGTTAATAATAAGGTTAGAAAGGTTACAGGACAGAAGTGAGGTACTATAAACTTCCAGAAAACTGTAACAACTTTTTTTGGTAGCTCATTGAAAATATATTTTGGTCGCTAATAGGTAACCTTGGTTATTGTCTGAAATGAAAGAACTTGCAGTATTGTTTATAAAGATGGAAAATGTTGCAAATACTCATAAGATAGCATCTGTGGAGAGAGTTGACATTTCGGGTATGAGTGACCTTTCACCAGAACAAATGAACATTTTGCATTAAGGATGGCAAAACAAGTGGTAGTTTAAAAGTAAAAATTGAAAGCATTCACTGTAAATAGATTACTGTTCAGAACACAATTCATGTTACGGGGAAATGCCCTCTTCTTGCAGCACCATGCAGTAACTTTAGAGTAGTTATGCTGAAATGAAAACATTAACAATTATATTAAATGTGATACTCTAAGGAAAGCGAGAGTTACAGGTATGAGTAACCTGCTGGTGATGAACTCAGTACTTTAACCGAAGGGAGGAATGAAGGATTAGACTTTCAACCTAACAAGTGTGACCAGGGAAGACTACAAAACATACAGGATTTGTCATTGACTATGATTCCTTTTGAGCTCTGTGCAAGTGTTTATAGTTTACATTTTGCTGCTTAGAATTAATCCAGTTACAATTGGGCTCAAGCTGAGTTGTCTCTTTCAATGTTTACGCAGGTTATTGATAAGGATGGCAAACCCAGATATGAGATTGATACTGGGGAAGAGCTCAAGTCTGTCCCTCCAGAGGAAGTAATGAAGTTGATTTTTGAGAAAATGAAAGGTGAATGTAATTCTGTTTTCAGTGTGAAATTTGTGTTTCAAGTTTTCAAAAATGACCAGGTGTCAATGAAGACTCAATCATGGCTCAAAGCAAGGAGCCACTTTGGCCGCCCAGGAGTTTATGTTGAGCAGTAAAGGAATCCTTTATCGTGGAAATGTGTGCATTATGTAAATAGTGTTTGTGTGAGCTCAGGCTCATGTTACAAAGTAGACTAATATTTAGAACAGGTTAAATATCTTAATGAACTAACTACAACATGGCTAGCAATCTCAAATGACATTAATATAATGAGCATTGTGATTTTAATCTGAGAATTGCACAAACTGTTTTCCTGAATATCAAGATAGATCGGAATGCCCTGCCTGCTGCAGTTGTAGATGTGCCAAGTTTGGTGGCGTTTAAGAGGTTAGTAGATAAGTTTATGGACGAAAAGGGAATGGTTTAGGTTAGAGGATCATTGCTTTTTCCTAATTGGTCGGCGCAACATCAAAGGCCGAAGAGCCTGTTCTGCACTGTAATGTTCTATGTTCTACCTAGTATTCAACTGAGTGTGGCACAAAAGAGTGCTGGTAAAATTCAGCCACGGGGGTCATGTCAAAATTCATCAACTGGCTGAAATCATAACTAATAAAAAGGAAGATAATTGTACTGTCAGAAACCACTCACTATCTTGACATGGGCATCTTTTCTTCTTCCTTTGCCATCGCTGGGATAGAATCCTGGAATTCCCTATCAGATCACCACAGAGGGCACGTCATCACACTGACTGCTGTAATAGTCAGCAGCACAATCAGTGCAGCTTTACAAACACTGCCCTCATCTGGAGAACAAGTATCAAATAAAACACTTAAAAATCAGAAATCTGAAATGTTGTGAAGTGGGACAGTGATGATGACATTGCATTGGACATTCTAAAAGCTTTTCATTTTGTGGTGCCTGTGTCTGTATTGTAAATGACTCAGTTAGTCTGGCACGGAGGGGCAGGGTCCTAAACTCCCTGTGCTTTTCAGATAGTGCTATGGGATCTTTTGCATTTACCTGAGATGTCAGACTGCACCTCAGTTTAACATCTCTTTCAAAGAGCAGGACCTCCAGCAGTACAGTACTCAGTACTTCACTGGAGCACTAGCCTAGGTTTTTATGCTTGAGCTCTAATGTGAGGCTTGAATCTCATAGCCTTCTGTCTCAGTTGAGACTGAACCATGGCAGATATTTGTAATAAAGGTTGAAATAAAAGTATATAAACAAAAGATGGGAACTTTGGCAATCAGCAGGATGGGTGCAGGGTTAATAATAGAAACGTTTTGAGATTAAATGGCTGTTTTCAGCATTTTAAATTTTTATTTCTGTTGCTGAATTGAATTTATTTTTGTTAACAGAAACAGCACAATCAGCATTGGGCCCTGATGTAAATGATGTTGTCGTAACTGTCCCACTGGATTTTGGGAAGAACCAAAAAAATGTTCTGAGGTAAACAAATTAATTTCTCCAATCGCAAAAGTTCAAACAGATCAATCTACTTTTCAGTAGTCTGTGCATTTAACCATTTGGCACCTTTTTGTTGATTCATATCTTTATCTTTCATTCATTTCTGATTTATTTTAAGACATTCTGCCAAGATAATTGAGTGTTTAGTGTTTGCCCTGTGTACTCCAGTGAATAGGTGGTTAAGTGTTGATCATGTACCTGTTTGGTGTGACCTGCTCTGTTTGTGTAGGCAGGCAGCTCAGGCGGCTGGTTTCAATGTACTGCGACTGATTCATGAACCTGCGGCAGCTCTTCTTGCATTTGGAGTTGGACAGGAATCACCTTCTGAGAAGAGGTAAGCTGTATCAATATTTTAATTGTTGAAACAGTGTGTGTGATAGCTTAAAAAATTTGATATCTGCTTTTCTGTATTCAAAGCATTTAGTTCAGTGGAACATCAGAATCTTTACACTTAGTTGCAGTTATATAAATATTTGCATTTAATTTTGTTACTTACAAAATTGAAATGGGACTTGAAGCATAAAGAGTCTTTAGAAATTTTCAGTCTTAGTAGATGGCTCAATCAAGTCTGTTGATAGATCTTGATAGAGTTGTTCAGTTTAACCCATTTAGAATACCTTATTCATTTTCATAGTAAAAGCAACAGTATTTGCACTTAATATTGCTACTTATTCCTAATTAACGTGATTTTTAGTTTTGTAAGCATGTTTTGAGCAAGCTAAACAGTGAAACCTGGCAGGTTTTGTATAACTTTGTATCTTTTTCTATCCATTTATAGTAATGCACTGGTTTACAAACTTGGTGGATCATCCCTATCTATTACAATTGTAGAGATAAACAGTGGCATGTATAGAGTCCTCGCATCTCGTAATGATGACAGCATAGGAGGCGAGTGCTTCACAAAAGCCTTGGCGCAATATTTAGCTTCAGAGTTTCAGAGGTAAGAGTTTGCACAGCGGGAAAATGAATACAGGAGCTCACTTCCAGTACTCACTCCATTTCTGCCAGATTAAAACTGTGATTCTTTTTTTATTAGATTGTTTAGGCACGATATAAAGAGCAATGCAAGAGCCATGATGAAGCTAGTTAATAGTGCTGAAGTTGCTAAGCATACACTGTCAACTCTGGGCAGTTCAAACTGTTTTGTCGATTCACTTCATGACGGCTTAGACTTTGATTGCAGTGTGTCCAGGTATGTATATAGTTGGTTGTATTAGGCTGAGATATGCTGGTGTTGATTGTTGGCAATGATTGTCGTATTAGGCTTCCACCTAAAGCCTGACTTCTAATCTTATGGCATCGGGCATAGGCACAAAAGAGTGAATCATAGAACATAGAACAATACAGCACAAACAAGCCCTTCGGCCCACGAGTTGCGCCGATCACATCTACCGATCCACAGACCTATCTATAACCCCCTATCCTATTCGTTTCCATATACTCATCCAGAAGTCTCTTAAAAGACCCCAGTGAGTTTGCCTCAACAACCTCTGACAGCAGTTGGTTCCATTCACTCACCACCCTCTGAGTGAAAAACCTACCCCTGACATCTCTTTTGTATTTGCTTCCCTGCACCTTAAATCTGTGTCCTTTCGTAGTGACCATTTCAGCTCGGGGAAATAGTCTCAAAGTCCACCCTATCTATCCCTCTCACCATTTTATAAACCTCTATCAGGTCGCCTCTCAACCTACGTCGCTCCAGTGAGAAGAGTCCCAGCTCCCTCAACCTATCTTCATAAGGCCTGCCTCCCAATCCAGGCAGCATCCGTGTAAATCTCCTCTGAACCCTCTCAATAGCCTCTACATCCTTCCTATAATGAGGCGACCAGAACTGCGCACAATACTCCAACTGGGGTCTGACAAGAGTCTTATAAAGCTGCATCATTACCTCCTGACTCCTAAGCTCTATTCCTCGATTTAATGAAGGCCAGTACACCGTACGCCTTCTTGACCACCTCCTCCACCTGCGAGGCCAATTTAAGAGTCCTATGGACCCGGACCCCGAGATCCTTCTGCTCTACAACACAGCTAAGACTCCTACCCCTTATATTGTACTCCTTCATCCCGTTATTCCTGCCAAAATGGACCACTACACATTTATCTGCGTTGAAGTCCATCTGCCACTTCTCTGCCCAGTCTTGTATCCTGTCTATGTCCCGCTGCAACTTTTGGCATCCCTCCAGACCATCCACAACGCCACCGATCTTTGTATCGTCGGCGAACTTGCTAACCCATCCCTCCACTTCCTCATCTAGGTCATTTATGAAAATGACAAACAGCAGGGGTCCCAGAACAGTCCCTGGGGCACTCCACTGGTTACCGACCTCCATGCAGAACAAGACCCATCCACAACCACTCTCTGCCTTCTGCCAGCAAGCCAGTTCTGGACCCACGAGGCCAAAGCCTCTTGGATCCCATGCCCTCTCACCTTCTCCAGAAGCCTTGCATGTGGGACCTTATCAAACGCCTTACTAAAGTCCATGTACACTACGTCCACTGCCCTTCCTTCGTCAATGTGTTCAGCCACATTTTTGAAGAACTCAACTAGGCTCGTAAGGCACGACCTGCCCTTGACAAAACCATCTCATTCTGTATCATGATTCTAGATTGACACATTTCCCTTGATGCCTCCATTTTGCTAGTTACAAATTTCCTAGGATTGCCTCCATTTTGATGAAAAAGGCCCTCTTCCACCACTGATTGTGGAACGGTGTTGAGATAACTGGAGTAATCTGTCCTCTGTACCCCCATCAGCAGAAAAGTGCAGAATTCCTCTCCCCCACTGCTAACCATGCTGGGATGAATCTCCCATATTCCATAGACTTTGGGATGTGTCTCTTCAATCAGACACTATCTTCTCTCCCGCATCCAGTTTGGGTAGCTTCTGTCCTGTGACCATACTAATCACAGCCTTTTTCCTCTCCCCTCTCTCTCTCTTTGCTACTTACTGTCAGCATAATTGCCCTTCCCTTTATTTGAAGGTGTGAGGATTTTGCACCTTGTTCAGCAAATCCTTTATCTTGGGCCATCTTGTTTCTGTAGCAACTGAGCTCTGCTGACTCAGTCTCTGCTCAGCGACTCTGCGCTGACTGTCTGTGCTGATGTGTGCTATTGCAGACCAGAACACTGCATTTGCCTGAGGAAGACACAGAGTGTTGAAAGCTCGCGTTTTTACTATCAAATAAATTGGTTGGATTATAAATTGGTGTTGCTAAATTCTTACTGAGTTCTTACCACCCCAATCCAACGCCGGCATCTGTATATCATGGCAACTGAGCTACCCAGGCTTCTTGCTGGGCACAATTTTAAACATGTTACATGATTCCTCCCGACCTCCCCTTCAAGTACTGCATTATACCTTAAACAGCCTGTTCAAAACAATAGTCTTTCAAAATCCCACAATCAGATCAGTTCCTTGTGGTTACTGACCACTCAATAGGAAATGAGTCCTTCCTATTGGCTTCATATTGACCGTCTTATAAATCTCCCTTCAGTCCCCTCTGTTCCAATGGCCAATGAAAAAAGGTGGTATTTCCTGTTGTTAATTTTGACATGAATTTCTGTTTAGTTCTGGATTTTCTGATTGAAGCAGTTTTAATATTTCCTCATCTTGTAACATAAAGTTATTTTGGAATTATTTTAATGGTTAACAGTAGCAAATTGTGCCTTAACATAGAAACACAGTTAACAACTAGTTTAAATTGTTTTACCGCCTATTCCCTTCATGTCCAACAGTTCTGGAAGCTATCGAACCCTTTATAACTCTAGAATTTGAAATCATTTGTAAATAGTAGACTGTCATAATAATTATGTGTACATCTTATTTTTAGAGCAAGATTCGAATCGGTTTGCTCTACGTTGTTCAGTCAAAGTGTCCAACCTATTCAGAAGCTTGTGGAGGAAGCTGGACTTTCTAGCAGTGAAATATCAAAGGTTTGTCTAGAGATGTCGAAATATAAAGGTTGATCTAAACCTGTGATTCACAAACCTTTGATGTCTGTGGGCCACTTAAGCAAGGCAAAAAAAAACCTTCATGGACCGCTGACTGGTCCTACCTCATCCCCTTTGCTGACCAACATAAAAAAACATATTAGAAATAAGCTTATGGAAATGATGAGTATTTAGTTGCTTTTTTGCTACTGAAGTTAATTTGTTTTTATCTCATATTCAGGATATTATTAAGTGACAGTGCATCTTCCTTTACTTTCTGTCCTATAATAGATTAGCTTAAGTTTATTTGTTAGTCACAAGTAAGGCTT
Source organism: Sphyrna mokarran (assembly GCA_024679065.1). NCBI lineage: Eukaryota > Metazoa > Chordata > Chondrichthyes > Carcharhiniformes > Carcharhinidae > Sphyrna > Sphyrna mokarran. The sequence continues at coordinate 50,015,473 of JAGIQG010000019.1, forward strand.
ATGCTAATACTGCAATGAAGTTACTGTGAAAATGATTATATGTTTCCAAGGAACCCTGAAAATCAGAAACTTTATTAGACTAGATTATTTTGTTCTAATTCTTCAAGTGTTTTGGATATATTTTCTTTAATTCCTTTTTTTTTAGGTTGTTCTTTGTGGAGGTTCTGCTCGTATTCCCAAATTGCAGCAGATGATTCGGGATCTATTCCCAGATGTTGATTTGTTGAACTCCATTCCCTCTGATGAGGTGATAGCTGTTGGAGCAGCTATTGAAGCTGCGTTACTGTTGGGAAAGGAGAACGGTTCATTAGAAGAAGCTTCTGTCATTGTGGAGTGCTCCGCACGAAACATTGTGGCTAAGGTATTAAAATCTGACTACTGATTCCAGAGAAACAAACTTATCTGCAGCATGTTTTCGTGACTATTTAATTACCTAAATCACATTTATGCAACGGATAGAAGATAATCTATGATTTACCAATGGCATTTATTTATTTACCAGTTATCTCCAGTGCTGCCTTTGAATTTGTTAACTGTGTTATCCTCTATGTTACACTTACAGTAATAAAAATCCATGGGATTTATTGCTATGTAGAAGCCTCTGTTGCAAATGACAAATTCTGGTTTGTCAAAGTGGAATAAGATAGTGTTCAAAGTTTTTATTAATATTGTCCTGTATTGTTTTGGTGGAGAAATTGAAAACTGTTCTCTCTATCTGTTGATAAACTATCAAGTTGTGGAGATATTTTACCTTGTAAGCTTTTCTACCATAGCATCTTCAACATCTCTGTGGACAGGTTATGGACAGTCCCTTGCATGTTATTCATCATATGTTTTTCTGCAGGAGAGGAGTGATTCTGGATCTGACATCTACAAGATCGTGTTTCCATCCGGTACTCCACTACCAGCAAGGAAACACCACACCTTTCAGGCACCTGGAAGTGTTTCCTCTGTCTGCCTCGAGCTGTACGAGTCTGGCAGTAAAGAATGTGAACAGGAAAGAAACAAATTGGCACAGGTCTGTTTCTGTTTTTCACTGTCGACTGCGAGTACTGTCTTTGCCTCAGAGAGGGCTGTGGAAACTCAGGCATTGAATATTCTCAGGGCTGGATTAGAGAAGGTGCTGAGCATGTAAAGGAATCGAAGAATGTGGGCTTTGGGTAAGAAAGTGGATTTGAGGTTGAAGATCAACAATGATCTTACTGGAACTTGATAGCCAGCTCTTGTTTCTCAATCTATGCACTTCCATGGTGGTAAGCTTGGAAAGGAGAGAGAGTGGTAGAAAGTGTTTTTAAAAAGTCCTCTGTCTTGTGTTGAATAAATTTTCACTAATCATCTTTCTTCACATGTGACTCCAGGCAACGAGTGTCAGCAAACTGATTTTGGACAGTATTATAACTAGGCCTCACTTTGTTCTCGTCCTATGGTAAAGGCAAAATATTGTTGGTGCTGGAATCCGAAATAAAAACAGAAAACGCTAGAAAAATTCAACAGGTCTGACAGCATCAGTGCAGAGAGTACGGACTCGAAATGTCTGCTCTATTCTCTCTCTACAGATGTTGTCAGACCAGCTAAGTATTTCCAGCATTCTCTCTTTTTGTTGTCCTTATCCTGTTGTTTAACTGGAGCCTTTGGATTGTGAATGGAAGCACTGGCTGGTTTTTTTTTTCACATTTTCCTCTCCATCTCTTGCCCAGTAACCCATCAGGCCAGTTGGAATTAGCAGATGCTAAGCCCTGTGATGAGCTGTCAGACCTTGGGGATTTTTCTGGTCTATACCACACTAGACAGCTGGACTCAACCACAAAACCAGCAAAGATTGCTTTTGTCAAGGGATTTTGGGAAGTTTCCGTTCCTTGCAATCCCTCTCTCCCACTCGATGAGTTGGGAACTTGCTCCAGAACACTGTCGTTACCTTCTGCCGTCAGCAACCATCCAAATCTGACTGACTTCAAGGAAACATAAAAAAAAATTAAGAAAAATATTCAATAATTTGTTCAGATGAGTAAGATGTCTCACAACACCAGGTTAAAGTCCAACAAATTTATCTGGAATCATGAGCTTTCGGAGTAGTGCTGCTTTGTCAGGTGAATGGCACCCCAAAATAATTGTGATTCCAAATAAACCTGCTGGACTTTAACCTGGTGTTGAGACTTCTTATTGTGCCCATCTCTGCCAACGCCAGCACCTCCACGTCACAGTCAGCTGATGAATTCCTCAGCATTGTTAAGTATAATGGTGATTTTATTCATGATAAATGAGTTAATGATTTTGTTACACAATGCAGAGAGAAAAGGTGCCTCTGTTGTTCAAGTACAAGGTTAACAATGTAACCAGGTGGATTTTGGTTTGAATGTTGTAACTAAAAAGTTCATCTAATGAGAATAGAGGAATACAAACGAATGGTCTAGTTGGGTGCGTGAGCGGCGCAGGCTTGGAGGGCTGAAGGGCCTGTTCCCATGCTGTACTGTTCTTTGTTCTTTAAACGTCACAGTAATAATCTGATAGATGTATGGTTTTAAGCCACTGGGGGGTGTTTATACGGTTTTGGAATGCTAGTTACATTTTGATTCCTATTTCTGTCATTCAGTTGACTCAGTATTTGGGATCTGTGGCAGCATATTGTGACCTCATACATAGTTTAGTCGCGTTTGTTCCCTGTACTTTGCGATGTAGCGGTGAGTCCATATTTCTAACTGGACCAGCAAAAGCAACAGTAGAACAAGGCTAAGGTGAAATGCTTGTCTGGTGAAGTGTACACCCTGTGCGCTGGTCTTCTCTGTTACTTCTACACTGGAAAAGTTTTTTTAAATACAGGCTTACTAATCTTCAAGACCCTTCATTTACTGTTCTAGTTAAACTTCAGAGAACAAATAATTGCTTCAATCTTTTAAACCTAAACAGAAAAATATATATGAGTGTTGGAAAAATGTATTGATAAAACAAAATAATAAGCAAGTAGAGGATTGTCTGTTTGCAAAGTGCTTTAACTAGTAGATGGTATAATGTACTGTCTGTGGATTTTATGTTCTATTTATTGTTTTCATGAAGAGGTTAATCCTGTCATATTCTGCCAGGACTTATGTTATTCATGATAAATGAGTTAATGATTTTGTTACACAATGCAGAGAGAAAAGGTGCCTCTGTTGTTCAAGTACAACATCCTTACCCAGCCAACATTATCAACATCGCTATAATCCTCACTGCATCCTAGAATATTAAAACTCAGGACTTGACGGTGTAGTATCATATAAGAAAATTTGGATGGTTGTTGGTCATGTTGCTATGTTTCGTGTTGCTGTTTGAATTAGGTGTTAACCTTTGGATAAAATCAGCTTTGCATCTTGGAAGCTGCATGTAGAGAGCAAGGAATGCATTGCATACAATTGTTAAGATGAATGATTAGAACGTTGTCTTACCATTTCATAATCTTTGTTTTATTGACTAGATTGTACTCCGTGACTTACAACTGAAGGAAGGCAGCAACCATGACATTGTATCTGTTCTCACCATGAAAAGGTATGTGTCTCAAAGTTCATTTTGAGAGATTTTGGAAGCAGTGTATAGTTTTTTTTATTCTAGTTTTCTACTTTTTGTCCTAAAGGTGTATTTTGATATTTAACAAGGTCCACAGCCATCAGTTACCTTTGAAATGTTTTCTCTCTTTTTTTCCTGGTTCCCTAGGATGTTTTGAGTGACTAAGTCTAAGCCCCTTGGTACTGTTTCTCTGACCACAAACTGTATTCTCTACAGATTCCTTATTTTGTAATTTAGGGAAGGGAACCTTTGAAACTTTTTTTCCCTTTCCCTGTCTAGAGCTCCAATTCCATTGTGGCTCCTGAAATGCTCCTGGAGTTGAAAATCACTGATCTAGTTCAGATCAGGCAGCCAGCCTGGGTTTTCCTGCTTACTGTGGTTTAAATCTGCACCAGCCCTCAGCCACTTAGCCATCTAGAAGCACATTGACCTGGGAGAAATATTTGGACAAAATTCTTACAGGAATCAATATCCAGGATTCAACTCCTGGATGCAGGAAATATGTTTCTCCTGGTTTGGGGGTGGTTTACAAAAAAGAGAAACAAGATGGGATTTTCCAGACGTGCGCTCCAAAACTGGAAATTGCCACCCAAGAGTAGTGGGCCTTGAAATAGAATTTCTGTCTTGCTCACTATGATTCAGTGGAGGGGGGAATGAGGACGTTGCCAGCTACAGTCTCAGAATAAGATCTAGACCATTGAGGACTGAGACATGGAATTTCTTTACTCAGAGTGGTGACTCCTTGTAATTCTCTATCCCATAGGATCGTGGCGTCTCAATAATTAACTAGAATTAAGACAGAGATCGATGGATTTTTTAGATATTAAAGTATTTAAGTCATATGGGATAGTGGGAAAATACTGTTGAATTAGAAGATTAACCATGATCTAACAAGGTAGGCTTGAGGGGCCAAATGGCCTACTCCTGTTTCCCATCTGATAATGTGATGGTTAAAAGTAAATTAAAAGTCTGGAGTTGCTGTGAAGGAATGCTTTGAGTGGGTTAATGCACTTGTTTTAGTGCAACTATACACAATCAAATGTCACATTTAACCTCTGTCATCAATGACAAAAGATGAGAATTATAATAAAAGTTAAAGTTTACTTATTAGTCACAAGTAAAGCTTACATTAACACCACAATGAAGTTACTGTGAAATTCCCCTAGTCATCACACTCCGGCATCTGTTTGGGGTCAATACGCCCAACCAGCACATCTTTCAGAACGTGGGAGGAAACTGGGGCACCCAGAGGAAACCCACACAGACAATGACCCAAGCCAGGAATTGAACCTGGGTCCCTGGTGCTGTGAGGCAACAGTGCTAACCACTGTGCCACTGTGTTGCCCATTCCATTACTCCATTAGTAACTCCAGTAATCCAGTAACGACTCCATTACTCAGCATTGGAATAAGTTATTCTTGGCCCCAAGATTGGAGTCTGTGTGTCCCTATGTACTGATGTTGAATGGAATCAGCCTTCTATTTTGAAGGATTGAGCAGGAAGGTCGTTGATTTGATAACAGATCACAAAGCTCACAAACGCATCAGTCTGCCAAGCTGTCAGTTTATCTGTAACTTGAATTGTTTTGGAAGGGACAATGTGACAGAACCATGAACCGATGACATTCATCCATCTGTGTTTAACATACGTGAGGCCACTCCACTTGTTCTCACCACTTGACACCATAAACTACCAATAAAATACCTGGAGAGAGAAAAATTGTTAAATAATTATTTAACTGAACAATTAAAGTGGCCAATTTAATGTTGCATAAAAATTAATCAGAAGCACTTTTTGTTGAAGACAAATTAGTACCAAAGGAACCTATCTGAACAATGGAGTTGACTGTGGTTTGAAATATTCATAACAGCTCCAGAGTTTGTTTCACTTGTTATCAAAACATTATTGCTCAGTAAAAACCTTTGAGCTGCCACCCGCTCCATCGCAAACATCACAATAATGCTGCATTTCTTGCACAGATGCCAGAAGATGCTCTCTTCCTTTCCACAGTGCAGGTCAGTTTCTAGCTGGTTCTTAATCAATGTGCAGGACTTATGATGAGGACAAATGTTGACGGGTGGTTCTGTGCTCCTGTCAGCTTGCTGTTGCTCCTATAAATGGACCGATCTGTAATTTGGATAATACTAAGACATTCATCACACTTTCTCTTTAATCTTACTGTACTTGTGGCTTGAAAGAGTTAACTGTTACAATACACAGTGACTTGTCATTACATTGAACTCCTAAGTTCTCATCATGTGTATGATTGTGTGTGTCTCTGGCATATCACAGTACATTAAGCCCTATTTGCTGCTTCACTGAACCATAATAATGAGGCAAGAGAACAAATAGCACAAAGAGCTGAACCCGCTTTTCCTGCTTCTCTCTTTGGCTCCGTGAATAGGTTAATGAAACTGATTCCATATTTTTACTGAACTAGGTCACACTCATTTTTGCATCAGGTGAATGGAAAGGGCCTGTTTACCTCAACAGAGAGGTCATTGACTAAGGGCCAATGATTGGTAGAAAGATTAAGGGAGCAATGAGGAAACATTTTTCACCAAGAAGGTTGTGAGGGTCTGGAACTTGCTGTGGGAAAGGGTAATAGAGACAGAAGTGATAGACTAATTTAAAAGGTGATGGGATTTGCATCTCAGGAACCAGAACCTGCAGACCAAATGCTGGAAAGTGGGATTGGGCTCGTTTTCTAACCGACAGACACAATGGGCTAATGGCCTGTTTCTGTGCTGCAAACTTCCTGATCCTATCATCCAGTTGTAAATAGATTTTAAAAGAGTGTTTGATTTTACTGGGAAGATGGGTTGAAATTAACCAGGAATAAGGTAATGAAATTAGTAAATAGCCATGAAACCCCCCCCTCTCCCTGACAATCTATTATATATTATTATATATATTATATATTTGACTCCACCTGTGACTATCATAGTGTCACCTTCTAAAAAGTTTGGTAACTTTGACTTAATGTCTGAATTCAACACTCATTCAATAACTTTCCTCCTTTCAAAGGGATGGATCACTGCACGTCACTTGTACAGAGCAAGGAACGGGAATTTCAGAAGCCGTCACTATAGATGTAGCGTCATAGATAACTGGTGAGGAAAGAGCTTCTATAAGCTGAAGATCCATAATTGTTGAAAGAAGAATCTTATTTGAACCACTCCTCCAGAGAAGCACTCATTTTCCTTGCGTAATGAGGAAATGCCACCAGTTGTATAATAGCCTTGGGTCTGATTAAATATTCATTTGTTTTTATTTTCTCAAAGGAAATCTAAACTATGGATTTGATTGAATGTTGACCTCCATTTAGAAACACTGATATTGCAACTCAAACACTGCGGGAAATCAAACAAAAGCAGAAAATACTGGAAAAGGCAGCAGGTTTGGCAGTGTCCATGGAGAGAGAAGCTAGTTTACATTTCAGCTCATTGACATTTCATCTTCATAAGCTTATCTTAATTGTTTACTGACGAAATATAAAGTCAACCCTCGTGTTCTGGTATCTGACTTATTTTGGCAACCGAAATAACTGTTAATTCCAGGAATGTGTTTAGGGATCATGTGAAGTGTTCAGACAAATGTGACTATTCCTCTCATTCACTTTATTACATATGATAGTAAGAATAGGAGTAGGCCACTCAGCTCCTCAAACCTGCTCCAACCTTCAATAAGATCATGGCTTACTGTTTGCAACCTGAACTCCATATTCCTAAATTTTGTGGTAACTTTTCATCCCCTCACTTACTATGGAAGGGCAATGAATGCTGGCCCAGTCAGCAATGCCCACGTCCCTTACATGAATGGAAAAAGAAATGTAGACTCCACTCCATCCCAAAACCCGGCAATCTCCAGGGAGAGGTGGGAAGCCCAGACCAATCTGGTGGGAAAGAAACAAGAATTTGTTCAGAATCTAAACTGTAAGATGGTTATGCAGCTGTAATGCACAAATATGGGAGGAATTAATGCATTCAAAATAAACATTTAGTTTCTAAACTATCTACTGGTAAGAGTTATGCTGGTCTGCACATTCACAAATGGTGCTAATTTTGATATACAATAATAGGATCCTGTGTGTATGGTACTGATTATTTTTTCTGATTATATGGTTGAAAAGTATATTGGAATGGGATCCCACTGTGGCAGCTGGGAAAATTTAAATTCTATTAATAAATCTGGAATTGAACGTTAGTTTCATGGTACAATTACCTTCATTCATTGTAAAAGTCCATCTGGTCCACTGATGTCCTATAGGGAAGGAAATCTGCCTTCCTTACCGTGTTTGGCCTGTATGTGACTCCAGAACCACAATGTAGTTGACTCTTACCTGCGCTCTGAAACTACTCCATTCAAAGGCGATTAGGGATTACCAACAAATGTTGGGCTTGCCTGTGACATTTGCAACCCTTTTTCAAAAACACAATCTTGTGAATCAGTTTGCACTGACTATTGCTACATAATTATTGATGTTAGTAGACCTTGACCTTCATGGAAGATTTTTTGTAAAGATATTTATTTAGAAATCATCTTTAGTTGCAGTCAAGGATTGAACTAAGTTTTCAATCATTACAAGTAAAATACAAAAATCAAAAAAAGTCAATGAGACTAATGTACTGACTCTTTGATTTAAGGTCTTTATACTTTCGGGGTTCAAAAGTTTAATAGTCATTTAGAGTTTATTCACCATGAGATGTGGCATTTGGTTATTTTTACATCTTGTGCTTTACATTCAGTTGGTTTGAATTCCATAACTGGTAGCTGGAGAGAGATCTGTCTGCGTAACAAGTTGAGAGATTCAGTAGTAATCTCTCTAAAGAAAAGTTCTATTGTTGAATAGCTCCAGACTTCAGTCATGTAAGGAACCTGAGTAACTGGAATTGGGGACAATAATTGAGGAGGTGATGACTTAGTGGTATTATTGCTAGACTATTAATCCAGAAACTTCGCTAATGTTCTGGGGACCTGGGTTCGAATCCTGCCATGGCAGATGGTGGAATTTGAATTCAACAAAAAATATTTGGAATTAAGAATCTACTGATGACTATGAAACCATTGTCGATTGTCAGGAAAACCCATTTGGTTCACTAATATCTTTTAGGAAAGGAAATCTACCGTCCTTACCTGGTTTTGCCTACGTGTGACTCCAGAGTCACAGAAATGAAGTTGACTCTCAACTGACCTTGGGCAACTATAGGGATGAGCAATAAATGCTGGCCAGCCAGTGATACTTATGTCCCACACACAAATAAAAGATAATAACTGCTCTTTTCTGAATATTCAGTTGCTCTACCTTGCTGCTTGACAAAATAGGTTTCCTCATGTTCCAGTACAGAGCAAATAAAAAATGTGAAAATACTTACAAGATCATTACCTGAGGGAAAATGGTATTCCAGCTTCTAAAGCAGTATGGAGCCAGTTGCTGTGATTGACGAGAAATTGACATGGGCATTTTTCACTTTCAATATGTTGATGACATGATCATTATTGAAAAGCATAGCACCCACACTGTATCACACATGCCAGCATTCATGATAATATTATCCAAAACACTTGTTAAATGTTTAATGGATCACACCCCGTTTTTGTGCTCTGAAAATGAGAAGCAAACACAAACTCTTAAAATCCAGTAAGTTTAAAAATTAAGATTTATACATTAGTCACAAATAAGGATTACATTAATACTGCAATGAAATTGCTGTGAAATTCCTGCAGTTGCCACACTCTGATGCTTGTTTGGGTTATACTGAGGGAGAATTTTAGCATGACCTTTGCACCTAACCACATCTTTCAGACTGGAAGGACACCATTCAGACAGAGAGAAAGTGCAAACTCCACGCAGATTGTGACCCAAGCTGGGATTTGAACTAAGCTGGTGCTGTGAGGCAGCAGTCCTAACTATTGTGCTGCCTGTAAAAGATTTATTGACGAGAAGAAAATAAAATGTAAACATGCAAGATTACAACTGCACAGGTAAAATTAATCTCACAAAACATTGCTCCCAAAACAACTCACTACATAATCAGATCCACAAGTAAGCACCCTCCCGGCAACACTCCCTTAGAGATGTTTTAGCTGGAACAAATGGTAACAGCACTGAGTCGCTGCAGACTCGATGGGCTGAATGGTCTTTTTCTGTATTGGGATTTTATGATACCCCAAGGCAAAGCTGCTGTCATTTTAACAAGTCATTGCTCCCGGCTCTCAAACTGGTTTCCCCTCTGCTGTGGAAATCCAGAACTTAAGAACGAGACTGCTTTTTTTTTTCAAGTTCGACATTCCTGGCTTGACTGAATAGCTGATTCAGATTACACTGTTTCCCCCAGTCCAGAACAGGTATTCCTCCTGCCGCCACCTCCAAGTTCTCCAAAATAACTCAAAACTGTCATTTTCCCTTTCCTATCTGATTCCATTCTCACTCCAAAATATAAAAGTTTTTCATGTTTTCATCTGGTCCCCACTTTTGAGTCAAATAAAATTTGATTACCTCTTGTTTACTTTTGAAACTTACCTGAGCTTAAGCAAGCTTCTCACTCCCCTTTGAAATTGAATAGCTGAAATTAACATATCTTTGGGAATCTCTGAATGCACATTTTTTAAACCTAGCAGTTATAGACCACTTGACCAGGAAAGTCTCATTACAAATGCATGTATCTGCATCTTTATTCCCTTTTCCCCTCAATTCTTCTAGATAAAAGGTCTCCATTCATCTTTTTTCCAGCTTAAACATCTACGCAATACACCTTCTTCATAGGAAATGTCTTCTCCAAAATATAAAATGAATATGTTTTCACACTGATCTATAGAGAAAGTGAACGCTGATAAGTGTATGCATGGTGGCACAGTGGTTAGCACTGCTGCCTCTCAATGCCAGGGAACTGGGTTGGATCCCTGGTTTTGGTCATTGTGTGGAATTTGAACATTCTCCCTGTGTCTGCATGGGTTTCCTTCTGGTGCTCTCTCAGTCCAAAAGACATGCTGGTTAGGTGCATCAGCCATGCTAAATTCTCCCTCGGTGTACCCAAACAGGCGCCGGAGTCTGGCAGCTTGGGAATTTTCACAGTAACTTTATTGCAGTGTTAATGTAAGCCGACTTATGACACTAATAAATAAACTTAATGTCGGAAACCTGCTGACATCTGCTTTGCTCGATACAAACCAGTCCTTCCCAGTCATGTCACGAAATGACATCAAACCGCTGGGTGTTGTTTGATAGGATGTGGGTATCATTGGCAAGGCTTGCACTTTTCACCCATGCTTAGGTACCCTTGAATTGAGTGGTTTGCCACACCATCTGAATGGGCAGTTAAGAGTCGGCCACGTTGCTGTCAGTCTGGAGTCATGTAAGGACCCTAAATTGAGTCTTTGCAACAATCAATGATAAGTTCACAGACTGAGAGTATGGGCCTGATTTTAACATTTTGATTCTAAGTGCCGGGCAGGCTTGAATCTGGGAGTGTTTCAGATCTGACTATTAGGTCTGTTCTCCGAAGCCCCCATAACGCACTCTGCCTGCAAAACTATCAGCGAATCTGAATTGCAATGCGCAAGCCTGGGGATGGGGCTTAACATGCCCAAAAGACTACAGTTCCGATTGGCGCCTCCAACTGTGCATGTGCATTAAAAATAGATGATAAAATAATGCTCCCCTACCATTTCACTCCCGGGCTGGATAATCCTCCCTCTGGCCCCCACAGACATTACCCCATTACTGACCCCCTCCCTTATTCTTCCCCCCCCCCCCACCCACAATGATTCTAGACCCTTCGCCGCACCAATCTCAAAGCACTGATTCACCAGCACAGCCCACCCCTCTCCCACTGCCCACGTCCTCCTTGCCCCCATCAGCACACCTGCAAGTATTCACTTGTGTTCACTTCAATGCTGACAAGCAAACTGCGTGGAACTTGCTGGAATGCTCTGCCAAACTGTCTGTGGCTGATCTGCCTGAGCGATCAGCTCCGTTAAAAACTCAAGAATAGACAAGCAGGCAGGCGTTCCTGCACAAAATGTGCAGACAACAGACGCCCCCCTCCCCTCCTCCCTCCCCTGATTTTTTTTGGGGAGACTGCTGGATGCAGTAAAAGTGAGGTAGATGTTCTCCTCCCCCCAGGAGGATGCAGACTGGGGACGGCTGATGGAAATACGGCCTAGAAGGAAGTCACCACCTCGGTCAGTGCCAGGGCACTGCCCCCCACCCCCCTGAACTAGGAAATGGTGCCGGCAAAATGTCAATGATCTCATCCGTGAGTGCTGAACTTCATTTTGCATGTTCCCCCATGTCTCTCCAAGATCCTGCCATCCCCAGCAGCCTGCCTGATTCCAGCTCCTGACCTCCAAGAAACCCACTGCACTTGCCCTCAAAGGGCCATCATCTGATACTCTACAGGAGTCACACCACCACTTCTTTCATGGTTCCTTCTGGCTCCACAGAAGGAGATTGAGCACAACACCCATGATAGGGCAAGGACAGGGGGTGGTGAGCCAGATCACTCTTGAGGAGTGGGCACTGGAGCTCTCAAGGGAAGGGGAGATGTGGGCTGTCAGCGACAGTGTGGTCAGGCTGCCTTCAAGATGTGTGCACCTGTCATTCCTCCACTCACATTGAGGCAACGTCTCTGGGGGATGAGTTTCGGGTGCGAGGAGCAAGGTTTAAAGGAAATGTACGAGGCATGTTAATTTGCATAGGGAGGATAGTGTGTGCCTGGAACTTATTGCTGGGGAGGATGCAGATACGATAGTGACTTTTAAGAGGCATTTTTACAGCTATATGAATGGGATGAGAATAGATGTATGTGGTAGGAGCTAGCAAATCAGATGGGGCAGCCTGGTCTCTACAGGCTTGGAGGGCCGAAGGACCAGTTCCTACAATGTAATTTTCTGGGTTCTTATGTTCAGTGGAGATATGTGATTCATGTGTTTGCCATCCCGGATTCCTTTCTCTTCCTTGCATTTAACCTTGTGCGCAAAGACAGATCTGGACGCCCTGAGGCCTTCTGGACTCCAAGTCTGTACTGCAGCTCCTGCCCATCTTGGTCCAGACAGCTTGGATGGGTCCTCAGAGGATATGGGTGAAGGGACCACTGATCATAGCAGAGTTTTGGCATCAGCTTCCACCTTACAGAGGAGGAGGAGGAGTGGAGACTGACCAGCCGAGCATCGCTGGAGAGGATGACCAGGTACCAACTGTTGGTGGGTCCAGTTAGTGGTGAGGCTTCTGGGTCACTCTCTGGTGGACACAATGTACATCGGCTAGAGGATGGAATGTCCGAGGCCTCTGGAGAGCAGGGCCTGCTGGAGGTGAGGAGTCAGCTGGCTCCAGGCTACATGCTGGGTCTCTGAGATCACTTCTCCCTCAGCTGCTGGAAACACAGCAACAGAGCCAGGGAATGCAGGAGGAGCTGACAGATACACTGGATTGACGGTGAGGCTCCTGGGAGGAGTCCTAAAGCTTTTAGGTGGACCAGCTCTTGCCTATCTTTCATGCTTCCCAGGCCAAGACTGCAAGGGTGGTGTCTGCAATGGAAAGCCTGGGGCAGGGGAACCTCACCATGAGTGGCAGGCTCCAAGCGATGGCCGAGTCACAGCAGGCCAGAGTTGAGGGATTGAACAGGCTTCTCAGGATTCTGCAGTGTATGGCTAAGAGGCTCGAGAGCTTGCAGGGACCCAAAGACAGCGCGGAGACACAGCGGGTTATGGCAGCAGCGCTTGAGAACATGGCCCAGTCGCAGAAGGTCATGGCTGAGAGGCTACAGCCATTGAGAGCTGGCCCCAACTCAAGTGGCCATTGCAGAGGACTCAACCACCATGGATGCAGATGGTCCTCCAGGACTGGCAGTGCCAAATGACACTGGTGCTTTGGGAACTCACTGCAGAAGCACCAATTTCCCATGGAGTGACCCAGGGGCCCACAGAAACCCCAAGTGAGGAGGAAGGACTGGAGCCCATGCCGGGTCCTTCCAGCCAGGAGACTGCAGCTATGGCTACACCTTCTGGCTCCTCCCTTCCTGACACAGGAGCATCTCAAGGTCAGGAGGATGAAGAAGGTGTCATGGAAACTTTCCAGACACCTCGAAGCCAGCCAGAGCCCTCAAAGTCCAGGGCCTGTAGAGGACATCTGCCATATGCATCACAGGCCCCGGGGTGAGATTAGGCAGCTGGGCCCCTCCACCTGCGATGTACATTCTGGGGAGTCACTGGCTGGTAATGGTAAGCCACATAAGGTTAGGAAGTTATAGTTGCACTGAGATGGCACGGAGTAAAGGGCTACACTAGTTAGAAAGATATTTAAGCACTTTAACATTTTCTATTCACAAGTTTTTAATATTAGAATGCTTAATTTAAACACCTTTATTGCAATTAAATGTTTTTTCATCATCCACCTGTGACTAATTTGTCTCAAATAGGAATCTTCTTCCATTGATGATCTCCGTAGCGATGCTTCATGTTGATGTCAGTTGGGGAGGCCCCTCAATGCTGCATCAATGAAAAAAGGAAGCCATTGGTTCCCCACACCCCATGAGCGATTCCCTCCCATCCCCCACCCCACCCAACCCAAGGCCTCATATGGGGATATCAGATCCCTTATCCATGGGCCCACATGCATGTGGAGCTCAGGTAGGAGTCAGACCAGTTAGCACCAGGGCATCATCGTAATGGTGCTTAGCGAGTTATCATCACCTTCCTGCATGCCAAAAAAATTTGTTAACGCAGCATAATCCGGTCCACCACTCTGGTGTAACGATATGGCAGGATATAGGAGGAATATTGAAAGATGGGGAGATGGAACCCAGAGACATGAACCCTCTAATGAATGAACTGCCTGATGAACAGAGCCCCCAAACCAATCTCACATGCCTCATTTGAGTTGCCAGCCCTCCATTGCCTGGTTGGTATCCCTCGGCGTGTTCTTCCTCATCTTCGTACTCTTCCTGATCCTCCTCCTGCTGCTGGTCCTCCTCCCCAGCTGGTCAGCCTCCACTCCTACTTCTCCTCCATTAAGTCACTTCTCTGTAGAACCAGATTGTGTAGGGTAAAGCACATGATCACTTCACCAGGTTGTATTGTAGGACCCCGCCAGGTCAGTTTAAAGGCACCAGAATCACATCTCAAGGAGCCCAGTGCACCTCTCTACTGTCGTGTGGGTGGCTACACGGGCCTCATTATAGCGGGTCACCGCCTCAGACACAGGCCTCCGCACAGGCGTCCCTTCAGCCATGTCTGAAGGGGTAGCCCATGTCACCCACGAGGCACCTCTGCAGCCTGGGCTCTTCCTCAAATGCCTCCGCGATGCCCGATGCTCCTGAGAATGAAGCTGTCGTGTACATTGCCAGGGTGTCTCACACAGACATGCATAATGTTCATGTTGTGCTCACACACTAGTTGAACATTCAGGGACTGGAATCCCTTTCTGTTGATGAATCTCTGCAGTCTCCATGAGGGGGCTTTGAAGGTGACATGCTTACAATCGATGGTCCCCTGAACGTTAGGCATCTCTGCAATGGTTGCGAACCCTGAGCCCAGGCTCCTTGATGGGCCTGGTCCAGGCTAAATTTGATGTACCGCCCAGCCCGGGCACACAGGGCTTCTGTAACCTGTTTGACACAGGTTGGTTAGTGGTATCTCTCTGATGTGTACAGCTGATTGGGAGACGCCACAGATATCTCCACTGGGGGTCTGGAAGGAGCCAGTCGCATAGAAGTTCAGAGAGGCTGTCAATTTGACAGCCACCACCAGTGGGTGCCCCCACCACCACCACCCTCACCCCTCTCGGTGCCAGGTCCTGCAGCAGGTGCCACAGGTATTGCATGGCCTCCTTCCAGAAGCAGAGACATTGACAACATACAGTATCCGACATTGTTCAAATGATGCTCGTGCACGGAACTGCCGAGGTCTCTGCTCCCTCCTTCTTCTGTGTCCCCTCCCTCTCCTGCATTCCCGCCCCCCCGGGAATGATGGCCACGTCCTGCCTCTAGTGGTCATCTCCCTCTGCTCCTGCGAGTGATAAGGCCCGGGATTCTGGTGCCACAATTCTTCCTCCAGCTCCTCCTCCTCAACTCCAGCAGCAACCATAAGAACAGCAAGAGTGATGGGTTGCATTAATCAGTTCAATTAAGCTATCTGGTATAATGATAGAATTGACACATCCCATTTTAGATTTGTGAGGCACCTCATGATTACGAAAGTTGACTATAGAATTGCAAAGGGACAGCACAGGGGCACAGTGGTTGGCATTGTTGCCTCACAGCACTAGGGACCTGGGTTTGATGCTTGGCTTGGGTTGCTGTCTGTGTGGAGTTTGCATGTTTTTTTTTATTATTAAGCAACACAGCACGGGAAACAGGCCCTTTGGCCCAACGAGCCCGCGCCACCGTCATACTATATAGTAGCAAATACATTATCCTATTTTAATATTCCTATATAATAATATATATATTATTCCTAATATGGAAAATTTTCACCATAGTGACAATTTGTTTCCCAATCAGCCTAAGAGCGAATTTTTGGGTTGTGGGAGGAAACCGGAGTGCCCAGAGAAAACCCACGCAACCACGGGGAGAACGTGCAAACTCCCGCAGACACCGGCCCAATTCCAAGTGTCTGCACAGCTACAGCGATAGTCACTGAGCTGTCATGGTGCCCTTCAGATGGTCCAGATAAAGCACTCATTTACTACATGAAGCACCAGGCAACCCATGAATCAACATCCAAGAGCTGTCCTCGCACCACCTGCCAAATGCATGCTCCTTGTTGGTCAAGTTGGACTGAATTACCTGTTGAAAAAAAGCCATAGTTAAACAGTCCTACTATATCCCTCTATCTGCATACCGCTCATGTGGCTGTCCAAGAG
Organism: Sphyrna mokarran; assembly: GCA_024679065.1. Taxonomy (NCBI): domain Eukaryota; kingdom Metazoa; phylum Chordata; class Chondrichthyes; order Carcharhiniformes; family Carcharhinidae; genus Sphyrna; species Sphyrna mokarran. The sequence continues at coordinate 50,031,872 of JAGIQG010000019.1, forward strand.
ACCCTTAAACAGCCCTAGCGTGCCTGCTCCCACCACCTTACTCGGCAGTGCATTCCACACCCCCACTACCCTTTTGTGTGAAAAACTGCCCTCTAATATTCGTCTTATACATAGCCCCCCTCACCCTAAGGCCGTGACCCCTCGTCCTATCCATTTCTGAAGGTGGAAAAAGTTTACCACCATTTACTCTATCTATACCCCTTATAATCTTATAAACCTCTATTAGATCCCCTCTAAGCCGACGTCTTTCAAGGGAAAACAACCCCAGTCTATTTAATCGTTCCTCATAAGACAGTCCTTCCATACCAGGCAGCATCCTGGTAAACCTCCTCTGCACTCTCTCCAAGGACTCCACATCCTTCCGCTAGTACGGCGACCAGAACTGGACGCAGTATTCCAAGTGAGGCCTAACCAACGTTCTATACAACTGCAACATCAAACTCCTACTCTTGTATTCTATACCCTTTTCTATGAAAGCTAACATACTATACGCCTTCTTTATCACCTTCTCCACCTGTGAGTACACCTTCAGAGACTTGTGAACCTGCACCCCCAAGTCTCTCTGCGTCTCTATGCTCCGTATATTTTTACCTTTTATCCTATAATTCTCTTCTACATTTTTCCGGCCAAAATGCATCACCTCGCATTTTTCCGGATTAAATTCCATTTGCCATCTATCTGCCCAATCTACCAACCTGTTTATGTCCTGTTGTATTGCCTGACACTGCTCTTCTGTACCCGCCAATCCAAGCATCTTGGTGTCATCAGCAAATTTGCTGATCTCACCACCCTACCCCTACTTCCAAGTCGTTTATGTAGACCACAAATAGAAGAGGACCTAGTACTGAGCCTTGTGGCACTCCACTAGTGACAGGCTTCCAGCCGGAAAAAGAGCCTTCCACTACTACCCTCTTTCTCCTCCTCCCGAGCCAGTTCTCGACCCATCTACATACCCGACCCTGTATCCCATGCGCCTTCACCTTCTCTATCAGTCTACCATGAGGAACCTTGTCAAACGCCTTACTGAAATCCATGTAGACTACATCAACAGCCTGTCCTTCATCAACTGTTTTTGTCACTTCTTCAAAAAATTCCACTAGATTCGTAAGACAAGACTTCCCCTTGACGAAGCCATGCTGCGTATCCCTGATCAGATCGCAGCCCTCCAGATGCTCATACATCCTGTCCCTGAGGATCCTCTCCATTAGCTTACCTATAACTGAAGTCAAGCTCACCGGCCTATAGTTCCCTGGGTGATCCCTCTGACCTTTTTTAAACAACTGTACTACGTTTGCTATCCTCCAGTCCTCTGGGACCTCACCTGTGTCCAAGGAAGAGACAAAGATTTGCGTCAGGGGCCCAGCCAAGTCTTCCCTCAACTCCCTTAGCAGCCTGGGGTAAATGCCATCAGGCCCCGGAGCTTTATATGTCTTTAAGCTGCCTAACAGCCCCAACACCTCTTTCCTCGTAATCCTTATTTCCCTCAACCGATCCTCAACTTAGTCAACATCAGGCACAGACATCTGTCTAGTCTCCTGCGTGAATACCGACGCAAAGTATTCATTCAGGATCTCCCCCATTCCCTCAGGCTCTAAGCATAGATCCCTGTGCCTGCATGGGTTTCCTCTGGGTCCTCCAGTTTTCTCCCACAGTCTGAAAGATGGACTGATTAGGGACACTGACCCCAACAGGAGCTGAAATGTAGTGACTAGAGGATTTTCACAGTAACTTTATTGCAGTGTTAATGCAAATCTTACTTGTAATTAACAAAAAAAACTTTAAAATCTTTCTTACATTCTTTTATCTGTGCACTATGATAAACCTATTCCCAGGTAGAATATCTGGTGCTCCAGTTTCCTCCCACAGTCTGAAAGACGTGCTAGCTAGGGTGTCTTGGCCGTGCTAAATTTTCCCTCAGTGTACCCAAATGGGTGATGGAATGTGCCGACTAGGGGATTTTCACAGTAAATTAATTGCGGTATTAACGTAAGCCTATTTGTGACACTAATAAATAAACTTTAAAAGTGGAATAAACTCACTATTATATCTGCTACTCTCGCTAATCAGGAGGAGCTGGTAGGATGACTAGACAAACTATTTGATTTAAATCAGTACCTTTGGGAAAATATTGACATCCCACAGGAGGTCATTATGACACAATAATGTAATCAAATTGTTCAAATAGTACAAAAATAAGTCAGAACAAAACTTACAAGTTATTTAAAATGTAAAGAGATGTGAGGATTGTGTGTTGATGCAAAAACCACAAAAATATACATGAACATTTGAAAGAGAAAGAAAGGTTTTGGATTTGGTTATTAAAAATTCAGTGAAACTTTCCAATCAGTAAATGTTACCAAACATAAATAAAAACCAGCTGATCTCTTGAGGATTTTCAAAAAGGCAAAATAGTTTCATTCTAATCTTCTATAGAGCTTTCCTCAGAATATTTTACATAATTTTATATATTCTGCCTTCAACTATACAATCCCTACAGCACAAAAGGAGTGCCAACAACAACCCCATCCAGGCCATATCTCCACAACCCCATATATTTACTAATGGTCAATTTAGCATGGCCAATCCACCTAACCCGCACATCTTTGAACTGTGGGAGGAAACCAGAGCACCCGGAGGAAACCCACGCAGACACGAGGAGAATCTGCAAACTCCACACAGACAGTAACTTGAAGCTGGAATTGAACCTGAGTCTTTGGCGCTGTGAGATAGCAGTGCTAACCACTGTGTCACCCAACAGGACATTGGTGTCAGGTTTGGTTCTGATAGCACTTCATCTCACCTCTGTCAGAAAATTCTGGGTTCAAGTCTGACCTCACAGATTTTGGCATAAAATGTAGGCTGGCACTGACGAGCGAGTGCAGTCCGATCAATGCAGTGATGTGGGAGTGCAGCACTGTCAGTGCAGTGATGTGGGAGTGCAGCACTGTCAGTGCAGTGATGTGGGAGTGCAGCACTGTCAGTGCAGTGATGTGGGGGTGCAGCACTGTCAGTGCAGTGATGTGGGAGTGCAGCACTGTCAGTGCAGTGATGTGGGAGTGCAGCACTGTCAGTGCAATGATGTGGGAGTGCAGCACTGTCAGTGCAGTGATGTGGGAGTGCAGCACTGTCAGTGCAGTGATGTGGGAGTGCAGCACTGTCAGTGCAGTGATGTGGGAGTGCAGCACTGTCAGTGCAGTGATGTGGGAGTGCAGCACTGTCAGTGCAATGATGTGGGAGTGCAGCACTGTCAGTGCAGTGACATGGGAGTGCAGCACTGTCAGTGCAGTGACATGGGAGTGCAGCACTGTTAGTGCAGTGATGTGGGAGTATTTTCCAACCCGATAAATAAAGATCATTAATACCCGTGAAGAGTTTGCTTTGACCATCAGTATCAGTAAGACAAATACCATGGTTCGGGATGTTGTCAAACCACCATCTAACAGCATTGACAATGTGATGCTGCAGGTTGTTGATATTTTCACACATCCAAGTTCCAGAATCACCAACAATCTGTCACTTAATGCTAAAATCAGCACACACATCATAAAAACTGCAGCTGTTATATCCAACTGAGTAAGACAGTGCTCATCAACCTGACTGAGAACACCAAACAGTGAGTCCAGCATCCTCTACAAAGGTGAGATTTAGACAATATGTTCTGGAAAAGTTTCCATCTCCACTGTCTCTGATGTATCTTTAGCATCTCGACAAGGTCACCAACACTGAGGTCCTGGAGTGGGCAAACTCCAGCAATGTAAACTCAATGCTACGCCAATGTTAGTTTGGTCACATTCATTAAATGGATGATGGCTGTCTGGTGAACAGGCACTCAGTAAGAATTTAGCAACACCAATTTTAAAGCCACAGGGTAATGATCTCCTGGCTGTCTATACACTATGATGTAAAGATGCCGGCGTTGGATTGGGGTGGTAAGAACTCAGTAAGAATTTAGCAACACCAATTTTTAATCCAACCGATTTATTTGATAGTAAAATTGCGAGCTTTCAACACTCTTGTGTCTTTGCCTGAGGAAGACACAAGAGTGTTGAAAGCTCGCAATTTTACTAACAAATAAATCAGTTGGATTAAAAATTGGTGTTGCTAAATTCTTACTGAGTGTCTATACACTGCCACAAGACACCTGGGAGAGAAATAGGAATATGTTGGAAATGGACACTGACACCTGGGAGACAGTCACTGACAGCTGTGACCTCTGAAGGCTGACTGGAAAGGTAATTGAAAGAGGCAAATAGAAAAAGCTCAGCTAACCAAGAAGACCCAAAGGAAACAGAGAGCAGTGAACTGCACACCTTCTTGGCATTGTCTTCCCCTGTAGGGAATGTGGTAAAGACTGCCACACCAGGGAGCACCACGCCAGAGGCTGCTGTGCCAGGGACTGCCATGCCACAGACCCCCCCTACACCAGAGTGAGGCTGCTGAGACACACTAAGTAACAGTTAACAGAGTGAATCATCACAGCATGAACCAGTAAAACCTAAAAACATCAGAAACAGGGCAAGAAGATGAATGAATGGAACTGACATCTGAAACTTGAACCTGCTTTTTACTTTCCGAATCCTGTCCATCTACAGCATTTGCTGCTTCACATTTTACAAATTTTTGCAAGTTGAGGTTTCGTAAGGAAAATATTGCATGTTTACCATAAACCCCAAATATGATGTCAGAAAGATGCAGTGAGTTCCAGTGCAGCAACTGTAAATGACACATAGTGAAAGCAGTGTGATGCTTTAGTAGCAGATCTGGCTGCTGGTCTCTCTCTCTCTCTCTCTCCCTGTCTCTTTTTCTCTCTGTCCAAAAGACCATAAGACACAGGAGCAGAAGTTAGCCATTCAGCCCTTTGAGGCTGCTCTGCCATTCATTTTGACCATGGCTCATCATCACTCAGATTATGATTGATCTAATCTCAACTCTACTTTTGCACCTTGTCCCCATAAATCCTTGATTTCCTTAATGATTAAAAATCTGCCTCCACAACCATCTCTGGTAAAGAATTCCACAGATTCACTCCTGTCAGAGAAAAGAAATTCCTCCTCATCTCTGTCTTAAATGGACGACCCCCTTATTCTGAGATTGTGCTCTCTGATTCTAGACTCTCTCACAAGAGGAAATAACCTCTCAGCATCTAACCTGCCAAACCCCCTGAGAATCTTTAATATCTGAATAAGATTACCTCTCATCTGTCTAAACCCCATTGAGTACAGGCTCAATCTACTCAATTTCTCCTCATAAGAAAATCCCTTCATGTCTGGGATCAGCCTTGTGAACCTTTTCTGGACTGCCTTCAATGCTGGTATACCTTTCCTAAGATAAGGACATCAAAACTGTCCATAATATTCTAGGTGGGATCTAACTAATACCTTGTGTAGCTTTGGCAAGACTTCCCTATTTCTATATCCTTTGAAATAAAGACCATTTGCCTTTTCTATTACCAGCTGAACATGCATGCTAGTGTTTTGTGATTTATGCACGAAGCCCTCCAAATCCCTCTGTGCTGCAGCTTTCTGCAGTCTTTTTCTACTTAAATAATAATCAGCTCCTTTATTCTTCTGACACATGTTTGTACATTATATTCCATCTGCCAAGTTTTGCATACTCATTTAACCTGCCTGTATCCCTCTGTAGACTGTCTCATCCTCACCACTTGCTTTCCCATTAATGTTGTGTAATCTGCAAACTTGGTAATTATACATTCACTTCCCTCATCCAAATCATCAATATATATTGCATATTGTAAATAACCATGGCTCAGCACTGATCCCTGTGGCACTCCACTAGTTACAGTTTGCCATCCCGAAAATGCCCCTCTTACATTCTATCAGCCAATCCTCTATCCAGGTGGAAATATCACTCCCATTACCTCGGGCTTCTATACAGTAGCTTTTTGTGTGGTACCTTAGTTTATGAGGAGAGATTGAGTAGATTGGGCCTGTATTCATTAGAGTTTAGAAGACTGAGGGGTGATATTATAGAGACATATAAGATAATGAAGGGGCTAGAAAGGATAGAGCTGAATCTCTCTCCCTTTCTCAGTCTCTCTGCTGAATCTCTCTCCCTTTCTCAGTCTCTCTGCTGAATCTCTCTCCCTTTCTCAGTCTCTCTGCTGAATCTCTCTCCCTTTCTCAGTCCCTCTCCCCTTGCTGAATCTTTCTCAGCGGCTCCTTGTCAGGTTTTCGGAGTCTCTTTAAGAAGAGGAGGAGTTATTGAGCGTTTTAATGCAACGTCTTTACGCGCCACCATGTTTGAATGGAAACTGCAAGATGGCTGAAATCCGCGGCAGTGAGTAGCTGTTGGGTGTTGCTGGTGTTTTTTGGGGGTGGGGGAAGGGGGTTTGAGTATTTGCAGTGTGTGAAGCTGCAACCCGCGCCATTCCCCCATTCACAAAAAGCAGCGTTTGTTACATTGTGAATGTAACAGTTTCAGTGTGAGCTCCCGGAGCCACAGCTTCTGTCTGTCCATATGGTGCTGTGTGTCCCCCACCCCCAGAGAAAGTATCTGAAATCAGGCTCCTCTAACAGGGAATCCCCCCCACCAGCAGCAGTAATTCCGCACAGATAGACTTTCTGCTGGATCTTCTTGCAGTAACTTTTAATACTTTCAGTTTGAAGGCACTGGGAGATCCTGATTGTGTTGCTCCAGGTTAGGAGAGCGAGGGAAATGCTCAGCACACCGACAGCTTTTGCTCACGGAGTTCCCTTCGTGGGAAATGTCTGGCAAATGTTGCCCTGAGGGGAGGGAGGAAGGCCTTGAGGACAAGTAACATCATGCAAACTTGTGCACTCGCAAGCACACTTCAAACCCACTCTTATGTTTCCAACTGAATCTGGTCGGGTTTCCTGTAAACCTCGGAAGTATGTGCTGCACTTTCCACAGGTGTTGCACGTTTTAACAGAGGACTTTGGCCGGAAAATAGGTGTTACGTTCTATAGAATCCCCATGGAGGCCATTCAGCCCCCTGAAATCATACTGACTCTCTTGAGACATCACCTTACCCAGGCCAATACCTCTCACCCCATTCATTAACCATGGCTAATCCACCCTACCATCTTAGATACAAAGGGTCAATAGAACTGTGGGAGGGGTGGCACAGTGTTGTAGTAGTTAGCACTGCTGCCTCATAGTGCCAGGAACCTGGATTCAATTCTGGCCTTGGGTTACTGTGACTGGAATTTGCACATTCTCCCAGTGTCTGCGTGGGTTTCCTCCAGGTGCTCCAGTTTCTTCCCACAATGCAAAGATGTGCGGGTTAGGTGCATTGGCTGTGCTAAATTAACCTGAGAATTAGCAGGGTAAATATGTGGGGTTGCGGGGATAGGGCCTGTGTGGGATTGTGGTCAGTGCAGATTCAATGGGTTGAATGGCCTCCTTCTGCACGGTGCTAACCTCTGTGGCACCATGCTGCCCTACGTTAAAGGAGGTAAGATTGGGAGGGACTTGATAAAGCAATGGGTCTTTAAATAGAAAAGAGATGGCAAAATGTTGAGAGAATTCAAGCTTTGCCTCTGAGGGGGCTGAAGGCTCAGCGACATGTAGTGGAATGTTTTGTGGGGGGGATTAAAATGTATTCTTTCTCAGATTGCGGGTCGTGTTGGCTAGGCCAATGTTCAATTGCTCATCCCTAATTGCCCTTGAGAAGGTGATGATGAGCTGTCTCTTTCAACTGCTGCAGTCGGTGTGGTGTAGGTACTCCCACGGTGCTGTTAGGGAATTCCAGGATTTTGATTCAGTGACGGTGAAGGAACAGCCCATTATATTCCCAAGTCAGGGTGGTGAGTGACTTGCAGGAGAACTTAAAAGTGGTGGTGTTCCTGTGTATCCATTGCCCTCGTCCTTGTAGCTGGTAGAAGTCATGGGTTTGGAAGGAGTTGTCGTAGAAATTGTGACAGATGGATTGTGTGTTTGGAATTGGAGGATAGGTAAAGCCTGCGCTACTGATTATGGAGGGAGATTGTGTCAGTGTTCAGATTATGGAGTTTGTGTTCACGGTGAGTTCAATCTTTCTAGTAAAGGAGCTTGTAACCTGTTTTAAAAATAGAAAATGATAAACCATGAGTAAACACAAACCCAGAGTGAATTGAATCGAAAGGTCTCTTTAAAAACACTAAGTAAACTGTGCTGTGACCTCTAATCTGATAGAGGATACCTCTGTGGATAAGGAATTAATCCATCATCCCTTTCAGGTGAATGTTAAAGATCCTGTGGTTTTATCTGGTGAAGTTTAGGCAGTTTCCTGCTGTCCATTATTTATTGCAGCTTGTATATTATACTGATCTTTTAAGGTTTGTGATAACTTTTGAAGATTCTAATTTTACTGGAGAGATTTCCTGCAGTTGACATTTGAATCTGCATAGTTGTTTGCAGACAGGGAGTTTGAAATGGTTTTACAAGTCAATTACTAAGGATTATAGATAACCTGCTCATGCTTTCTACCCTGTTTTGTTAGCCTTGCTTTGGAGATAGTTGCCCCTGACACAAGGGGCAACTAACTTTTAACAGCTACAGTTCATGCTGAACTCTCTTTTTAGTTTTTTGACTGACTGCTGATGATTTATAATCCTTAGTAACTGTCATCATCAGTAACCATAGGACCTTGGAATACTGTCGGCACTTATACAAAATAGTTTTGCAAAGGGAAAGAGAATAAGATTAAGATAGTTAACTAGACAGTGGAGGTGGCCACAAACAGTGAAAGCTGCTTTTATACAGCAAGAATGCTTATTTATATTTATTTTTATTAATATTTGTTATTTATTGTATTTATTATTATTTACTATAATATTTATAATATTTATCTTGCAACCTTTATGTAATCTCCAGAATACTTTGCAGGAACATTATGAAATGTGATTTGACAATGTGCCGCATAGGGAAATATGTGGTCAGATGCTTACAAGCTTGGTCAAAGAGGCGGGCTGCAGGGAGCTTCCTGAAGCAAGTGAGAGGGGCACAGAGATGGAGCAGTGCAGCAAGGAAGTTCCAGAGGCCAGGCAACTGAAGGCACGGCCACCAGTGATAAAAGGATTAAAATTGGGGATGCCTGAGGGGGTCAGAATTTAATGAAGACGGAGATCTCAGAGTTGTGTGGCTTGGGGAGACACAGGATGATATTGTCTGTCTGTCTCGCGCTGTTGGAGACATGTTCCATCTCAGATCTATGGAAACCAACCTATGAAGCGCAAAAGCTCTTCTGTTTGCATTTGAACGTTCATTGTTGGAACTTTGTGAACTTGGGAGAGTTTGATTGGTAGGGTGGTTAATAGTGAAGAAGATGGTTATAGATTGCAGGAAGATATAAATGGGTTGGTTAGACGGGCAGAGCAGTAGCAGATGGGATTTAATCCTGACCCAGTGTGAGGTGATGTACTTTGAAGGAAGAAACAAGATGAGGGAATGGTAGGATACTGGGAAGCTCGGAAATAGAGGGATCCTGGGGTAATTATTCTCAGATCCCTGAAGTCTGCAGAATTGGTGAATGAGATAGTTAAGTAGGCGTGTGGGACACTTGCTTTCATCTGTTGTGATGTATAAAAGCAAGGAGGTAATGTTGGAACTGTACAGAGTGTTGGCGAGGCTACAACTGAAGTACTGTTTACAGTTCTGGTCACTTTGCTATTGAAGGATGTGATAGCACTAGAGATGGTACATGGGGAATCACTAGGATGCTGCCTACGATGGAGCATTGAGCTATAACGAGACACTAGATAGGCTCTGATTGGTTTCCTTAAAGCAGAACAAAGAGCACAGGAACAGGCCCTTCGGCCCTCCAAGCCCATGCTGATCATGATGCTCCAACTAAACTTCAAAAACCTTCTGCCCTTACTCGGTCTATTCCCCTCTTCCCTCCCTATTCATGTATCCATCCAGATGCCTCTTAAATGTTGCTAATGTGCCTGCTTCCACCATCTCCTCTAGCAGCGCATTCCAGGCATTTGTGTGAAAATCCTCCCTCACACAACCCTCTTAAACTTTCTGCTTCCCACTTTGAACCTGTGTCCCATTGTAATTGAGATTTTTACCCAGTGGATAGTCAGAGGAAAAAGCCTCTGACTATCCACTGTGTCTGTACTCCTTGTAATTTTACAGACCTCTAACAGCCGTCCCCTCAGATTCTGTCTTTCCAATGAAAATGATCCTAGTTTATTCAACTTCTCCTCATAACCAACACCCTGGTGAAACTTTCTTGCATAATCTCCAAAGCTTCCACATCCTTCTGATAATGTGGCAACCACAACTACACAGTACTCCAAACGTGGCCTATCCACAGTTTTATTTAGCTGCAACATGATTTCCCAACTCTTGGGAAATCAACTTCTTGGTCAGTAAAGGCAAGCATGCCATGTACCTTCTTAATCACCTTGGCCATCTGTATTGCCACTTTTAAGGAACTGTGGACCTGAACGCCCAGATCCCTCTGTATGTTAATGTTCCTAAGGGTTTTGTCACTTCTGATATAATTCACACCTAAATTTGATCCTGTAAAATGCATACCTCGCATTTGTCTGGATTAAACTCCATCTACCATTTCTGTGTCCGAGTCTCCAATTTATCTATATCTTGTTGTATCCTCTGACAGTCCCTGGCATTACTAGAAGGCTGAGGGGTGACCTGATTGAGGTGTAGAAGATTATAAGGGGTATGGACAGGGTGAGTCTGGAGCAGCTGTTGCCCTTGGTTGAGGAGTCAGTCACAAGGGGGCTTGGTTTTAGGGTGAGGGACAGGGAGATTCGGAGGGGATTTGAGGAAAAACCTTTTTCACTCCGAGGGTAGTGGGAATCTGGAATGCGCTGCGTGAGAAGGTAGCGGAGGCTGGAAATCTTGCAAATCTTTAAAGAATATTTGCATAAGTCCTTGAAACATCACAACATTCAAAGATATGGGACAAGTGCAGAAAAATAGGATTAGTGCACCTTTGGTGGTAGTTATAGTCTGTGCAGACTCATTGGGCTGAAAGGTCTTTTCTGCACTGTATAACTCTGATTATGACTTAGCCTGCCTCTGTGTCATCACTAATACTTTTGATTTGATTTATTGTTGTCACATATATTAGTGTGCAATGAAAAGTATTGTTTCTTGCACACTAGATAGACAAAGCATATTGTTCATAGAGAAGGAAACAAGAGAGTGCAGAATGTAGTGTTACGGCCATAACTAGGGTGTTATTGTTAGGAAGTTTAAAAGAGTTAGAATTAGAAGTATAGAACGAGAGTAAAAGATAGAATTGGAAGATATTCTGGGCATAGCTCGCAATAAGTTGCCTCACTCTGGTTCCAGCCCGGGAAAAATGTAGAAAACGTTATTTCGGTACTTCCATCTAAGTACTTAATAAAACCGTGTAAAGTTGACTCTGATCCATGTCGTCACATCCTGCCAATCAGAAGAGCTCTTTTTTTTCCAATTCCTTGTTTTCTGTTAGCTGTGCAGACTTGTATCTATGACAATACGTTGTGCCCTGCATCACAAACTCCTTTTCTCTACAGTTGTCTTTGGTGGAACGTATTATTAATGATTTATCAAACTAGTTGGCTCTCTTTTCTCTCCCCCTGTCAGGCTGCTGAGATTTTCCAGCGTTTTAAGCTAGGAGCATTAAAGGCAAAGTTACAAGTCTTTTGTCTTAAAATTGGGTTTAAAATGTGGAATGTGTTGCCAGAACTGATTGTAGAGTCTTGAAGCCCAGGAGACCCTTTGACCCATCTTCCTTTCTGTAAGAGCTAGCCTCTGGCAGAGGTTTGAAACTCTCTCCCACAGCCAGCAGTTACAACTAGATCAGTTGCTAGTTTTAAATCTGACCGAGATAATTTTTGATAAGTCAATGTTTTAAGGGATATTATCCAAAGGCAGGTTTATGAAGTTAGGCCACAGATCAGCCATGATCTCGCTGAATGTCGGAACAGACTTGAAGGGCTGAATGGGCTACTCCTGTTCTTATCTTGCATTGAAATTCCATTCTCTCGGTCTTTCTCTTGCTTTGCAGAATTTTTCCTTTTCAATTACGCATTGAGTTAATATTTAAAAGTTTTTGAATCTATTATTTAATATTTAAAAGTTACTATTGAATCCATTACCAATACTTTTTAAGGCAGTGTATTCCCCATCACAGCTACCATCTGAAAACGTTTCCTCCTCATCCCTAGCTTTCATGTTCATTACATTAACTGTGTCCTCTGGTTACTGAACGTCCTATCAATGAAAAGGTTTCTTTCCTGCCCACCAAACCCCTTCATAACCTTGAACATGTTTGTGAAGATTTGTGTTAATCTCTGCTCTAAGGAGAACAATCCTTGGGAAACGGGAGTTCTCATCCCTGGTACAGTTCCAGTTAGTAAGAAGTCTCACAACACCAGGTTAAAGTTCAACAGGTTTATTTAGTAGCAAGTGCCACTAACTTTCAGAGTTTTGGCCCTTTGTCAGTTGCGTTCTAGTTAACGTGTCCTGTACCCGCTCTAAGGCTTTTGCATCCTTTGAGTCAATCCAGATATTTTTAAGACGTGAAAGATGATTGAATGGATGCAATGGTAGATATTGTGCAGACAGCTTGGTCTGAACAGTATCCGTTGACATTTATTTTTGTTATGGTTGTCCTTGCCTGCTCCTCTGATCCAAACATGATGCCAGAAATTTGCCGTGAGCACTTGTTTCTAGAAACACTGGTTATATTTTTCAAAACGTACTTGCCTTCTCCTGCTGAAGGCAGCTCTAACCCATAACCTGGCACAGTGGTTAGCACTGCTGCCTCACAGGGACCCGGATTCAATTCTGGCCTCGGTTGACTGTCTGTATGGAGTTTGCAAGTTCTCCCCATGTCTGTGTGGATTTCCTTCAGGTGCTCCGGTTTCCTTCCACAATCCAAAGATGTGCAAGTTAGCTTGATTGGCCTTGCTAAATTAACCCTAGTGTCAGGGGGACTAGCAGGGTAAATATGAGGGGTCACTGTTACGCCTGGATAGGATTGTGGTCGATGCAGACTTGATGAGACTCTTCCTGCTCTGTAGGGATTCTGTGATAATTCTGCAACCCCCAGCATGGGTAGTATAAGGAGGTTAAGCTGTTTGGCCACATTGTGAATGCACATCACCGGGCCTTTAAATCCGGAGAGGACTCAAACTCAGAGCTTTTGCTTCAATGGCACGATTATGTCACAAGACCTCCCTATTCCTTCAATATTGATGGTGAAATCAGTTGAATAAAGATGTCACCTTTTTATTATATGATACACTCTTCTATCCAACACATTCTGGTCAAGTGACCCCCCCCCCCCCCCCCCCCCCCCCCCTACGCACAATGGAGTTGTGCGTATAGCTTTGCTGAAACATAGGATGCCCGTGCTACAGCCTGACCTGGGACCCATAATAGTGAGAGTGGATGGGATTCTCCCAGCCCACCCCCACGGAGAATCTAGCGAGAGGTAAATAATGCAGATTTGTTGCTTTAAAATCCCGTTGCCATCCTCTCAGTGGCGGGTTGATGGTGATCACTATTCCTGCTGGCAGGTGGCAAAAGAAATGCCACTTATATATCATGAACGCTCATAGCTCCCACTGGAATAAGACCATAAAAAATAGGAACAGGACGAGGCCGTTCGGCCCCTCGAGCCCAGTCCACCCATTCAGTAGGACCATGGCTGATTGACATTCATCACATCCACTATCCTGCCCTTTCCACAAAATCTTTGATTCCCTTGCTGATCAAAAATCTATCCATCTCAGCCCCAAATATACACCGGGACTTCATCTCCACAGCTCTCTTGATAAGGAGTTCCAAAGACTCGTAGTCTGCTGATAGAAGAAATTCCTGCTTACCTCTGTCTTAAATTGACACCTCTTTATCCTGAGACAATGTCCTCTGGTTGTAGACTCTTCTATAAAAGGAGCATCCTTTCAGCATTTACCCTGTCAAGCCCTTTAAGAATCTGATACATTTCACTGAGATCACCTCTCATTCTTCTGAATTCCAATGAGTAGGGTTCCAACCCGTTTCCTCATAAGACAATTCCTCCATATCAGGATCATCCGAGTGAAGCTTTCAAATATCTTAAATAAGGGAGGTAAAACTGCTCACAGTGCTGCAAATGTGCTCTCACCAGTACCTGGTATAATTGCAGCATTTCTTCCTTACTCTGACCTTCCGACCTTCTTGAAATAAAAGTCTACAATCCATTAGCCTTCCTGATTACCTGCTGCACCTGGACCCAGCTTTCTGTGTTTAATTTTTCCTCATAAGATAATCCCTCAATACTGGGGACCAACTGAATGAACCTTCACTGAACTGTCTCCAATCAAATATCTTCCCTTAAGTAAGGGACTCGAGGTGACTCAAGAACAGCTTCTTCCTGCTGCTGTCAGGCTTTTGAATGGACTTACCTTGCATTAAGTTGATCTTTCTCTACACCCTAGCTATGGCTGTAACACTACATTCTGTATTCTCCCCTCTCCTTCTCTATGAATGGTCTGTCTAGCACGCAAGAAACAAGGTTTCCTCCCACATCCCAAAAATGTGCTCTTAGGCTGTCAGCCTAAGAGCACATTTTTGGGATGTGGGAGGAAACCTTGTCCCTATATTGGTCCCTATATGGGAATCTTCAACAATAGGCATAGCCTAAAGTCAAGGATATGTCATTAAGACGTTAGGACGGCGGCGTGGGCTCGTTGGGCCGAAGGGCCTGTTTCCCGTGCTGTGTTGCTCTTTGTTCTTTGTTCTAATACTTTTCACTGTGTTAGTACATGTGACAATAATAAATCAAACCAAAATGGCAGTTCTCAGTTCACCAGAAACTTCTGGGTGAGTATGCCAATCTCTGCCACAGTGCTCCACTGTCCTGATGTGCTGTTCACCGCTCTGCCAACACCAACCTGGTCTCAAAACAGGAGAATTCCACACAGTTCTCTGGGCTTTTGTTCTTCTCAGTTGTATCTCTGCTCCTTTTCAGGCTGCTGATTCCATTTGCTGTTTTATACAGAATGACATTAGGCTGGGAGCATTCAACACCAGGCATTTTTACAAGCTTTTGTTATTGATATACCTGAACACAAGCTGGTAATTGGCTGTTGTGTACCTGTGAGAAGAGGGGAATGCTGTCTCAGGATCTTTTTTTAAAAATATTCTGAGAATATTATACCCCATTGTTGTTTGTCTTTGAACTACCAAAATTGAAGATTGAATGGTGAAACTTGCCCATCGGCTTAACATCATATTACCTCATGACTATACACTGCTGTAATAAGTTTGGAAATTGAGTTTAGTAGTTTTATTATTTATGAAATTTGATGCAAGTTGTTGTTTCACTATTGCACAACTTGAATTTCATAGAATCAGAATTCCTACAGTGCAGGAGGAGGCTATTCAGCCCATTGAATCTGCATTAGCAATAATCCCACCCAGGACCTAGCGCTGTAATACCAGATATTTACCCACTAATCCCCCTGACACTAAGGGGCAATTTGTCACGTAACCTGCACATCTTTGGACTGTGGGAGGAAACCAGAGCACCTGGAGGAAACCCATGCAGATATCAGGAGAGCTTGCAAAGTCCACAGTCAGGCCGGAATTGAACCTGGGTCCCTTGTGCTGTGAAGCAGCAGTGCTGACCACTGTGCCACCATGCTGCACATTGACCCTAGCGTAAGGGAGATTAGCAGGGTAAATGTGTGGGGTCGTGAAATGTTACGGGAATAGGGCCTGGGTGGGATTGTGGTTAGTACAGACTCGATGGGCTGAATGGCCTCCTTCTGTGCTATATTCTGTTTTGCGTTCTGATATGCATGACAGCACAGAGTCATTGAGTAGAAACTGATAGCCAAGTTCTGCACGCATGGGGATGACCTCAGCCTGCATCTTGGGTTGATGTCACACTGTGTGTAACCCCCACCATTTGGCCTGGGCTTGTAAAATCTCACTAACTGTCCCAGCTTGAGAGAATTCACACCTCTTTAACCTGTGATTAAACCTCTTCCACTTGCATTGTCTGTACCTTTGACGTATACCACGTGGTATTGTTACATAATGTTAAATCTCATGGGATCCTGGGTGAGGTAGCCAAATGGATACAAAATTGTCTTAATGACAAAAGACAGAGCGTCAATATAGACAATTGTTTCTCAAACTGGAGGCCTGTGGTCTATGCCTCAGGGGTTGGTGCTGGGTCCACTGCTATTTATATTAATGATTTGCACGAGAATTTAGTAGGCATGGTAAGTTTGCAGATGACACCGAGATTGGTTGCATAGTGGACAGTAACAGGATCTTGATCAATTGGGCCAGTGGGCTGACGAATGGCAGATGGAGTTTAATTTAGGTAAATGTGAGATGATGCATTTTGGTAGATTGAACCAGGGCAGGATTTACTCAGTTAATGGTAGGGCACTGGGGAGAGTTACAGAACAGAGATCTAGGAATACAGGTTCATAGTTGCTTGAAAATGGAGTCACAGGTGGACAGAGTGGTGAAGAAGGCATTCGGCATGTTTGGTTTCATTGGTCAGAGCATTGAATACAGGAGTTTGGATGTCTTTTTGAAGTTGTACAAGACATTGGTAAGGTCACCCCTGGAATACTGTGTACAGTTCTGGTCATCCTCTTATAGAAAGGATATTATTATTAAACTAGAAAAAACGCAGAAGAGATTTACTAGGATGCTACTGTCATTTGATAGTTTGAGTTATAAGGAGAGGTTGGATAGACTGGGACTTTTTTTTTCTAAAGCTTGGGAGGCTTAGATATGATCTTGTAAAGGTCTATAAAATAATGAGAGGCACAGATTATCTAGATAGTCAGTATCTTTTCCAATGGTAGAGGAGTCTAAAACTGGAGGGCATGGGTCTAAGGTGAGGGGGGAGATACAGAAGTGACCAAGAGGGCAATATTTTCACATGGAGGGCAGTGAGTATCTGGAACATGCCACTAGAGGCGAGTATAGTGTTTAAAAAGTGTTTAGACAGTTACATAGGTAGGATGGGTGTAGAGGGACATGGGCCTGTTGTGGGCAATTGGGATCAGCTTAAATGTTTAAAAGGGGAAGATATGGACAAGTTGGGCCAAAGAGCCTGTTTCATAGAACACTACAGCAAAAACAGGCCCTATGGGCCGCAAGTTGCACTGATCATGTCCATACCTACTAGGCCATCGAACTATCTATAACTCTCAATCCCATTTAATCCCACGTACTCATCCGGAAGTCTCTTAAAAGACCCCAATCAGTTCGTCTCCACCACCACCGATGGCAGCCAATTCCATTCACCCATCACCCTCTGAGTGAAAAACTTACCCCTAACATCTCCTCTGTACCTGCTCCCCAGTACCTTAAACCTGTATCCTCTCATAGCAACAATTTCAGCCCTGGGAAACAGCCCCTGAGAATCCACCCAATCTATACCTCTCAGCATCTTATAAACTTCTACCAGGTCACCTCTCATCCTTCATCTCTCCAGAGAGAAAAGACCGAGCTCCCTCAATCTATCCTCAAAAGGCATGCCACCCAATTCAGGCAACATCCTTGTAAATTCCTCTACGTGCTTTCAATAGCTTCCACATCTCTTCGGAATTGGTTGCATTCTTGGACACACGCATCTCCATCGAGGATGATCACCTCAGCACCTCACTGTACCGCAAGCCCACGGATAACCTCACGATGCTTCACTTCTCCAGCTTCCACCCTAAATACATTAACAAAGCTATCCCCTACAGACAAGCCCTTTGTATACACTGGATCTGCTTAGGTGAGGAGGGTCACAACAGACAACTACAGACATTGAAAGATGCCCTTGTAAGAACAGGATATAGCGCTCGACTCATCAATCAACAATTTGGATACGCCACACCGACCTCCTCCAGAAGACAAACATACGACTTGGTGGACAGAATACCCTTCGTCGTCCAGTATTTTTCCAGAGTGGAGAAGCTACAACGTCTTCTCCAGAGCCTTCAACATGCCATTGGTGAAGACAAACATCTCACCAAGGCTATCGCCACACCTCCACTTCTTGCCTTCAAACAATTGCACAACCTCAAACAGACCATTGTCCGCAGTAAACTACCCAGTAGCCATGACACTACATAACCCTGTCACAGCAACCTCTGCAACAGATGCCATCATCTCACCTGAGAACACCTTCCACCAGGGACACGGTACATACTCTTGCAACTTGACCAATGTTGTCTATCTGATGCACTGCAGGAAAGGATGTCCTGAGGCATGGTACGTTGGGGAGACTGTCATAGTGTCTGCACAATGATTGAACACTGCTTGACAATAACCAGGCAAGAGTATTCTCTTCCTGTTGGGGAACACTTCAGCAGTCACAGGCACTCAGCCTGTGATCTTGGGGTAAGCATTTTCCAAGGCAGCCTTCGCAACACGTGACAGCACAGAGTCGCTGAGCAGAGACTGATAGCCAAGTTCCATACATAAGGACAACCTCAACCGGGATCCCGGGTCCATGCCACACCATCTGCAATGCCCATGACTCGCCTGGGCCCTTGCAACACCCCACCAACTGTCCTGGCTGGAGGCAACACGTACTTCCCCAACCCTAGCTGTAAATCTCTATTACTACCTGTAGAGACTTGATCACTGTAAAGTCTTGTATTCCAACCATTATCTTGCAATTGAGTTATTGCCTATATGTGCCTGATGAAGGAGGAACACTCTGAAAGCTCATACTACTAAATAAACTTGTTGGACTTTTACTGGGTGTTGCGAGTTTATAGTCTTGGCTGAGCTGTCATTGCCTCCAACTAAACATTGTACTTGGCCTCCACCACAAACTCCATCACCTTGTCAAACTGTCTGCTCTATTCTGCATTCCCTTCAGCTCTGTGCTTGCAGACCTGTGTTGTCTTCATTTTACATCTCCCAATGCTTTGTCTAAATGCAGTCATTTCTTTACCTCTCCCTGTTGAGCTTTAATGGCAGCCCAGAACTCTCTTTCTCCCTTTCTGCCCTTTTGGGAAGTGACTCAGTGTTTGTTTTCCCACCTTGGTTGTTTGATCTGTCATTCCCTCCCCCTCTCTCCTTTATGACCTCCCTTCAGTTCACCTCTTTTGATTGGATCTTTTGTTACCCTTCTGGAAGTTTCCTTTGTGCTTCTGTGAAACTCCTTGGGGCCACTTGTCCACATTAACACTGCTGTAAAAGTGAAAGCTGCGATCACATCATCTATCCATTTACCTAAGTGTTTAATCCAAAGTTACAGTCATAACTCTCCTCCCTTCTCCCTGTTGCACCACACTCCACCAGTCTAATGTGTGACGTTGTGCCTGAAATAACCTCTGATCTACTGTTCAAATTGAGTTGAGTTGGGCCATGGCTTGCGCCATTTTGTGTTGTGAACTCTCTGAGGTTGGTGGTGGCGCAAATGCTAGCCTGTTCTAATCTATCGCAGCTTGTTGAGCATTGTGGTTGAAATTTGAATTTAACTACCATGCTGGATTGTAAAGATAAAGGATATATCTGATCAGTTAAAGCATTTTTAATGTGTGTTCTGTATTAGCTTTGTATTTATTGAAAGGAGGGGTGGGGGGGGGAGATATAATACAGAGCCATTTTCTTTATCGAGGCATGTGCAGCACTTGTGGTTTGTGAGTATAATACTCTTCTGAAAATCAACTGTTGGGGTAACAGCATGAGCAATTAAATAATCAGCTCTGCTTCCTGAACTGTGTAAATGAGCTTATCGAACAGGGAAGTGAACTTTTGGTGCTTCAGCATAAATAAATGAAAATGTCAGTAAAATGTAAGCCAATGCACAGAGTCGTTTATGCTGAAAAAGCCCCAGTGATACAATTTAGGTCATAGATTTGTTTTCCAGTCTGAATTAGTTTAAAATCATAATAAGTTTACAGCAGGGAAACAGGCCCTTCAGCCCAACTTGTCCATGCCATCCTTTTTTTAAACACCTAAGCTAGTCTCAATTGCCCACATTTGGCCCATATCCCTCTATACCCATCATACCCACGTAACTGTCTAAATGCTTTTTAAAAGACAAAATTGTACCCGCCTCAACTATTACCTCTGGCAGCTCGTTCCAGACACTTGCCACCCTCTGTATGAAAAAATTGCCCCTCTAGACATTTTTGCATCTCTCCCCTCTTATCTTAAACCTTTGGGAAAAGATATTGACTATCTAACTGATCTGTGCCCCTCATTATTTTATAGACCCCTAAAAAATCACCCCTCAGCCATCTATACTCCAAAGCAAAAAGTCCTAATCTATTCAGCCTCTCCTCATAACTCAAGCCATCAAGTCCCAGTAGCATCTTAGTAAATCTATTCTGCACTCTTTCTAGTTTAATAATATCCTTTGTTTATAGTTCTGGTTAGTCTATTATATAGTATTCCAAGTGTGGCCTTACTAATATCTTGTCCAAGATTGTGTCTCAAGGAAGAAGGGTTATCCCCAACGTGTTAGCCATTGTTTCAGGGTGTGGATTATGGATGTATAATTCATCAGAATGATCTATTTTTATAAATAATTAGATCATTACTGTATCTACAGTTTCTGTACCTCTTCTTCCTCTGGCCACTCTTGCTCTTGCTCTTGCTCCCCCACCCAAATTTAACTTCCTGTTCTCTTTGTTGTATCAGGGTGGTGCGTGCCCTGTTTAGCATCGTTTGAAATTCTCCAAGAATTGTGTCGAGCAGAAAACCTGACCTGTTCTGAGCTCGGAATTGACAGAAGAAATCTGAAAGAATATGAAGTGGAATATCTCTGTGGGTTCAAGAAAGAAAAGGTAAGCTCGCTACGTGCACACACACACCACACGTGCAGTTCCTCTAAAGTGTATGATCCTGTCTTGTGTCCATCTCCTGGCGTGAACATAGCTCAGATTATTTGTACAGTTCTAGCTGAACCTAATCTTTCATAATTTTGGGTTTTGTAACCTGGTGCAACTTATTTCAGAAATGTCTTAACATCCTCTTCCTGGATAATGTGAACTGAAGTTCAAGTCCATGTTTCATTCATAACGGTTTCATTCAAAGAACAAAGAACAAAACAGCACGTGAAACAGGCCCTTCGGCCCAACGAGCCCGTGCCGCCACCCCGATTTACCCATCCCTACCTGTGATCCCTGTCTATGTTTATAGATCTATGAATTAAAAACCAAATTTGAGACAATTTAGGGAGAATTTGTTTTCCCAGTTAGCCTAAGAGCACATCTTTGGGATGTGGGAGGAAACTGGAGCACCCGGAGAAAACCCACGCAAGCACGGGGAGAATGCGCAAACTCCCACAGACACAGGCCCAAATCCATGTATCTGCACAGCACAGCGATAGTCACCGAGCTGTCGTGTTGCCCATCAAATGGTCCAGGTCAAGCGTACACTAACGACGTGAAGCACTAGGATACTCTCGAATGAAAAATCCAAGAGTAGCCCTCTCATGACCCATCGCGTGTATGCCCCTTGTTAGACAACAAGGTGGACCAAAGCACCTGTAGGATAAAAACAAGTACATCAATATCATCATCTATTTACACACTTCCCAGGGACTCCCAAGGCTCACGATCCCTATTTTTAAATCAGTTTTCTATACTCCTCCATTCCCATTCTGTTCATGTGCCCATCTAAGTATTTCTTAAATAACTCCAGAGTGCCTGCCTGCCTCCACCACTTTACTTGGCAGCGCATTCCGTACCACCACCACCCTCTGTGTGAAAAAACTCCCTCTAGCATCCAAATTGTACCTTATCCCCCTCACCCTAAGCCTGTGACCCCTCGTGCTATTCTAGTCCATTCTAGGAAAAAGCTTAACCCTGTTTATCTATACCCCTCATAATCTTGTACACCTCTATTAGATCTCCTCTAAGTCTACGGCTTTCTAAGGAAAACAGCCCCAATTTGCCTTACCTCTCCTCGTAACTCAGACCTTCCATACCAGGCAGCAAGCTGATAAACCTCCTCTGCACTCTCCAGAGTCTCCACGTCCATCCAGTAGTAAGGCGACCGGAACTGGACGCAGTATTCCAAATGAGGTCTAACCAACGTTTTATACAACTGCAACATTAAAGGCCAACTCTTATATTCTATACTCCTTCCTATAAAGGCTAGCATTCTATATGCTTTCTTCATAACCTTCTCCACTTGCTCTGCCACCTTCAGAGACTTGTTCACCTGCACCCCCAGGTCCCTCTGCATTTCTATACTCTTAATAGGTCTCCCCTTTATCATATACCTCCCCTCTACATTCTTTCTCCCGAAATGCATCACCTCACATTTATCAGGATTGAATTCCATCTGCCATCTGTCTGCCCAAGCTACCAGCCTATCTATGTCCTGCTGCATCGCCTGACAATGCTCCTCACTATCCGCAAGTCCAGCCATCTTTGTATCGTCTGCAAACTTGCTGATCACTCCACTTACTCCCTCTTCCAAGTCATTTATATATATTACAAATAGAAGAGGTCCCAGTACCGAGCTCTGCGGCACACCGCTAGTGACCGACCTCCAGCTAGAAAAACACCCTTTCACTATTACTCTTTGTCTCCTATTACTAAGCCAGAATGACAAACACGTGTCTGAGAAAATTGTCACAGGAATAAGCCTTTTAGAACACTATTATTTTTTATCTGCTTTTTCAATATATTTAATTTTATAAAAATAAAATTCTCAGTCTGAGTTGATTTCCAAAAATGTGACCAAGTGCTATCAGAGGATCCTGCAATACAAGAGGAGGCCATTCAGCCCATTGAGTCTGCACCAACCACAATCCCACCCAGATCATATCCCCATAACCCCGTGCATTTACCCTACCTAATCCTCCTGACACTGAGAGGCAATTTAGCACAGCCAATTCACCGAACCCGCAGACCTTTGGAGTGTAAGAGGAAACCCACGCAGATACGGGGAGAATGTCTGTGTGGAATTTGCATAATGACCCAAGCCGGGAATTGAACCTGAATCTTGATGCAAAGATGGTGTGATTTTTTTTCAGCCTGTGCTTAAAAAAAACCAGTTTAGTTGACTAACCATCCTCAAAGTTGCAGGAGATTCACAAGTAATATAAAAACGTCTTAATGCTTGCTTAAAATTGCCTTAAAATAAGAAGTACAAAGTAACTGACAAACCTGCTGCCAAATTTTACCCATTGTGAGTTTCTGACCACAGCCAAACCATCATTAAGATTGCCTGTTGCTACCTCCATAATATCATTCGACTTTGGCTCACCTGCTGTTGAAAACCCTCAAAATTTCCTTTGTTGCCTCCAGACTTGGTGCTTCCAATACATTCCTGCTGTCCACCTCCCACGCAACGCTCCATAAACTTGTAACTCTGTCTGTGTCGTAACTCTGACCAGATCCTGTTCACTGGCCTACACTGACTCCTTTTTGGGTAATGCCTCAGTTTTAACATTGTCATTCTAGATTTCAAATCCCTCTGATTCCTCGCCCGCCTCTTTCCTTGTAATCTGGGGCAGCATGGTGGTACAGTGGTTCAGTTCTGGCCTCAGGTCGATCTGTGTGAAGTTTGCACATTCTCCCCTTGTCTGCATGGGTTTCCTCCAGTGCTCCTGTTTCCTTGCACAGTCCAAAAATGTGAAAGTTAGGTAGATTGGCCATGCTAAATTGCCCCTTATTGTCAGGGAAATTAGTTAGGGTAAATGCATGGGGTTATGGGGATAGAGTCTGGGTGGGATTATGGTCAGTGCAGACTCAATGGGCTGAATGGCCTCCCTCTGCACTATAGAATCCTATAGATTCTATCTTTTCAAGTCTTGCAGCTCTCTTCCAATTCTGACTTCTTGAGTATTACTAATTCTCATTGTTTCGCCATTGGCGAACATGTCTTCAGCTGTCTGGTTCCTAAGCTCCTGGAATTCCCTCCATCCTCCCTATTGCTTACGTTTTGATTTTAAAATGCTCCAATTATTTGGCAGCCTGGCCTAGTATCAACTTACTTGGCTCGGTGTCAAATTCTGTTTGCTAATGTTCCTCTGAGACGCCTTGGGAGGTTTTGCAACATTAAAGACGCTTTACAAAGAGAAGCTACTTTTGATATCTCAAACGAGCAGACAACCAGAGTCGTGTGGCAGAGTGGAGGAAACTTCTGAAAGTTTGAAACTGTTAAAGTGATCTCTCCATCCTTTCAAAGATGAAGAAGATAACAAAATGATGCATTTATTAACATTTTCTAAATTCATTTTTATCCCTCCTTCAGGGTAAAGAATACTATTTAGTAAAGTGGAAAGGATGGCCAGAATCTACCAACACCTGGGAGCCGAGGAGAAATCTTCGCTGTGTCGGACTTGTAAAACAGTTTCGAGATGATCATAGCAAATTCTTCGCAAAGGTGAAGGCGACAAAGAAAGTAAAATTAAACAACTGTGGAGATTACAGATCTACAGTCGCAGAGTACATTGTAATGAAATCAAAGCAAAGATTAGCACTCAAAAGGTGGGAAGATGAGCTGAACAGAAAGAAGAATCATCGAGGTAAAATTCTGGTAGAAAATGAAGTGGACTTTGAACCACCCCCTCTGGACTTCCATTATATTAATCAATACAAACCTTCTCCTGGAATCAACTTGAACAGTGACGCTTTGGTTGGCTGCGAATGTTTAAACTGTTTGGAGGAGAAATGTTGCCCGGAAGAAGCGGGAGCACAATTTGCTTACAATGCACAGCAACAGCTCCAGATTGCACCAGGCAAACCCATTTTTGAATGCAATTCTTGTTGCAGCTGCAGCCCCCAGTGTCCAAACAGAGTGGTTCAGAAAGGGACGCAGTATGACCTCTGCATCTTCAGAACTTCAAACGGAAGAGGTTGGGGCATTAAAACCCTGGAAAAAATCAAGAAGAATAGTTTTGTAATGGAATATGTTGGCGAGGTAAGGTTTACGGTGGATGTTCCTTTGAATGACATGTTGCGCTAACATTAAATCTCCCTGGTCAAATGAA
Source organism: Sphyrna mokarran (assembly GCA_024679065.1). Classification (NCBI taxonomy): domain Eukaryota; kingdom Metazoa; phylum Chordata; class Chondrichthyes; order Carcharhiniformes; family Carcharhinidae; genus Sphyrna; species Sphyrna mokarran. The sequence goes on from JAGIQG010000019.1 coordinate 50,056,773, forward strand.
CTGGGAAAGATTGTGCTCACTCGATAGCAGCTTAAGGGATTCTCCTACCCTCCTGCATTTACTTGTAAAGGCAAGTATGTAGATGCTATTGGTATGCATGTCCTTAGCCATTCGGTGATGGGTAAATGACTTTTTCTAAAGGCACATTTCCTTCTCATTTGCTCTTTGCAGCTATGTCCTGATCAGGTGTAAATATGTCTCGTCTGTCAAGGTTAGCATCTCCTATTTGACTGCCCCGTTACAATTACCGCTTCCTTTGTGAATACACTCTTTCTATAAAGGTGAAAGATCAGATTAACTATCGTTATTGTCCCTTATCCAACCTATTCTTGTTACAAAGTGCCTCCCCTAAATTTATCTGGCTTGCTCAATCCATCACACAATACATCAATCCACCAGTGCAGCAACTTTATTGTGATCATGTGATTAAAACTCTTTAAATTAAATAGTACATTACCACTTCATGTGAAGTGGTTAATTTCACTTGCGCACAAAAATGTGTGTTTGTTCTGCTGGAGCTTCCATCTTCCTTGAAGCAATTGGGAAGTTCACAAATAAGTAATTTATCACCACCTCTTATTCATCTATTATTCCTCTTAGTTGTTAGCACTGCTCCCTCACGGTGTCAGGAGCCTGGTTCGATTCCCAGCTTGGGTCATTATCTGTGTGGAGTCTGCACATTCTCCTCTTGTCTCTAATCAAAAAGGGAAAAAAGGCATACATAAGGTCCAGGCCGCTAAAAACAGATGAAGCATTGGAGGAATACAGAAAAAACAGAAAAGAACTCAAACAGGGAGTTAGAAGGGCAAAAAGAGATCATGAAATGTCCTTGGCAACAGGATTAAGGAGAATTCCAAGGCATTTTATACAAGAGAGTTGTCAGAGAAAGAGTCAAACCTCTCAAGAATAAAGGAGGGGAATTATGCTTAGAACCCAAGGAAGTAGGTGAAATCCTAAATGAATACTTTGTATTCACAAAGGCGAGGGACGTGTTGATTGATAATGTCTCCGGGGGATGTGTAAACCCGTTAGAACAAATTGCAATTACAAGGGAGGAAATGTTAGGTGTTTTATGGAGCATTAAGTTCGACAAATCCCTGGGGCCAGACGGTATCTGTCCTAGATTCCTGAGAGACAGGAGATGAAATTGCTGAGTGACAGAAATCTTTGAATCTTCACTGGACACAAATGAGGTCCCAGAGGATTGGAGGATGTTGGGGGGGGGGGGGGGGGGGAAGAGCAACACAATAAAGGGCAGAACCATCAGGATTGTAGACACACACAGGGGGATCTGGGTGTACAAGTCCACAGATCCTTCAAAGTGGCCGTACAGATGGAAAAAGGTGGTAAAGAAAGCATGTGGCATGCACGTGTTTATAGGACAGGGCATAGTGTAAAAATGGGCATATGATGTTGCAGTTATACAGAACGTTGGTTAGGCCACATTTGGAATACTGCGTCCAGTTCTGGTCGCCACACTACCAGAAGGATGTAGAGGCTTTGAAGAGAGTACAGAAAAGCTTCATCAGGATGTTGCCTGGTGTGGAAGGTATTAGCTATGAGGTGAGATTGAGTAAACTGGCTTCTTCTCCCTGGAAAGACAGAGGTTGAGGGGCCACCTAATAGAAATTTATAAAATTATGAAGGGTATAGTTAGGGTGAACAGTTGGAAGCTTTTTCCCGGGTCAGAAATGACAAACACAAGAGATCACAAGTTCAAGGTAAGGGAGGGGCAAGGTTCAGTACAGATATGCAGGGGATGTTTTTTACACAGAGGGTGGTGGGGGCAGACACGCTAGGATCATTTAAGACTCTGCCACGTGAACAGACTGGGAATAGAGGGCTACAAATAGATGGTCTAGTTAGGAACGTATAATCGGTGCAGGCTTGGAGGGCCGAAAGGCCTATTCCTGTGCTGTTTTGTTCTTGGCATGAGTTTCCTCTGGCTGCTCCAGTTTCCTTCTATATTCCAAAGATGTGCTAAATTGTGTCTTAGTGTCAGGGAGACTGGCTAGCGTTATGCGGATAAGGTCTTGGTGGGATTTGGTTGATACAGACTTGATGGGCTGAATGGCCTCCTTCTACACTGTAGGGATTCTATGGTATCTTTTCTCTGTTTATCTGGGACGCTGTTGTTTATTCATCAGCAGCAGATGAGATGTTAATTCGTAGTTACTTTATTTGAAGCGTTGGTTAGTTTATTTTTACTTGTAGTTGAATAGAATCAAAATGTAAATCCTTCTTAAATCTGGGAAATAAGCAAAACCTGTGCAGAGTGTGGGAGGGGAATGGGATGAAGAGTCACTTCAGTCATGCGGAAGTTAATGAGTTAAATGGTTTGAAACGCTCTCAGAAGAGTGGGATTGTGTTAAATGATGTAGAAGATTTCAGTGAAATGGAAATGATGAGAAGATTCCTGCATCCTTCTGAGATCTCTGCATACAAACATCAACAAAGGTCAGGAATAGGGCATTCAGTTTAAGTTTATTTGTCAGTATCACAAATAGGCTTACGTTAACGCTGTGATAAAGATACTGTGAAAATCCCCTAGTCAGCACGCTCCAGCGCCTGTTCAGGTACGCTGAGGGAGAATTTAGCACAGCCAATGCACCTAACCAGCACGTCGTTCAGACTGTGGGAGGAAACCGAGCACCTGGCGGAAACCCATGCAGACATGGGGAGAACATGCAAACTCTGCACAGACACTCACCCAAACTGGGAAGTGAACCAGGTCCCTGGCGCTGTGTAACTACTGTCCTGGTTAGGAAGGTCCTGAAGAGATTGGCGAGGCACTGAATAAATATTTCTCTTCGGTATTCACGCAGAGTGCTGGAAATGTAGCTGTGGAGAGCACTGAGGTACAGGGTTGCAAATTGGGGAGTATTGTAGTAGATAGGGAGGATGTGTTAGAAATTCTCGAGGGTTTGAAGTTGGATAAGTCCCCTGGGGCGGACGGGATTTACCCTAGGATTCTCTGGGAGGCAAGAGAGGAGATTGCAGAGCCTCTGGATCTGATCTTCAGGTCCTCGTTGGTTACGGGTGTGGTTCCGGAGGACTGGAGGATAGCGAATGTGGTCCCATTGTTTAAGAAGGGAAGAGAGACCTTCCAGGGAATTATAGGCCAGTGAGTCTTACTTCTGTTGTGGGCAAGGTATTGGAGAGAATTATTAGGGATAGGATTTATAGTTATTTAGAGAGAAATGAATTGATTGGGGATAGTCAGCATGGTTTCGTGAAGTGTAGGTCATGCCTTACTAACCTCATTGAGTTTTTTGAGAAAGTGACCAGAGAGGTGGATGGGGGTAAGGCGGTTGATGTAGTATATACGGACTTTAGTAAGGCTTTTGATAAGGTGGCCCATGGAAGACTTCTACAGAAAATGCAGATGTGTGGAATAGAGGGTGATTTAGCTAATTGGATTAGAAATTGGCTGGCAGATAGAAGACAGAGGGTGGTGGTTGATTGGAGATTTTCTTCGTGGAGTTCGGTGACGAGTGGTGTGCCTCAGGGGTCTGTTTTGGGGCCCCTGCTGTTTGTAATTTTTATAAATGATATGGATGAGGGTATTGAGGGATGGATCAGTAAATTTGCAGATGATACTAAAGTTGGTGGTGTGGGAGATAGTGAAGAGGGGTGTTTTAGTTTACAGAGTGACTTGGACAAGTTGCAGAGCTGGGCCGAGAGGTGGCAAATGGAGTTTAATGTGGAAAAGTGTGAGGTAATGCACTTGGCAGGAACAATAAATGTGTAGAGTATAGGGCTAATGGTAGGGCTCTTAATAGTGTTGAGGAACAGAAGGATCTTGGTGTATGTGTCAATAGATCCCTGAAAGTAGGCAGTCAAGTGGATAAAGTTGTTAAGAAGGCCTATGGAGTCTTAGCTTTTATTGGTAGGGGGATTGAATTTAGGAGCCGCGGCATCATGTTGCAACTGTACAAAACTCTAGTGCGGCCGCACTTGGAGTATTGTGTGCAGTTCTGGTCCCCACATTATAAGAAAGATGTGGAGGCATTGGAGAGGGTACAGAGGAGGTTTACCAGGATGTTGCCTGGTATGGAGGGCAGGTCTATGAAGAGAGGTTGAAGGATTTGAGGTTGTTTTCGTTAGAAAGGAGGCGGCTAAGAGGGGATCTTATTGAAGCATATAAGATGATTAGAGGTTTAGATAGGGTGGACAGTGATGCCTTTTTCCTAGGATGGAGAAAGCTAGCACGAGGGGACACAGCTTTAAATTAAGGGGTATGAGTTATAGGACGGATATCAGAGGTAGGTTCTTTACGCAAAGAGTGATTAGGGAGTGGAATGCCCTGCCTGCAGCTGTTGTGGATGCGCCAAGTTTGGTGGCGTTTAAGAGGTTAGTTGATAAGTATATGGATGAGAAGGGAATGGTTTAGTTAGGAGGGGCAGTGCTTTTTATTTTGGTCGGCACAACATCGAGGGCCGAAGGGCCTGTTCTGTGCTGTATTGTTCTATGTTCTATGTTCTATGTGTGAGCCTGCGAGCTCCTAATCTTGCCGTGTCGGACTAAATTGACTGGAGTTGGGTATTGTCTGCTTTGATTCTCACCTCAGAACATTACAGCGCAGAACAGGCCCTTCGGCCTTCGATGTTGCGCCGACCAATTAAGAAAAAGCAATGACCCTCTAACCTAAACCATTCCCTTTTCATCCATAAACTTATCTACTAATCTCTTAAACGCCACCAAACTTGGCGCATCTACAACTGCAGCAGGCAGGGCATTCCATACCCTTACCACCCTCTGGGTAAAGAACCTACCTCTGACATCCGTCCTATAACTACCACCCCTTAATTTAAAGCTATGTCCCCTCGTGCTAGCTTTCTCCATCCTAGGAAAAAGGCTATCACTGTCCACCCTATCTAAACCTCTAATCATCTTATATGTTTCAATAAGGTCTCCTCTTAGCTGCCTTCTTTCTAACGAAAACAACCTCAAATCCCTCAGCCTCTCTTCATAAGACCTGCCCTCCATACCAGGCAACATCCTGGTAAACCTCCTCTGTACCCTCTCCCTCCACATCTTTCTTATAATGCGGGACTAGAACTGTACACAATACTCCCAAGTGCGGCCGCACTAAAGTTTTGTACAGTTGCAACATGACGTTGCGGCTCCGAAATTCAATCCCCCACCAATAAAAACTAAGACTCCGTATGCCTTCTTAACAAACTTATCGACTTGATTGCCAACTTTCAGGGATCTGTGCGCATATACACCAAGATCCCTCTGTTCATCAACACTATTAAGAGTTCTATCATTAGCCCTATACTCTACACATTTGTTATTCCTGCCAAAGTGAATTACCTCACACTTTTCCGCATTAAACTCCATTTGCCACCTCTCGGCCCAGCTCTGCAACTTGTCCAAGTCTCTCTGCAAACTAGAACACCCCTCTTCACTATCTACCACTCCTCCGACTTTGGTGTCATCCGCAAATTTACTAATCCATCCTTCAATACCCTCATCCAGATCATTTATAAAAATTACAAAACAGATCCCTGAGGTACACCACTTGTAACCGAACTCCACGATGAATATCTCCCATCAACCACCACCCTCTGTCTTCTATCTGCTAGCCAATTCCTAATCCAATTAGCTAAATCACCCTCAATCCCATACATCTGCATTTTCTGCAGAAGCCTTCCATGGGGCACCTTATCGAACGCCTTACTAAAGTCCATATATACCACATCAACTGCCTTACCCCCATCCACCTCTTTGGTCACTTTTTCAAAAAACTCAATAAGGTTAGTAAGGCACGACCTACCCTTCACAAAACCATGCTGACTATCCCCAATCAATTCATTTCTCTCTAAATAACTATAAATCCTATCCCTAATAATTCTTTCCAATACTTTGCCCACAACAGAAGTAAGACTCACCGGTCTATAATTCCCAGGAAAGTCTCTATTCCCCTTCTTGAACAATGGGACCACATTCGCTATCCTCCAGTCTTCCGGCACTATACCTGTAACCAACGACGACCTGAAGATCAGAGCCAGAGGCTCTGCAATCGCCTCTCTTGCCTCCCAGAGAATCCTAGGGTAAATCCTGTCTGGCCCAGGGGACTTATCTAACTTCAAACCCTCAAGAATATCTAGCACATCCTCCTTATCTACTTCAATACTTTCCAGTTTACAACCCTGTATCCCAGTGTTCTCCACAACTACATTTACATCTCCCTGCGTGAATACCGAAGAGAAATATTTCAGTGCCTCTCCAATCTCTTCAGGCTCCATGCACAACTTCCCACTGCTGTCTCTGACTGGCCCTAATCTTGCCCTAACCAATCGTCTATTCTTAACATATCTAAAGAAAGCTTTAGGATTCTCCTTGATCCTATCAGCCAAAGTCTTTTCGTGTCCTCTTTTAGCTCTTCTCAACTCACTCTTTAGCTCCCTCCTGGCTAATCTATAGCTATCCGTTGCACTAACTGAGCCTTCAAGCCTGATCCTGACATAAGCCTCCTTTTTCCTTTTAACTAGCGAATTAATTTTTTTAGTACACCATGGTTCCCTTACTCGACCATTTCCTCCTTGCCTGACAGGGACATACTTATCAAGGACTCGCAGTAGCTGCTTCTTGAATAAGCTCCACATTTCAGATGTTCCCAGTCCCTGTAGTTTCCTAGTCCAACCTATGCACCCTAATTCTCTCCTAATGGTCTCATAATTACCATTCCCCCAGCTATAACTACTGCCCCCAGCTTCATGCCTATTCCTATCCATCACTAAAGTGAATGTAACCGAATTGTGGTCACTATCACCAAAATGTTCACCAACTTCCAAGTCTAACACCTGGTCTGGCTCATTGCCCAGCACCAAATCCAATGTAGCCTCGCCTCTAGTTGGCCTATCTACATACTGAGTCAAAAAACCTTCCTGCACACTTTGTACGAAAACTGACCCCTCTAACGAGCTAGAGCTATAGCTATTCCAATCAATATTAGTAAAGTTAAAGTCCCCCATAACAATTACCCTATTACTTTCACTCCTATCCAGGATCGACTTTGCAATCCTTTCCTCTACCTCTCTAGAATTTTTAGGAGGTCTATAAAAAACTCCCAACAGGGTGACCGCTCCTCTCCTATTTCTAACCTCAGCCTATACTACCTCAACAGACAAGTCCTCATCAAACTTCCTTTCTGTCACTGTGATACAGTCTTTGACTAATAATGCCACTCCTCCTCCCCTTCTACCTCCTTCTCTACTCTGACTGAAGCATTTGAACCCCGGAACCTGCAATAACCATTCCTTTCCCTGCTCTGTCCATGTCTCTGAAACGGCCACAACATCAAAGTTCCAGGTACTGATCCAAGCTGCAAGTTCCTCCACCTTATTGCGAATACTTCTTGCATTAAAGTATACGCATTTCAAACCATGCCCTACTCCACCCATACGCTGCTGTGCTTTACAATTCTCATCTATGACCCCCCCTATTCTCGTCCCTCTTAACATCCTCTTAACTCAGAAAGCCGAGTTCAACTTCCAATCCAGAGCCTTGAGCACAGAAATCCAGTCTGGCACTCCAGTGCTGCACTGTCAGAGATGCCGTCTCCCTACGGCTGATAAATCAAATCCCATGTCGTAGGCGGCACAGTGGTTAACACTGCTGCCTCTCAGCGCCAAGGAGCCAGGTTCGATTTCCGGCTTGGGTCACTGGCTGTGTGGAGTTTGCATGTTCTCCCTGCGTCTGCGTGGGTTTCCTCCGGGTGTTCTGGTTTCTTCCCACACTCTAAAGATTAGCCATGCTAAATTGTCCCTTAGTATCAGAGGGACTATGTGGGGTTACAGGAATAAAGCCTTGATGGGATTATTGTCAGTGCAGTCTTGATGGGCTGAATGGTCTCTTTCTGCATTGCAGGATCCTATGATCCTCTGGTGTGCTAAAAAGATCCAATTCTGTTATTTTAATAACAGCAGAAGAGTTCTCCCTGGTGACCTGGTCAATATTCATCCCTTAAACAACATCACTAATACAAATTGACTGCTAAGTTTGTTACATTACGACAGTGACTGTATTTCAAAAAGTACTTCATTGGCTGCGAAATGCTTTAGAATATCCTGTGGTCACTTTCTTTAAAGACCAAAGGACAAGGGCAATGCGGGTGGAGAAGGTAGTCAAGAAGGCATATGACATGCTTGCCTTCATCTGCTGGGGTGTTGAGTTTAAAAATTGGCAAATCATGTTGCAGCATAATAGAACCTTAGGCTGCACTTGGAATATAGTGTTCAATTCTGGTCGCCACACTACCAGAAGGATGTGGAGGCTTTTGAAGAGAGTACAGAAAAGATTTACCAGGATGTTCCCTGGTGTGGAGGGCATTAGCTACAAAGGAGAGGTTGGAGAAACTTGGTTTGTTCTCACTGAAGTGACAGAGGTTTAGGGGAGACCTGATAGAAATCTACAAGATTGAGAGGCGTGGATAGTCAGCAGCTTTTTCCCAGGGCGGAAGAGCCAATTACTAGGGGGCACAGGTTTAAGGTGTGAGGGGCAGGGTTTAAAGGAGATGTACAAGGCAGATGTTTTACAGAGTAGTGCGTGCCTGGAACTCGTCAGAGAGATAATGGAAGCAGATACTGTAGTTACTTTTAAGGGGCGTCTTGACAAATAGGATGGGAATAGAGGGATATGGTCCCCGGAGAGTAAGGGGAATTAGTTTACTCGGGAGCATGGTCGGTGCAGGCTTGGAGGACCAAAGGGCCTGTTCCTGTGCTGTAATTTTCTTTGTTTTTTTTTATTGACAATACGGCACAGGAACAGGCTGTTCAGCCCAGCAAGCCATGATGTAAATTCTAAAGACCATTTGCCTTGATGGGGTCTGTCTCTGGCACTTGCCTATCCATGTATCAATCCAGTTGCTACAAAAATGGAAATCTTTGCGTATCTGTGACTGTGGGTAATGACAACAGATAGGGTTGTAGGTCAGAGTGACCGGTCAGTCTGTCCATTGCACTGAATGGAAATGCTGTTGCATATTGGCCTTTTGAGTGTTCTGGTGAAACATTAGCTTTATTGGTTTGGACAACTCAAATCCTGCTTGTGAAATGGTAAATATTGGCTCAGAATGCTGACATGTATTGAAGATTTAATTTAACCACACTTTTGATTTGTTTTTTTCAAGTTTGCTTGTCCCCTGTAGAATAGGTCTGAAACAGCAATGTCTGTGTAGAATTGAACCTTTTTGTGCCTTGTAGATTTTTAAAAAGATTTTTGTGTATTGCTGAGGGCTGGTGGGTTACCCTGGTTTATATTTTCACTGTGCTCTGCTCCCATCCTATCCCCACATTCACTGTGCCTCCCCCATTCCCCTACTAAACCTTCCCTTTTTGCTTTCTATTTCTGCTACTGTTAAGTTTGTTTCTCGCAAGACTCTTCCATCCTTGATACAAAGGCAAACACCAACCACTGTACGATTCAGTACGATTCTTCTTACACATGCTAGTTGGCATATGTAGCAAAACTTCCACTCAGTGCTGGAGGTCAGGTAGCAAAGGCGCACTCAGTAATGGGACAGTCCCCCTTTTTATGTAGCTTTACAATCCTCATGGTCACATGCAGTCTGATGCAATATAGCTAATCATGAAACGCTCTTTGATCTAGTCAGGTTAACCATATTTAAAGTCATAATATGGTTATAATCGATTCATAGCAGGCTAAAGTTATTTATGCCTTTCATATCCCAAACTGCGGGTTTAGCAAGTTTTGCAAAAGCACATAGTTGCATGAGATATTAACGCCTTAATATCTCATTCCCTTCTTTTTATCATTTCATGATAACTTAAATCTTTAGAGAGGAGTTTGGGCTCTGCGCTAGGCCAGGCATTGACAAACGTGTTGTAGCAAGGAAAGTAATAAGCAAACCACCAGAATAATCATTCTCAAATGCATTAGATTCTTCCCCAGTCCCCAAAGAGGTTACAAAAGGACAAAGTTCTGCCCTTCAATGCTCACTAAATCAGTGATATTGTCAGAGGTATGTATATACAGCACTGGAAGCCTATTAGGGTGCAGGTGCCTTAATAGCTGCCAACAAGTAATCTAAAGCCATTCAGTTTTGGAGCGCCACCATTCGTATAGCTATGACTTTAGCTGAAACTTCAGAAGTAGCGGTGCTCACATCCTCTAATTCATCTGCAGTATCGTTAACTATTTTCTCAAGAGCTGACGCCATATTGATTAGCTCTCGAGCTGCTTTTGCTATCCCATAGGCAGAAAGGTTATCATCCAAAACCGTTCAGTTTCGGTGATGGCCTGTTTAGATCTCAACAGATGTATCTTGGGGTGAAGATGCAGAGAGTCATAACGTTAGACACAGGGGAACACATACATTCAATAGCAAGATCCAGATCAGTCCCAGCGAAGCCAAGGATAGGCGTTGTTGCCACAGACAAAGTAAGTGCTTTTGTATGCTATCGTATTGCCTAATAGGCCAGGATTGGCTGGGAAATTTGTTATTGGGGTGTGTGATATTTTTCAGTTCCCATCCTTCACCATCTTTTGGTAAGATGGCGTTCTGTATGAACATCCCAGTTTGTGTAATGGGACAAGAAACCCTTTTCTCTTTCTGACTGGGATTGGTAATATTAAACTGCTGAATGCATTAGCTACGGCCAATGGGCATAGTTCTGATTCTTATCAGGCAGATAGATCCTCTTTGTTGATTTTTTACAACAAAGTGGGGTAGGGAGTCTGATCTATCGTATTTGGGTTGGTAATTTGTTATATTACACTGCTCTGCAAGTTGAGCAATATTTTTGCCCAAATGTACCCATAGAGGGATGTCCTCTTTGTTGACTTTTACGAAGCCTATAGGATCGACCCCATCGAGGTCCTTGGAAACCGTAAGGATTTGTTCCTGTATCCTGGATTGACAGTCAATGTGATGTGAGGGGACACGAGGCCTGATTGGCGCCATAGGGAAGGCAGGACCTGTACAAGGAAGGCCGACCCTTCCTTCCCCTCGATAAAGCTCATGACAGTGATGGGAATACATGGGTCAAAAATGACAGCCAGCTCCAATGAGGCTCTGGTAGGATTGTAACACAGGGTGACGTGAGGGTGGGGAATTTGTAGGGAGGGAATAAAGTCCTGAGGGGATAGGCCGATCGTCCATCATTGGAGTGACCTGTGCACCCAAAATTGTTGCTTAGTTGGTTCACTCCTAATACTGATGCCCTCATTGAGTCAGAGGATTTCAATCTGAAGGGGGACAATAAATCCCTCTCAATAAGTTAACTCCTAATTCTGGGGGCCAAACTCCACTGTTAGATGCTCTGTCGGGGGGTATACTTGTTCTTGCCCCATGAATCTGTTAAGATTCACTGAGACAGGTGAAAGCTGAAATCCATGTTGCTGCATACATGAGGTGTCCATTGTCGATGTGGTGGCTCCAGTATCAATCATAAAAGGATGTAATCTGGCCCTGGGCCACCAAATCGATCATTAGTTCGTCCCTGGGATCCCTAGTCAAAACTGGCAAGTTATGGGAGGAGGGTAGTTATCCCGAAAATGAGTTGGCTGTAGACAACGTCTGTCTCTGTCCCCGAGGCCTGCCTTGAGATTGGTTGTGGGGGCAGTCCCGCTGCCAATGATTATGGCTGTCACAATTAAAACAACCGTGTCCTGGGTGGGGTGGCCCCCGTCACGGAGGGTGAACTTGGTCCATGGTATGGAGGGTGTGTTGCATTCGGGGCTTCGTATTGGGGAGCATGGGGGCTGTTCAGGTGGGTCACATAAGCCTTCCCATAATTATCCACTCATCCAAGGACAAAATACTGGGGCTCCATTTGGTACCTTTCTCCCAGTCTGGATCAGATAGAGCAGGATCTTGATTGACACGGAGGACATTGCTCCATTTCTTGCTTAATTTTAGTACGTTTTGATTCCTTAAAGGAATTCCAATAATAGGTTGGAGCCTTCCTCATCTGGGACCGTGTATTGTCAGGCCAGTCCATGTTGTTAGTATGAATGGCAGTGGCTAATGTCTCAGGGATGCATTGCAACAGGAAGGAACTAACTTGGGGAGATCTGTTCCCCACATTGTAGGTGGTATTCCCAGGTTTAGGCTCACGTTCCAGCACCTTGGTGACATCTTCTGACTGCAGTAGAGTTCAGAGGACAGTCCTGATGGTTGTAATCTGTTGCTGAGGCTGATTAATAGCCCCTGAAAAGGTTGCCCAATCCTGGTATTGCAGGTGGTCTTCCATCTGGCACACTTGCTGGCCTGTGCAACAGAGACTAAAGAGGTCTTGATGGGTTGCCTAATACATTTGAATGGTTCCCACAATATTACGAAATCCTCGGGACTTGTCTTATGATTAGGGGCATTGGACATAAACACATTTCGTGAAGTTTCCAAGAAGTGTAAACTTTCATGGTCTGTTCTGCAACTGAGGCATTTTTCGCGAAACTCTTCTGTCTTGATACGTACAAAGGCAAATACCAATCACTGATTCAAAAATTCTTTATTCTTCTTACATATGCAAGCTGGCAAGCCTTTGCTACATAACTTCCGCTCAGTGCTGGGAGTCAGGCAGCAAAGTCGTGCTCAATAATGGGAACGTCCCCTTTATGTAGCTTTACATGTGGCCTGATGCCATATAGCTAATCACGAGACACCCTTTGTTCTAGTCAGGTTAAAGCTATAATGTGGTTATATAGAAAGAAAGAGAATTGTTAATAGGTAAGTTCATTAATCGTAGATGTCTTAAACTTGTCATTTTGAAATCAATTCATAGCAGGCTAAAGTTATTTATGCCTTTTGTACCCCAAACTGCTGGTTTAGCAGGTTGTTGCATGAGGTATTAACCCTTTAATATCTCACTACAGCCAACTGGCATCAACTCCACCAAATCATGGACATACAGAATAGAAACCACTTTAGTGCCTTGAGCCTGATGTATTTGTTAAGATCCACCATCCCCCTCCTCTCACCATACTCCTAAGGAATGAATCTTCTTCCATTCCATCTTTATAAAAAATTCAGTAGAGGCAGAGAGTTCAAAGGTCACACAATCCTCTGAGAGAAAAGATCTCTCCTCATCTCTGTCATGTTAGAACGACCTCAAATTTTAATCCTGGACTCACCCACGAGAGGAAACATCCTTTCCTCATCCACCTTGTCAGTATCTTTCAGAATCTTGTACACGCCAATTAACTCTCACCCTCACTCTTATAAACTCCAGTGGAAACAGGCCCAGTCTATCCAACCTTTCCTCATAAGACAATTTTTTCATTCTAGGTATCTGGTAAACATTCTCTGAGCCACTTCCAACACATTAAATTCTTCCTTAAACACAGAGACCAAAAATGTACACTGTAGTCTTACCAATTTCCTATGTAACTGAAGCATAACATCCTTAATTTTTCAGTTTAATTCTCCTCCTTGCAATGAAGGTTAGTATTCTGTTGGCCTTCTTGATTGCTTGCAAATGACTCCTGCACAGTAACACCTAGATGTCTCTCCATCTTGGAATTCTACAGCTGGTTTCTGTTGAAGTAATACTCTGCCTTTTTATTCTTTCTGCCAAAGTGAACATTTCACACTTTCCCACACTATATTTCTCCAACCTGACTTTTGCCCACTCACTCTACCTATTCATATCTGTCTGCATCATCCTTATGTCCCCTTTACAACATACTTTCCAAGCTGTCTTTGTGCTGTCTGCAAATTCAGCTATTGTGTAATCTTTTCATTTAAGCCATTAACATAAATTGTAAAAAGTTGAGATCTCAGTAAGCACCCCTGTGAACTCCACTTGTCACATGCTGCCAATTAGAAAATGACTCATTTAAGCATGTTCTGTTTTCTAGTGGCTAACCAATCTTCTATCCATGCTGCAGTGTTACTCCCTGCACCATGAACCTTTTTTTACAACAGTTGACGTAGCAGCTTACTGGAAATCTAAACTTGATCGCTTGCCCACCTTTCTTAATTTAAAACCTTTTCTCTACTTTCCTATTGTGCTGTTAGCTAGAACACTGGTCCCAGTGCAGACGGATCCCAGTTTCCCCAATACTGATGCCGGTACCCCACAAACCGGAACCACTCCTCCCCACACCGGTATCAGAGTCATGCACTCAGTTTTCTAATCTGGTGTGACCTGTACCAATTTGCACACGGTTCAGGTAATGATCTCCAGAAGTTATGACTTTTTGAGGTTCTGCTCATTAATTTGATGCCCACCACCTCATATTCTGTGTAGAACCACTTCCCTGGTTCTCCCAGTGTTGTTGGAATCTACTTGGACCATAGCAATGAGGTTGTTCCTCTCAGCCCAGAGCAGATGCCCTAAACCTGGCACTGAATCTTATCACAAGACACATGAACCCATTATCATGTCACACTATCTGTAACCCACATGACTTGCCTGGGCTTGCAACATCTCACTTACTGTCCTGTCTGGAGGCAATACACATCTCTTTAACCTGTGCTTAATGCTATTTCCACTCACATTGTCTGCACCTTTCAGAATTGATTAGCTGTAAAGACTTGCATTCTGATCAGTATTCTGTAAACCGAGTGTGCCTTTGTATGCTCTGTGAACAGAACTCTCCACTGACGAAGGGGCAAACCCCGAAAGCTGGTCAAATAAGCTTGTTGGACTTTAACCTGGTGTTGTGAGATTATACCAGCATGTTTTGATTTAAGTTCCGTTTTCCAGCATCTGCAGTATTTTGCTTTTGTTGTCCAATCTGCCAGTTTGCTGAATTGCTGATCATGAAAAGGGAAGTAATTTAAATGTCCAAAACTGGCCTTTCCCAAGTCACGTTTTAATGCTTCTAGTTTTAGTTCATGTTATGAAATCTGACAGATGCAGAACCTAGGTTTGTGACTTTTCTAAAGAAAATGTCCTGCTGTTTTAATCCTGTGAATTTCTGTCCTTCGCTCCTCTGAATGTACCTTGGGTGAAGAGAGCAGGGTGCTGGGGACCAAGGGGTGAGGGTGAGAGTGACAGGGTGTGAGGGTGAGGGGACAGGGAGAGACTGAGAGGGTGTGAGGGTGAGGGGACAGGGAGAGACTGAGAGGGTGTGAGGGTGAGGGGACAGGGAGAGACTGAGAGGGTGTGAGGGTGAGGGGACAGGGAGAGACTGTGAGGTGTGAGGTGAGTGAGGGTGAGGGGACAGGGAGAGACTGTGACGGGACAGGGAGAGACTGGTGAGGGTGAGGGGACAGGAGAGACTGAGAGGGTGAGGGTAGGGGACAGGGAGAGACTGAGAGGGTGAGGGTGAGGGGACAGGGAGAGACAGGAAGACTGAGAGGGTGAGGGTGAGGGGACAGGGAGAGACTGAGAGGGGTGAGGGTGAGGGGACAGGGAGAGACTGAGAGGGGTGAGGGTGAGGGACAGGGAGAGACTGAGAGGGGTGCAGGGAGGGTGAGGGGACAGGGAGAGAGACTGTGAGGGTGAGGGTGAGGGGACAGGGAGAGACTGTGAGGGGGGTGAGGGTGAGGGGACAGGGAGAGACTGAGACGGGGTGAGGGTGAGGGGACAGGGAGAGACTGAGAGGAGGGTGAGGGGACAGGGAGAGACTGAGAGCCTGGGGGTGAGGGGACAGGGAGAGACTGAGGAGACTGTGAGGGTGAGGGGACAGGGAGAGACTGAGAGGGTGCTGTGAGGGTGAGGGGACAGGGAGAGACTGAGACGTGTGTGAGGGTGAGGGGACAGGGAGAGACTGAGAGGGGGGTGAGGGTGAGGGGAAGGGAGAGACTGAGAGGGGGTGAGGGTGAGGGGACAGGGAGAGACTGAGAGGGTGAGGGGACAGGGGAGACGAGAGGGGGTGAGGGGCAGGAGAGAACGTGAGGGGGTGAGGGGACAGGGAGAGACTGAGAGGGGGTGAGGGAGGGGAAGGGAGGAGAGATGAGGGGGAGGGGTGAGGGTGAGGGGACAGGGAAGAGAGACTGAGAGGGGGTGAGGGTGAGGGGACAGGGAGAGACTGAGGGAGAGGACAGGAGAGACTGAGAGGGGGTGAGGGTGAGGGGACAGGGAGAGACTGAGAGGGGGTGAGGGTGGTGAGGGGACAGGGAGAGACACGAGAGGGGGTGAGGGTGAGGGGACAGGGAGAGACTGAGAGGGGGTGAGGGTTGAGGGGACAGGAGAGACTGAGAGGGTGAGGGGACAGGGAGGAGAGACTGAGAGGGGTGAGGGGACAGGAGAGACTGAGAGGGTGAGGGGACAGGGAGAGACTGAGGGACAGGGAGAGACTGAGACTGAGGGGACAGGGAGGGACAGGGAGAGACTGAGACTGTGAGGGTGAGGGGACAGGGAGAGACTGAGATGAGAGGGTGAGGGGACAGGGAGAGAGACTGTGAGGGTGAGGGGACAGGGAGAGGACTGACTGAGAGGGTGGGAGGACCTGAGGGTGAGGGGACAGGGGAGAGACTGTGACTGTGAGGGTGGACAGGAGAGACTGTGATGAGAGGGTGAGGGGACAGGGAGAGACAGAGACTGTGACTGTGAGGGTGAGGGGACAGGGAGAGACAGAGACTGTGACTGTGAGGGTGAGGGGACAGGGAGAGACAGAGACTGTGACTGTGAGGGTGAGGGGACAGGGAGGACTGAGAGGGTGAGGGGACAGGAGAGACTGTGAGGGTGAGGGGACAGGGAGAGACTGAGACGACTGGAGGGTGAGGGGACTAGAGGACTGTGAGGGTGAGGGGACAGGGAGAGACTGAGACTGAGAGGGTGAGGGGACAGGGAGAGACTGAGACTGAGAGGGTGAGGGGACAGGGAGAGACTGAGAGGGTGAGGGGACAGGTAGCGAGCAGGGGAAATAAAGGGAGACAAAATCTGAAAGTGGTTGAGGGGAGGAAGCAGAAGGAAGTGAATAACCTTGAGTTTTGTATTTGTTGTGACCAATCTGTTTACAGTGAGGGCTGATTTTTATTGCATATTCATTTACAATATTGTTCCTTTTTGTATTATCTAATATGATTCATGTACAACATGATCACAAGGCATCTGTAGACAAGATGCTGGCTCCACTAATCTGCTTTTGTGTTTTGTGATCACCTTGAGTTGCTCTCCCACATTGGTGTCAAATTTACCCTCACATTTGCACACTCTGCAGCAAGGAGTGTGAATCTGTTTAGTGTTTTTCAATTCAAATTGACGTAAGAACATTTACATGTTTGCTGCAGTACCAGTGATACAATGATAGTTTAATTATAACCGAATACAATCTGTAATCGGACTGTCCTGAACAAGTTGGTTTCTGAAGCTGAGACCGTGAATTCAGCCTTGACCAGAGCTGACCACCTCTTCCATGAAACTGCAAATGTCTATTTACACTCTCTCTGTTGAAAGGTTATCACGAGTGAAGAAGCAGAAAGGCGAGGGAAGTTTTACGACAGTAAAGGCATCACCTACTTGTTTGATCTAGATTATGTGGAGGATGAGTACACTGTAGATGCTGCAAGATTTGGAAACATTTCACACTTTGTGAATCACAGTGTAAGTATTGAGCTTGTTTGAAAGAAGTTCTGGATTATAAATTTAAAAATAAATCTTCCAGCCACCTAATGGTGTTGTATGGAACCACTTAGAGTCGATTAAAGTTATTCTCAGAAATTGAATACGCCAAAGCTATTGCAACTGCTGAGATATGTTTTAAAACAGCCTTCATAAAGTCGACCAAATAAAGAGGGTTTGGACATAACTCAGCACAATATCGAGGGTTGTAGGGTCGATGCTGTGCTGTTCTGTGTTCTATGAATTGAGGGTTATGGTGAGCAGATGGGTAAATGCAGCTGAGTCCGTGAAAAAGTCAGTCATGATCTTACTGAATGGTGGAGCAGGGCTTGAGGAGTCAGATGGCCTATTCCTTGCTCCCTCTCCTTATGAAGGCTGTACAGCTGAGTATTTGATTGCCAGTAACAGTGGAAAGAGATGGAGCATGCCAGAGGATTCAGAGGCTGGGGTATTTGAAGAGCTGAAAGTGGTTATAAACTGGGAGGGGAGAAGATATGAAGGGATTTCAAACATCAGGATGAACATTTTAAATTGGAGGTATTAGGATGAGGAACAAATGAAAACTGAGAGGGCAGTTCAAGAGGCTGGGAATTCTGTGGAGAGTAACTCACCTCCTGACTCCCCAAAGCCTATCTGCCATCTACACAGCACAAATCAGGAGTGTGACGGAATCCTCTCCACTTATATGAATGAGTGCAGCTTTAGCAACACTCGAGGTCAACCCCATCTAGGGCAAAGCAACCCACTTGATTGCACCACTTTCATCCACCCCATTTTCCTTCCATCTTTCCATTGCCAATGCTCAATAGCAGCAGTGTGTATCATGTACAAGGTGCACTGCAGCAATTCATAGAGGCTCCTTAGACAGCACCTTCCAAACCTCTCCCACCTAACACAAGAGCAGCAGAAACATGCGAACACTCCACCTGCAGATTTCCCTTCAAGCCACTCGCCATCCAGACTGGGAAATAAATTGCTGTTCCTTCACTGTTGCTGGATCAAAATCCTGGACGTCCCTCACTAATAAACCTGTGGGGGTATAAGAAAGCAATTCACCACCATCTCCCATTGAGATGGGCAACAAATACTGATCTAGTCAGTGATGCCCCCATTCCCTACATAATTTTTTTTAATCGTAGGGGTGATGGGTGAGTGGGCCCGTGTAGGGTAGAACTGCTCGGTCAAAATTAGAATGGAAATGTACAGAGGGTGGAGTTTGGTCAGGAGAATATTGGTATGGAAGTGTCAAAGATACATTTGTGTAATAGATGGACTGAAAGAAGTGATGTTAGAGACACCACATCAGTCTCTGTGATGGGATGGATAGTGATCGTTTTGAATCCACATGTTGGGGTTAAATGGGAAGCTTAGTTCAGGTTGAGTTGTGATCAATGTAAGACAACGGTGGGGAGTGCAGTTTTGGCGCTGATATGAGCAATTTGATAATTAGCCTTATTGGCTAGTCTGGTTTAATGGATTGGATTAAATCTATCTTCTCTTCCACAGTGTGATCCCAATCTCCAAGTTTACAATGTTTTCATCGATAGTTTGGACACTCGCTTCCCAAGGATTGCACTATTCTCGACGCGTTTTATAAAGGCTGGGGAAGAGTTGACCTTTGACTATCAGATGAAAGGTGCGTCTCTCATTAGCCAAATGTAGGAAGCCTCGAGGTGGGATTGCCTTTGGTCAGTGACTGGGGCAACTGCTTCCCATAAAATTCCAGCCATTTTTGGAGGAGGTTTTTGAATGGGGTCAGGTGTTGATCAATTAATAAGGTCATTCTTCATTTTATACATTTTGTAAATAACTCACACATTTTAGTATTTTCTACTATACTAAATGTGACTACCTGTGAAACATTCTTCCAAGTTTGTAGACTGAATTTTCAATCATGATCATCTTTCTCAATTGGAGAAAATACTCCCCTAATCTCTTTCTATCTTTGTACAGTCGGAAACTATCTGAAAGGGTTAACGGCAAAATCCTGCAGGTGCTGGAAACTGAAACAAAACAGAAACTGCTGGAAAATCTCACCGGGTCTGATAGCATCTGTAGAGAGAGAATAGATCTCTGACGAAGGATCATTCAGACGCGTAATATTAACACATGCTGTCAAACCTGCTGAGATTTTCCAGCATTTTGCATTTCTGACTGCCTGAATGATGTTGGTGTTCTTCCTGCCTCACTGTCACTGATTTAGCATTTTAAAAATCTTTTTTTTTTGTGTCTGATGCTGATCAGGTTAGGTTGATTGGCCGTGCTAAATTGACCCTAGTGTCAGGGGGATTGACAAGGTAAATGAGGATTGCGGGAATAGGGCCTGGGTAGGATTGTGGTCTGTACAGACTCAGTGAGCTGAATGGCCTCCTTCTGTACTGTAGGGATTCTATGCTACTGTCCATTGCCTTGAGTGATCCATCATAAATGACAATAAATTCTCACAGCTGAGTGTTTGTTTGTTTAAGAAGGGCATTATTAACCATGTTATGTACAGGCTATAGAGGGAAAGAAATGATGTTTCCTTCTCCTTTTGTCAGGCTGTCGTGTTTAATGATCAGATAATTTACATGGGTCACTTGTTCTCAAATTACTGGATAAATTTGGCCTCTCAATTTGTTATGGTGGGAGTTTTGAATTTGACCTTTTTGCTGCTTGTCAAGTGTCACACCCACTACATGAATGATATGCCTAAAATTGATTTAGGGAGAGGCTGCATGCCGTGAGTGAGGGCAGTGGGAATAAAACAGCGAGGGAAAAAAAAGGAACAGGACCTACTGCTGAAATTTCTAGTCAAGAATAAGTGTTGTGCTCCTTCTGAATGTTTCATTCAACCAGAGGGTGATTAGGGATGGTCAATAAATAGTGCGAAGCACCCACCTCTCATAAATGAATGTTTAAGTTTCTGCTGTAGAATCCTTGGAATGAATTAATTTCAAGTGGGTGCGAATAGAATGTTTTGTTCACTGATCTGGTATAATTGTACTGTTGGTTTTGGTAGGTTCGGGTGATGTGTCCATTACAGAAACTTCTGAAGTCAACAGCTCACCCAAAAGACAGCGTAGGATTGAATGCAAGTGTGGATCACGGTCCTGCAGAGGATACATGAATTAACCAATATTCAAAGAAGAAAGTTGTATTTCTTTTTTTTAAAGATAGAAATGTGTGACTCTTTTATTTTTGTGTTCTGATTCCATCAGATCTCTCGGGTAATGACATTTGGGGAAGCTGAAATACACAGCCATATGGTGAATTTGGTGATAGTTATGAGTTGGAAAGCAGCTCTGTGGGATGATGTTTATGGGAGAAATAATTGTCCTCTTTTATCAAATCATTGATACTACTTATAACTTGTGCACAAGTGGTTGCTGACTAACATTGTGACAGTGGTCTTTGTGCAGCACACCCTGTTTTACCAGAGCACTCTCTCTCTCTACCCTTTTCACTTTAAATGACAGTATTGATTCAGAAAGATTTTCCCACTTTTCTCTAGTGGATATTTGCCTTGTGAGTTTCTACTTGCTTTTGCTAAACTGAATAAATGTAACTTGATCAGACAGACAGCTAACATCCTATATTCCAAAGATTCAGTATGTGTTTCCCCACTCTAAAATGGACACCGGGGCTGGAATTTTAGTGTCCTGCCCACCGCTGGAATTGGAGTGGGTGAGGGGTGGACCATAGATTCATTGATCTCGGGTGGAATTTTCCAGTTTCAGGCCAAACGAGACTAGAGAATTCCGTCCCACGTCTCCATACTTCCCTGTAATACTGATGGTACTCTGTAAATTACAGATCTATTAAGACCAAATTTTTTGTGCACCAGTTATACCCAGATAACTAGTACCTCCTCCAGTATCAAGAATGAGAATATCAAAGCTCAAAAAAATAAGCAAAGGAGTGTGCGTACATCTAAGATGGGTGAATGCCAATATTAATTATGGGGTATTGAGTAAATTGTTAACCTCCAAGGCTGCAACCCAAAATGAAGTGATGCAGTGTTCTATATAATCTTAGTGAGTTTGTGTTTGAGGTCATCACATCTTTAGCTCACTAAATAATAGATTATGCAAACAAATACAATTATAAATTATTTTTTGTACTTTTTAATAGGAGTGGGGATATTTGAAGAAAGAAGTAGCAATCATAACTATCGCCCCCACACTCCAGTCCCCTAAGGTTTAGGTATTTGAATACCATTTAGGCAAAATTGTTAAAGGTACTCTTTAATTTGGCTTCCTTCCAAAGATTTTGAAATGAGTGATGTTGCTGAAGGAATTTTTTTAATTACCTGCTTTTTTTTTACTTGTTTGAAAGTGATAACTATTGCGCTTGCGCGGAGTGCTCTCTAAAACAGTAGCAGCTTGAATTTGAATGAAACATAGAATATCAGAGGCATTATATTGTGCAAAGATTATTTTTTTATTTCCAGGTTGAGTTATTATATTTTGAGTAAACAGCCCAAGTGATGATTGGAAATTTCCAATCAGCGAATCTGTCGGGCAAATTTAAACTTCCCTGTTCTTGGTGCAAGCTCAGTGTCAGTCCAGTTGCAAGCTGTCTATCCTCAGTGACAGAGCCACAGCGTCGGGGAGATGTGTGACGCGTGGTAATGCAAGTTTAAAGCTGGCTTCAATTATGCAGTTGACGTTTTACCTGACGCTTTTTTTTTGAAAAAAGATTTTGCTCTGTCAGAAGTCAGGTTTATTGATCAGCTGGAAGTTTCCCGGATTCCCACTGAGCACTGCAAATGTGTTGAGCACTTTGTGCAGCATTTGTAGCACCAGAAATGAACCAAATGTAGTTTTTGGGGTGATAATGAGGTGCAGATTCTTTTTGTAATGGACGGATAGACTGCACATCACACAAGATGAATGTCTGCTTTCACTTTGAACCCTTTGAACTATAAGCTGCTACCTCGAGTGGTAATGTTTTGGTGTTGATAAAGAATTTTGAAATAGTCTTAAATCAACGCGAGGGGAAGGGTTTTGAAGCAGTAACTCCTCTTCCTCCTCTCCAAAAAAGGGTAAACTGGTAGAGGATCCCATGGCCTTGGAGTTCTGGAGTCTGGGAGTTTATAGCCTGAATTAAATATCAAAAAAAGCTGAAAATTGACTTATATTTTTCTTACAATTTGTAGGATTGTTTTAAGTTGTGTATACCTCCTTTGTACTGAGCGGTGAATTGAAAACTGGTGCTGTAAAATATGTTTAGCTCAAAGAAATGAATAAATGTCAATGTTTCAAGTTGGTCTATTCTGGCTGCTGCTTTTTCCATTCTGGAAACTGGCTAAGTAATCCAGAGTTCAAATTCCAGTATAGCAGTGAGAGAAGTTTACATTAATTCACAACAAAATTACAGTGCAGAAGGCAGCCAATTGGCCCATTGTGTCTGCACTGATTCTCTGACGGAACACCTTACTCAAGCTCAATCTTTGCCTTATCACTGTAACCCCGTATATTTATCCTGCTAATTCCCCCTCCCGCCCCAAACGCTATGTCTTTCAACACTAAGGGGCAATTTACCATGCTCAATCAACCTAACTGTATTTGGAGTGTGGGAGGAAACTGGAGCACCCAGCGGAAATCCATGCAAACAGAGAATGTGCAAACTCCTCAAAAAAAAAAGTTGCCCAAGGCTGGAATTGAACACGGGTCCATTGTGCTGCCTGAATTCTGGGGTAAATAGCTAGTATATGTAATGGTGAGTGTACAACTAACAGTCATTAAAACCTCATTAGTTTTCAAATATCCTTAAGGGAAGGTTGGCAATAAGCAGTGCCTCTGGTGATAAACAGAAGGAACGTGATTGGACTCCCAATACCAAGCTGTGGTCTCGAGCTACAATTCTGAGATTGCGAGCTGTTACCTGGAAATGGAGAAACTTGGACTGCTGGTCTGGTTGGAGCCTAAATATTCGTGGGTATCATTCAGAATGAGCCAGTGAAAATGGCTGCAAAGATACTGGCAAATAAACTGAGGGCTAGGATTAGGAAATCCACAAAGGTCTGACCTTTGTGTGACCCTTGCATGCTTTATTCTCATACGCCCTTTCAAAGTGGTGACACAACCTTCTGAAAAGCAGCAATTAGGGACAGGCAATAAATGCTAGCTTTGCCAATCATGAAAGCGGTGCGACATGAATTGAAATTACATCTGTCAGTTTCAGTTGCTGAGTCAGTATTGAACAATGAAGCTTCTCTATTCATCTTTCCTTAAAGCAACCATTGCCTTACATATCAGGAAAGAACTTCCCAGAGAAATAACATTTCCATCTGTATTTGCAAAGTCCCTTCCAGGCAAGGGTCAGTATTAGCTTTGTTTTAAAAATCCTCATGAGGAGCAGAATCGCTGCAAAGCTTTAACTGAAAGACTGTGTGGACTTCCAATACTTCGAGGGCAAGCGGAAGGTCAGGAGGGAGTCACAACAAGTAAGGAACACAATACTTGACTGCTTAGAATCATAGAATCCTTACAGTGCAGGAAGAGGCCACCCAGCCCATTGAGTGTGTAATGACTCTTACCCAGCCCCGCCCTGTAACCTCGTGTATTAACCCCACTAATCCCCTCTACTTATAACCTGGGACGTGAACAGCAAATTCAGCACGGCCAATCAATCCAACCTGCACATCTTTGGACTGTGGAAAGAAACCAGAAAATATGAGGCAAATCCCTGAGAGATGCAAAGAGTAGGGTAGAAATAAGAAGGGATGGAATTCTTGCCAAGTCGCAAGTTCAAACAAAGGGTGTAGTTCTGGATTTATTTTTAGGTAATGAAGCTGGGCAGGTGGGTGAAGTGACTATATTTTGTTGGGAGTGATTACAATTCAGTTTGAACATGATTATGGAAAAGAAGAAAGGTGAAACAGGATTTTGAACACTAATTTTGGAGCAAGGCCAATTTTACTAAGCTGAGGAGTGACTTGCTAAAGCAAATTGGAAACAGCTAGAATGAAGATAAATCAGTGTGAGAACAGTGGGAGGTATTCCGAGGGGAAAATTTGAAAGGTTCATAGCAAACATGGATCTGGGCATAGCTGACTGAAGTTATTGCCCATCCCTAATTTCCCTTGTTCCGAGGGTATTTTGACTCAATCATATTGCTGTGGATCTGCAGCTGTGTAGGTCAGACCAGGTAAGGATGGCAGATTTCCTCTCCCTAAAGGACGTTAGTGAACCAGATGGGCTTTTCCAACAATCAACAATGGTTTCATGATTGCACCTAATAGACGAACTATGGAATACAAGAGCAACCTTGTTACAATTCAGAATTCTTTCCTCCTCTTTGGATATGGTGAGTAGTGATGCTAGAATGCACACGTATTTTATTTCTGTATTTCCAAGCCCACGTTCACATCATCAGGAATTACCACCATGTAACTGTTTAGCTGCCTCGATTTTCACTGTTTTTCCAGCAGCTAATTTATTGTAGAGGACAGTCAATTCTTCTGGCTGTGGGGATTCAGAATCCGGAGTTGATGGAATTTCAAAGTCTGAGGTATTTTGAGAGTCAGGCTTGGAAACTGGAATTGAATTTTGTTCCCTTTCTCTCTGCTGACAATCAGCACTTTTACTCAAACGTTCTGAACATGTCTCCTTAACGTTGTTATTCAGTAAGGAGCCAGTGGGATTATACTTCAATTTTGAACTGTAATCTGGATGAAATTCATCACCTTGTTGAAGATCCCAGTTTTTGCTGTCCTCTACATCAGGATTTCCCTTTAACAAGGTTTTATCCTTCATATTTGCGAATTTCACAGAACCCGTTTTATTTTGCGAAAAGTGAGTTTCTGTGTCGAGCAAGCTGCCTTGACTTTCCTGCTCTGATATGTGAGTTGATTGCGATGAGGTTTGAGAGGGATGGTAAGTGGAGTCTCCATCTTCAGAATCACTGAACAGTTTTGGGGATTGGGAACCAAGCTCTTGCTCCCGGGCAACCTCTGAATCCTCATCAGTTTCGGATATCAAAACTGGCTCCGCTTTGAAAAACATGTCCCAGCGTGCAGACTCTGTTGCACGTGCTTTTTCTCCTGTGGATGACTGTGACGAGAGATTAGCAATTGCTCCCTCTTTCACGGAATTCAACTCACTCTTTGTGTGAATTGTACTGGCTTCTTCATCCTCTTCATCATCATCATCATCATCATTTGATTCTTCACACTCAAGGAATTGAGTATTTAAGATGATGGGATGTTCACTTGTACCCTCTGTATTGATGGTCTGATCCCTCTCCTGCAGCAAGGCCCCGGTTTCATTATTAAACTCTGAATGCTGTGAACATTTCAACTTCTGCTTTAGTGGGATTAGATCAGAGTCATCGAAAAGATCTTTGTAGTCCCCATCTGTTAGAAAAAAAACAATTTTAAACTCACATAAACTGAAGCAGTTTCATGAAAAATTACACAACAGATTCACATCTTAAATCCTACATATAGAACATCACAGCGCAGAACAGGCCCTTCGGTCTTCGATGTTGCGCCGACCAATTAGGAAAAAGCAATGACCCTCTAACCTAAACCATTCCCTTTTCGTCCATAAACTTATCTACTAACCTCTTAAACGCCACCAAACTTGGCGCCTCTACAACTGCAGCAGGCAGGGCATTCCATACCCTTACCACCCTCTGGGTAAAGAACCTACCTCCGACATCCGTCCTATAACTACCACCCCTTAATTTAAAGCTATGTCCCCTATTTACCACAGGCAGAATAAATGGGTCATTTATTCAGCATAGTTTGCTGGGAAAGGTTTAAATCTGATTTCTCATTATTTTTGGAAGGTCTCACAAAACAGATTCTGAAAGCAAGAAGCAAACAGCTCACCAGGTGTGATTTTTACCACCTCGCCACGGCTGGTAATCAGTGTGACGAGTCAGGGAAATAGTGTGCGCTGCTACAAGTCCAATTTGCGCCCAGCGTGAAAGGGTTTGCTAACTTCCTGGCCCCTTTTCCAGGGTAGGAACCGGTTTGTGACCATAAAGAGCACAAAGCTTATTAGCATCAGATTGACTGGATTTCCATCTCATTAGGGAGCTTGGCCATGCATGCTTTACCCCTCTTCTCTGGTGAGAGGTCACGCTAGCATGAATCACTATTGGTCTCCACTAGTGGAGTCCAGATGCCATGGCCATACTGTTTGTGGGGAGGGAAAAGATGGTGAAAAACCCTCCAGTAGTTGGGGAATGGCTTGGCCCATCAGGTGGACCTTGATGATCAGATGGCAGCAATCTGTCAGTGTGGAGCTAGAACATACTGACAAAAAAGAGGGGGGAATGTGATGGGGGGGGTGGGGCGGGGCGGGGTGGGGTTAGTATCCATGATGGCTTGGAGGGAAGTCTCTCTGTTCACTGGGAGATTGGGTTATTATCTAGGGCAGGTTTTGATCGGTGAGTCTGGTACCCCTCCAGCTGTTTGAGAAGGGATAATCTCTGTCAGGAACATGGTAATATACAGTTTGGTTCTGCCCAGAGCCAGTTTTAGGCCTGGCAGTGATGCCAGTTCTCTCGGTTTGAGTTGTGTTAAGGAATTAATGTATCCTACCCCATTTATCCAACACTCATACCTTCCTCATTGCTAAAGCAATTGCGTGACCTCTTCAGCTTTCCCAGTGGTTTGTAGATGGGTTCATCGCCTCCCGAGCACTTCCTACACAATGGCTTCAAACTAAATCAAGACAAAAACATGATTAATCATCAACTAAAATCAGAGTAAAATTAAAAAGTAAAAAAAATTATCCAATCAGCTCAAAGTGAGAATTGTTACAATTATTATCCATGCGTACATTAGATATACGACTGAAAACTCTGAGACTGAGGGGCAAAAGATGGCACTGTAATCATGTCACTGGATAATAATCCAGATGTTTCGTGAAGGGTAGGTCATGCCTTACTAACCTCATTGAGTTTTTTGAGAAAGTGACCAGAGAGGTGGATGGGGGTAAGGCGGTTGATGTAGTATATATTGACTTTAGTAAGGCTTTTGATAAGGTGGCCCATGGAAGACTTCTACAGAAAATGCAGATGTGTGGAATAGAGGGTGATTTAGCTAATTGGATTAGGAATTGGCTGGCCGATAGAAGACAGAGGGTGGTGGTTGATGGGAGATATTCATCGTGGAGTTCGGTGACGAGTGGTGTGCCTCGGGGGTCTGTTTTGGGGCCCCTGCTGTTTGTAATTTTTATAAATGATCTGGATGAGGGTATTGAGGGATGGATCAGTAAATTTGCAGATGACACTAAAGTCGGTGGAGTGGTAGATAGTGAAGAGGGGTGTTATAGTTTACAGAGTGACTTGGACAAGTTGCAGAGCTGGGCGGAGAGGTGGCAAATGGAGTTTAATGTGGAAAAGTGTGAGGTAATGCACTTTGGCAGGAAACATAAATGTGTAGAGTATAGGGCTAATGGTAGGGCTCTTAATAGTGTTGAGGAACAGAAGGATCTTGGTGTATGTGTCAATATATCCCTGAAAGTAGGCAGTCAAGTGGATAAAGTTGTTAAGAAGGCTTATGGAGTCTTAGCTTTTATTGGTAGGGGATTGAATTTAGGAGCCGCAGCATCATGTTGCAGCTGTACAAAACTCTAGTGCGGCCGCACTTGGAGTATTGTGTGCAGTTCTGGTCGCCACATTATAAGAAAGATGTGGAGGCATTGGAGAGGTACAGAGGAGGTTTACTAGGATGTTGCCTGGTATGGAGGGCAGGTCCTATGAAGAGAGGTTGAAGGATTTGAGGTTGTTTTCGTTATAAAGGAGGCGGCTAAGGGGGGATCTTATTGAAGCATATAAGATAATTAGAGGTTTGGATAGGGTGGACAGTGATAGCCTTTTTCCTATGATGGAAAAAGCTAGCACGAGAGGACACAACTTTAAATTAAGGGGTATGAGTTATAGGACGGATATCAGAGGTAGGTTCTTACTCAAAGAGTGATTAGGGAGTGGAATGCCCTGCCTGCAGCTGTTGTAGATGCGCCAAGTTTGGTGGCGTTTAAGAGGTAGTTGATAAGTATATGGATGAGAAGGGAATGGTTTAGTTAGGAGGGGCATTGCTTTTTATTTTGGTCGGCACAACATCGAAGGCCGAAGGGCCTGTTCTGTGCTGTATTGTTCTATGTTCTATGTTCTATGTTCTATGTCCAGGCCAATGATTGAGGACGTGGGTTCAAATCCCAGTTGGTAGAATTTAAATTCAATTAATAAATCTAGAATTGAATGACAACTATCCTCAATTATGTCCTTTATTGAAGGAAATCTGCCATTCTTATCTGATCTGGCTTACATGTGACTCCAGAGCCACAGCTATGTGGCTAACTGTTCTGAACTGGGTGACATGGTCAGACGGTAATTAGCACTGCTGCTTCATTGCAACAGGGACACAGGTTCAATTCCAGGTTTAGATGACGTTTGCACTTTCTCCTGGTGTCTGGTGGGTTTTCTCCAGGTGCTCTGGTTTCCCTCCCATACTCAAAAGATGTGCAGGTTCGGTGGATTAGCCACGGTAAATTGTCGGGTTATGGGGATAGGATCTGGATAAGATGCTCTTTTAGAGAGTCAGTGCAGACTCGATGGGCCAAATGGCCACCTTCTGCATCACAGCGATTCTATAGGAAATGGCCTAGAAAACTACTCAGTTCATGGGGCAATTAGGGATGGGCAACAAATTCAGGTCTAGACAGTGATGTCCACATCCCACGCAAGAGTCAATAAAAAAGCATATTCAAAACAGTTACTCAACCTGTCTTCATAAGGAGGCATGCCTTATGAAGACAGGTTGAGGGAGCTGGGACTGTTCTCCCTGGAGAGACGAAGGTTGAGAGGCGACCTGATAGAGGTTTACAAGATGTTGAGAGGAATAGATAGGGTGGACTCTCAGAGACTATTTTCCCCGGGCTGAAATGGTCGCGACGAGAGGCACAGATTTAAGGTGCAGGGAAGCAAGTACAGAGGGGATGCTAGGGGAAAGTTTTTCACTCAGAGGGTGGTGAGTGAATGGAATCGGCTGCCGTTGGTGGTGGTCGAGGCAAACTCGCTGGGGTCTTTTAAAAGACTTCTGGATGAGTATATGGGATCCAATGGGATTGGGGGTTATAGATAAGTCTATGGCTGGGTAGGTTTTGATGTGTTCGGCACAACTTGTGGGCCGAAGGGCCTGTTTGTGCTGTAGTGTTCTATGTTCTATGTTAACATCTGTTTATTTCCTATTGCGGTGCAATTTCCAGTAAATATCGATTTGCTGTGCCGGAGAAGGTTTAACTGTGGAGGAACGAGTTTGTCAAACGGTCATTTTGCCAGTACAAGAAATCCCCAAAGAGAGACTCGCTTGGCAACTCTGCACAGTGGGAAATATCCAAGACTAATTCACTATGAACACCATGGGCCACATCACATGCTGAACTTACATCTTTTTGACATCTTCAAAACGGCGGCCCATTGGCACAACATTTGGATAAACATTCACAGGCTGGGTATAGGAAAGAAAATCCTTTAACTGTGAAAGGAAGAGAACAAAAAGAGAATGAGTAAGGAAGAGAGTGAATTCAGCAAAATGGAGTGAGTGGGAAAATAGGCAAATAATGAAAATAGGTGAGAAGGAGGGTTACACACGGATTAGGAGGATCGAGAGCGAGTAAGGTTGGGGAAGGAGGGAGGAAAAGAGAAAAAAGCAATATTAATACTTGGAAATTTTTCTCTCAAATTCCATTACATCATTTAGGCTTCCAAATAAATCAACTGGTCTACTTAAGAAATAATATGCAAGTTACTTCAAAAAATTAAAACAAAAGCTCTCTATCGTACTCTGTAACAGATTCTGCAGTCGCGACAGTAGTTTTGGGCGATTCTGTGACAAAGCAGCTTCAAGTCACTGGCACCCATGCAACTCTGCTATATTAATACCAAGCTTAAGAAGCATAAAAATGCAATTAGACAGAGATTAAACTGCAAGTTCACAACATAAAATTTGAAGAAACAGATAATAGAAAATCTCAGCTTTACCTCGCTGAAGGATGAATGAAACGAGAAACAAGCTCTGTATGAACTCTCTCCAGTTCTGAAATCAATAATAAATATAATTCTTAAATAAATAACCAATTTGTGCTTCAGGACATTTCCCAGTTAAATACTAGTGAACCATCCTTTTGTGCAGGAATGCAATTTATTTTATGGTAAAAGTAGCTGTGTGCCCAACCTGGGGTCTGACAGGAACCACTGATAATACACGCTCAGCACAGCAAAGGGTTTACATTTACACTCAAGATCTGGAGAACATTAATGCTCAAGCTGTCAACTAACAAATAACATTCATGTCACACATGTGCCAGGGAATAACTGAACAAGGTCTAACAAGAGAAAACATGACAATCTCTTTTTAAAATTCCACATCATTACAATCACTGAATCCCCCACTATCAATTTCCTGGGAGTCACCATTGACCTGAAACTGAACTGGACTAACCATATAAATAATGTGACTATAAGAGCAGGTAGAAAGCTTGGAATTCTTGTGAATTTCTGACCCCCCAAAGCTTGTCCAGTTTTTACAAGGCAGAAGTCAGGAATATGATGGAAAACCATCCACTTGCCTGGATGAGTACATCTTCAACAACACTCAAGAAGCTGAACACCATCCAGAACAAAGTGCCCCATTTGATTGGCACCCAATCCGACATTTTAAAAATTCACTGCCTCGACCACTGGTGCACTATAACAGCAGTGTATACCATCTACAAAATGCACTGCAGCAATTTGCCAATCCTCCATCAATGGAACCTTCCAACCCAGTAACCTCTATCACCAAGGACAGCAGAAGTATGGTACAACATATATAAGCAAGTTCCCCACATTGTTCTAACTTGAAATGATAGTTCTTTCATTGTTACTGGATTAAAATCCTGGAACACCCTCCTTGACAGCCGGATGGATGGGCTGCAGAGGGTTACTTTTGAGGTTACTTAGAGATAGGTGCTTCATACTGGCTTAGTCAGTGACACGTACATCTTGTGAATGAATTAAAAAAAAAATTCACTGCTAGCCACTATACCAATTTCGAATTTACTTGTTTGATATTTTAACATATATTCCAAACAATTTTTAATTAGAGTTATGTTGTGGTTAAAATAAGTTCTGGTTTAAAATTTCAAATTTAATTCCTTTGTATTACATGAGCGCCATATATACCGAAAACCTCAATCTACTTGTCTTATGTTTATATACATCTCAGAAGTCTCTTTCTGTATTTGTTACAGCTGCTGTATGTAATTCCTTCTCTTGTCTTGAAACCTATATACGTGATGTAGACCACAATGACTTTGAACAAATTTCATTTTGCTGTTTCCCCACCTGCATTACTGTGAGTTGAACTTATATTCAAAATCTTTCATTAAGAATGCTTCTGAGGTTAAAAGATTCTTTCACAGACTGAAAAGCACAAGAGTCAATTTTACTCATGGTCCAACATCTGGAAACAGGAATAGGCCATTCAGGTCTTTGAGCCTATTCGTACATTCAATAACATCATGGTTGATCTTCTACCTCAACTTCACTTTCCAAATGGTTTCCATAACTCACAATTTCAAACAGTCCAAATATCTATCGATCCTAATCAAAAGTATACTCAACATCTGACCACTCACTGCTCTTTGGGATAGAAAATTCCAATGATTTACAGCATTCTGAATGAAAATATCTTTTACATCTTAAACATAAATGAGCAACTCTTCACTCTGATCCTTTTAAAGTTGACTCCACTATAGACTTTGGCGGGACTGGAAAATCCTGCCAGTGGCAAGCCATCTGTGCTGTGGAAATGGGTGTGGGGGGGGGGGGGGGTAAGGGGAGGGCTGAGCATGTTGGCAGTAAATACAGGACAATGGGTAGAAGATAATCCAATGTTACAGGATTAACATTGTCTTTGAAAAGACAACTCTAGATTCTTCTAAAGATCGTCTCTAACAATGCTAATTAATTAGACACTAATTGACTGAATGGATTTTATCCGCAGTTTCACAGCTCACACTGCCACTTGGTCTAACATTTATAACCAAGTTTTATTCTATTCGGACCAATAGGGGGGACTCATTTGAGAGGATAAAGAATCAACTCCTAAAATCTACATATGCAAACTGCTCAAAGAATGCTAAAAAAAATGAAAGAATAAATAGATTTCAAATACTAGCACTGTCACTAGGTAGGTCATCGGTCATGGAATGGAACGTTAGATCACAAAGTGGACCAATGCCAATGGATCTTTTAACATGCGTTGCAATAGGGACACTTCATGTCAAGCAGAGCATTACTGACCATGCTGCACTCCTCCTGTGCTATCAGCCTTGTTAATGGGCATGAGTTCTTAAGAGATTAAATCCAAGTCAGAATAGATACACATTTTTCTTTAAGTATACCCGTTTGATATCAATTTGCTGGCAGTAACTTTAAACAGCATATTTAAAATATAATCAAGTTATTCAACTCTAAAAGTATAAAGTAGCAGACGCACAGGAACCACCAGCTACAAGTTCCCCTCCAAGTCACAGACAATCTGATTTGGAAATATATCGCCATTCCTTCACTTTTACTGGGTCAAATCCCTGGAACTCTTTCCCTAACAGCGCTGTGGGTGTACCTATATCACATGGACTGCAGCACTTTAAGGCAGCAACTCACCTTCCTACACATCCAGACATTCTCTTTTCCACCTTCTTCCGTCAGGAAAAAGGTCACGTACCAACTGACTCCATAAACACTAGATAAAAGCAAATTACAGCCGAAGCTGGAATGTACAACCAATGAGACACTGCTGGAAAATTTCAGCAGGTCTGGCAGCATCTGTAAGGAGGGAAAATAGCTGACTTTGAGTCCAGATTGACAAAGATTCATCTGGAATCCATTAACAGCTTCTTCCCTGCTCCCATCAGACTTTTAAATGCACCTATCTTGCATTGACTTGATCTTTCTCTAACTCTAGTTATGACTGTAACTCTGCACTTTTTCCTTTCCTTCTCTATGAACAGTATACTTTGTGCAGCATGCAAGAAACAATATTTTTCACTATATACTAATATGTGACAATAATTAATCAAATCAAATCACTAACAGTATTAAGGATGGATAATAAATGCTGGCCTAGCCAATGACACCCACATTGCACAAACAGTATTTATCCTATTCACAGATTTTGAATTTATAAAAAAATCAGTCCAGGGATAGTTTTATTTACAGCTGCTTTAACTGCTCTGAGTTTGCTTTCCCTTGGTCATGTTTACATCAGCAAAACTGAGTTACAGATTTGAAAGTTTTACAGCCTTAAATCAGCTAAAGTTTGAACAACAACTCTTTTTAAAGCAAATTTCAGCTAGTGTGTGAGATAGCAGGAAGTTATTGGTTTTGGTAAATCTGACATTCTCTATCATGAGCAATTAACAATTTTTTTAAAAAACTGGTGACAACCTTAATAAGACAACTGACAAACTGAATAAAACACCAATAGAAAGCAGGTCAAATATTACAAGAATCATTTCAGGAATAATAAAATAAATCATTACAGAATCCAGTCAATCTCAATAAATATACAGATATCCTTTAGAAGTATGAACCTTCTCTGGTGATAGTCTCATTTAGAATACTTTATGAGTGTTACTCTATTTAGACGGTTATATTATGAAGGTATTTACGAAACTGCAGGATTTACATGACAGCCTCACCTTCCTTCCTTCTGACTTAAGAGGTGGCAAGCATATTCTGAGTTACCCCTCCCCTTTTCTGGATTTATAGGCCTTGAATTACCTCACAGGAAAACTGTGATCTGAGTGGTCTGAGACTGTCAACAACCCTCACATTTGAATTTCATTAGTACTATCTCTCTGCATGCTTGCTTTAGACTCATTGGTCCAATTCAAAAGCCTGTTTTGTTATGTTGAAACTCTGACTACTTGGCTTTGATACAAATGTTAGAAAAACTTGCTTCTGCAGCCTACACTCTGCAATTTAAAATCCACACATAAAGATGCCTGCTTTTTAAAGTGACAATGCTACATGATTTCCTTTTCTGATTTTAGCATTTCTTTTCACTATTTATATTTGTCAAACCTTACACATTTTTAACCTTACATATGCCACTTCACAACAAATATTGCCAGATCATAAAGAAATTCATTACCAATAGCATCTGTATAGCACATGTGCAGATTACATAACTGTTGCACAATTTTTCATACCTTACAATTACGTTAGTCCTTTTTGACCTTTCGCCAAACCACATGGTAGAAGGTTTGATACTGATGATGCGGAGTGGAGTCCCATTCTTTGCTGTAATGCCACAAGGCAGCCTGTTTCCACGGATAAAATCCTCATCCTGGTGAAAACATCAATTAAAACATAAAAGGTTGAAAAGAGAGAGAGAACAAAAGCAAGAGAGAAAGAGGAGAGAAAAGGAGTGAAAGAAAGCAAGAGAGGGAGAAAAAGGTGAGAAAAAGAGAGAGACTGAGAGGGAGAAAGAGAGTGAGTGAGAAAGTAAAAAAAGTGAGAGAGAAAGAAAAATGAGAAAGAGACAGAAAAAGAGAGAAAGTAGAGAAAAAAAGAGAGTAAAGAGAGAAAAGGAAAATTACATTTGAAGGATTTTGATAATTAAAATTAGAAACCAAGAACGGTACAAAGATAATGCAATATTTTACATGTTACAAAATGTACAGGCAATGATTCTGGTTTCCTGAGTGATGTTAACCTCAGAATATTACCATACCCTGGGGTGTCTGCATGCATGAATCTGCGTTGTTCGCTCTGTGGTCACATGATGCAGAATTTCTGGCATATTCTTAAACATATCCAGCTTGTTCAGATGGACCTGAAAGTTAAAAAAAAAATCATACAGGAAAATATAGGCATGACCCTGTTTTCACAAGAAGTAAGCTAAATGTGCAAAGCATTATAAGCAAGATAAAAGTGACCAAATTCATTTTCTGCTTGCTTGTTTTATCCTGCTATATATTATCTTCAGATGGTAAATATTGACAGGCTGCATTTTAACACTCTGTGAGTGCCGTATTGCATACGGCTGCTCTCAGGCAAATGGTCACACAGACTGATACCTCAAATACCTGAGCCTCTATTTAAAACCTTGTCTCAGGAAGAATGAGTTTATTGAATTTTGCATCATGTTCAGTGACTGAAATTAGGAGGAAATATTCTCTTCCCACCATCCCCTACAAAAAAGCTCCAGCTTTGGGAAGCTCTCAGAATTTCACTTATCATAGAATCCCTTCAGTGCAGTAGGAGGCCATTTGGCCCTGCACCAACAACAATCCCATCCAGGTCCTATCCCCACGATCCCACATATTAATCCAGCTAATCTGCCTCACACATAAGAGCAATTTAACATGGCCAATCCACCTAACCTACATAGTTTCCCAAGGCTGGAACTGAATCCGGGTACCTGGCGCTGCTCGGCAGCAGTGCTAACCACCGTGTCATCATGACTGTATTCCAAGAACAAAATCTATTCTCATCCCATTACGATCCCAGTTGGTTTTACAACAGGAAGATCCCAGAATGGAATCCTATCTCAAAACATTGTAGCTTTTACTGTTTTCTTACAAAGCACGGAGGAACAGAGTCACTGAGCAACTAATTAGTCTTAACAACAAGAAAGAAAATGTGAAGTTAGATTATTGTACAATATTTCTTTACTCCGCCTTAATTTAACAAACGAAGATTAACACAGATTACAAAGTACATCTTAAACTACAATTGTTCCATTAACACAAAGTCCCCTTTAAACACACAGATTGGCTGTGGTCAAAAACACACTCCTCTGTGAATACAAGTTAGTGTCTATGGATTTTTCCTCAAAATCCCCCCAGATGATTATTACTTGAGAGTTTTCAAACTCTAAAAACATGCTAAATAACATCTTCTCTCATAATAATGCTTTCCCTTAATGGTTTACATTCTGAAATCCAGTCCAGGTTTTACAAATCACAATTTTAAAAAGCTTCTGCTCAACTTTTAAATCCAATCCAGGATTTCCAAGCCCCTCTTTAGGATTTCTTTGTCTAAACCGTTTACAATTGCTTCAACTCTCAATTACCAGACTCTTATTAAAATGGCATCAAACATTTGATTTGCCTTTGAAGTCTGCTGTCCCACTTTAAACCTTGTTACTGCAATTGTCTCTAACTCAAAACATTTGTTTTGTTCCTTGAATAAAACCTTGGTCTCTTTTTCCTTAACTTCAGTTGTCTTAAGGAATTCTTTCTGTCCCAATTCTCTGCTGATCTAAGCAGTAACTCGTTCTTTGGGAAGCCTGCCCATTTTCAGCTCCCATCCTGTCTAGTATTTCTTCTAGAAGAGTTGAGAAATGCTCAATTCTCGGCGTCCTGTCCCCAACTGCAAAAAAATCCTAGCTAAAACTAAAACTTAAAAAACTTTGTTTTATATAATAAGGGTTCCCAGTTGCTAAGCACTATCTCACATATCTGCTAGCCTATTTATTCTTCATGCTGCAGCCCTCTCTACGCAGAGCAGAAACACAGTTGGAGCTTTAACTAATCCCCACACACACAAACACCTTTGTCCAGCATGAATCTAACTATTGGCTTTATCCTTCCAGGCTCAGAAACATTAAATTAAACCCACTTAAAACTATACCTTATTTCTAATCTTTAGCAACACAAATATAAATCCCTTAAAACTACCATTGTTTTCCTAACTCCCCTAAAATGTTGTGATTTGCAACTTAGAACAAATAACTTGCTGCAAACTTCTGTCACCCACCTTAAGGTTGAATTCTTCGCTGAGATTAGTGAAGAGATACTCGTATCCATAGGCTGCTTTACAGTTTAACCACACTACGTGGTAAGAACTGAGTGTGATCCAGCTTCTCACTAAATCAAGTATCCCATTTAGGCACTCCTCCTTTGAATGGCAAGATAGAAAACAAAATATTAAACCCAGACTGGGTTTTGACCAATGACTTACTTAGTCATAAACTGCGAGACTCTAACTGAGCTGATTTCTCAGTATGTAATCTATACAATGTACAAAATCTAGTTTTCAAAGGGCACTCTCCCAATTCAGAGTCCAGTTTTAAATGGTAAAGTGAACCAGTTCCTGAATTATGGAAATACAGGAGATAGGAACAAGAGGCCACTCAGCCCAATGAACCTGGACCACCATTCACACAGATCATGGCTAATCACTGCCCTCTTGTATCCTTTTCTCTTACTATTCCCTTGATGTCATTAGCATCCTGGAATCTACCTATTTCTATTTTAAACATGTTGAATGACTGAGCTTCTGGAAGCAGCGAGACAGCACATCGTAGTGACCAGTCACCAGCTAATTCAGGATTCAACTCTGAAACAGAGACACAGGACAGAAAGACATATACAGGGACAGCATGGTGGCACAGCGGTTTGCACTGCTGCCTCACAGCGCCAGGGACTCGGAATCAATTCCCAGCTTGGGTCACTGTGTGTATGGAATTTGCATATTCTCCCTGTGTCTGCATGGGTTTCCTCCAGGGTGCTCCGGTTTCCTCCCATAGTCCAGAGATGTGCAGGATTAGATGCACTGGATGTGCTAAATTCTCCCTCAGTGTACCCGAACAGGTGCCAGACTGTGGTGACTAGGGCATTTTCACAGTAACTTCATTGCAGTGTGAATACAAATCTACTTATGACTAATAAATAAACATTTTAAACTTTAAGCAGTGCTGGGAGAGGCCAGTGATTCCCCCCTCCCCCACCCCAAACTTCTATGTGCCTCTCCTGTAGTGACAGTTTTCCACTTTGTATTAATGCAGCAAGGGCTGCTTGCATCATCTCTAATGCAGCTGGCTTTCCTCAGATAGCCAACTTCATATTGAAAGTGCTGTTAATAACGAGAGATTATGCAACTGCCATCAAAACTCCTCATTTGCTGTAGGAATTCCTATTATATTCATTCTGCCAGCTGCAAGAATCCTACATGAAGCAAGTTTCAACATTGATTATTTCTATCGATATGGAATTCCCCTTGATTAATCAGCTTGTCACTTCAGTGGAATCACATTACAGAATAGTACAGTGCAGGAGGCCATTCAGTCCATTGAGACAGTGTTAGAAATGTATTTATTGGAGTGTTAGCCATGGTTCAGTTGGTACAACTCTTGGGGACAAGTCCAGGACAGGAAGACTAAAATCAAGGCTGACTCTCCAATGCGGTACTGACGTACGCTAAACCGAGGCCCCATATTTCTGCTGAGGCGGGTGTAAAAGATCCCTCGGCACTATTTCTAAGAACAGCAGGGGAATGATTTCAATCCACGTCCCAAACACAGGTAATCTGGTTATTATTGTGCTTTCTGAGGGTGTTATGGGCTCCCATATCACAACAATGACAACATTTCAAAAAGAACTCCATTGTAAAGCACGTTGA
Organism: Sphyrna mokarran; assembly: GCA_024679065.1. Lineage (NCBI taxonomy): Eukaryota > Metazoa > Chordata > Chondrichthyes > Carcharhiniformes > Carcharhinidae > Sphyrna > Sphyrna mokarran. Next base: position 50,095,658 of record JAGIQG010000019.1, read on the forward strand.
CACACACCTGGTGGCCATGAAGAGTGCCACAGAAATGCCACAGGAGCAGAATTAGGCCACTCGGCCCATCAAGTCTGCTCAGCCATTCAATCATGGTTGATTTTTTCTCATCCCCATTCTCCTGCCTTCTCCTTACATCCCTTTATTAATCAAAACCTATCTATTTCTATCGTAAAGACATTCAATGACCTGACCTCATAGCCTTCTGCGGCAAAGAGTTCCACAGATTCACTACTCTCTGGCTGAAGTAATTCCTTCTCATCTTTGTTTTAAAGGATTGTCCCTTTAGCCTGATATTGTGCTTTCTGGTTCTAGTTTCTCCAACTATTGGAGAACTAGTCCTCTCTGTATCCATTCTATCCAGGCCTTGCAGTATCCTGTTAAGTTTCAATATGACCTCCCCTCATCCTTCTAAACTCCAGCGATTACAGACCCAGAATTCTCAACTGTTCCTCATACAACAAACTCTTCATTCCAGGGATCATTCTTGATGAAATGCAAGTCTTTTCTTTTAACTGTTGTTCAATAAGCTAGCACAAGTGTAATGGGCTGAATGGTCTCTCACCCTGTGCTGAACTTCAAGATTCTGTAGAAAACTTGCATTAGATTAAACATTGATAACTCCTGGGTTTCAGATTTAGGATAGTGCAAACCAAAATATAGAAAATCCTTGGTACATTCCAATATGAAGCTTCTAAAATATTTACCCTGCTTGGGATTTGGTAAAATCGAGGATCACAAAAAGTCGTGTCTAAGTAAACAGTCTGAATGTCTTTGACCCTGTAATAGAACAATGGAATACTGTATAATTGTACAAGGAATATTTTCATACATACAAAATGCAAAATCTTCTCCAGACTGTGCACGGAGAGCAAAGATAGAACACAAAACTGTAATCGTGAACTGTAAACAGAAAATGCTGGAAAACCTCAGCAGGTCTGACAGCATTGGTGGAGAGAGAATAGAGCCAATGTTTCGAGTCTCGATGACACTAAGTTTTGCAAACAATATAGAGAAGGAATAAGTACACAGTCTGTGTGACCACACATTCAACTCAGTCACTGTTAATGCCTTAACTCATCCTCATCATGCACTGAGACAGAATTTAATGTGGAAAAACATCCCAATAATCTGAAAATGGGCAGTGAACCAAGAGGCGGAGAATCTAAGGGTGGTAATCAAATGTTTAGTCAGGTGGTTGGGTTTTCAAAAGAAGGCAGAAGTGTTTAGCATAAGGATTACAGAGAGCACAAGGAATGCCCAGTAAACAACAGTGTGCAAAGAAGTGGAGGAAAACAATTAAAATCACTAAAGCAAAGGCAAAATACTGCGGATGCAGGATTGGTAGGGAAAAGGTAGGATTAGGCTACTGAGTTGGATGATCAACCACGATCGTGAGGAATGGCGGAGCAGGCTCATAGGGCCAAAAAGCCTTCTCCTGCTCCTATTTTTCTATACTGGAATCTGAAATAAAAATAGAAAATGCTGGAAAAACTCAGCAGGTCTGACAGCATTAGTGGAGAGAAAATAGGGCTAACATTTTGAGTCTGGATGACATTGTCAGAGCCATCATTAAACTGCTGTTTTCTTCAGTATTCTGTCATTTGTAACTTTAGAGGTTTATGTATCGGTGTTGTTAACATTTTCAATAAAAATTTTTATTGGTAAAGAATTTTACGGAAAAAATATCTCATGTTAAGAGAGCTACTGTTGTCAATAATAGTTAATTAAAAATTCCTGGAAAAAAATCTTTGTAAATATGAACAAAGAACAAAACAGCACGGGAAACAGGCCCTTCGGCCCAACGAGCCCGTGCTGCCACCCCGATGTTCCCACTTCTACCCATGATCCCTGTCTATGTTTATAGATCTATGCATTGGAACCAAATTTGCGAGACAATTTAGGGAGAATTTGTTTTGCCAATCAACCTAAGAGCACATCTTTGGGGTGTGGGAGGAAACCGGAGCACCCGGAGAAAACCCACGCAAGCACGGGGAGAATGCGCAAACTCCCACAGACACAGGCCCAAATCCATGTATCTGCACAGCACAGCGATAGTCACTGAGCTGTCGTGTTGCCCATCAAATGGTCCAGGTCAAGCGTACACTAACGACGTGAAGCACTAGGATACTCACGAAAAAAATCCAAGAGCAGCCCTCTCATGACCCATTGCGTGTATGCCCCTTGTTAGACAATGATGCTCTTAAAACCATCATTTGATTTAAAAGTTAAAAAAATGTATTTGTTGGTCACAAGTAAGGCATACATTAACACTGCAATGAAGTTACTGTGGAATTCCTGTAGTCGCCACACTTTGGCACCTGTTCGGGTCAACGCACCTAACCAGCACATCTTTCAGACTGTGGGAGGAAACTGGAGCGCCCAGAGGAAACCCACGCAAACATGGGGACAATGTGGAGATGCCACACAGACAGTAACCCAAGCCAGAATTGAACCTGGGCCCTGGCACTGAGAGGCAGCAGTGCAAAAAAATTAGATTGAATCTCAGTTAACGTAAAGCTGTACAAACTACTCATACCAGAGAGCTCAAGTTTCAAATAATGCTCAGCTAATGCTCTAGAGATCGGGGTTCGAATTCCACCATTGCAGATGGCGGAATCTGAATTCAATAAAAAAAATCTGGAATTAAGAATCTACTGATGACCATGAAACAATTGTCAAATGTTGGAAAAACCTATCTGGTTCAGTACTGTCCTTTAGGGAAGGAAATCTGCTGTCCTTACCTAGTCTGGCCTACATGTGACACCAGAACCACAGCAATGTGGATGACTCTCAACTGCCCTCCAAGGGCAACTAGGGATGGGCAATAAATGCTGGCCCAGCCAGCGACACCCATGTCCCACAATGAATAAAAAAAACACTGAGAAACTGATCTCAGCCAATAGATTTTCCTGGTGCATTTTTTGTATTCATTTTACATTCCTAAAGACGACACAGTTTCATTTGCCAGCGGGGAAACGGATTTTACCTGCCACCAGAATGTAACAATTCCATGCGAGCAGCTTCGCCTTTGGCTAGTCTGAAATCTCCGGTATATAGCACCGTGCCACCTATCCCTTCAAACAAGAACCTGCAAAAGGGCAAGAGGAAATGCCAGGTCATTTACACCCCATCGCATCGTTTCAACTTTAAAAACATTTAAATGTAATTGAGAAAAGCAAGTTGTTAGGAATATAAAGTTCAAGTCAAACATTTTATTTTATGTGTGCTCAATATAGAATCCAACAGAAGTTGCATTATTAGCTGTTTTGATAAAATCAGCTTGTTTCTAAAGATCTGGACTGAATAACAGAGGGAGGAATGTGAGATGCATGGAGTCAGACCTTGGTAATCTCGACACACAAGAGTGAATTCAGTATTCAAACACAGGGTAGCTCACATGCCGAGGCACAAATGTATGTGCGAGCAGCTGCCAAAAGCACGTGATGACGATACACATTCTCCCAAACCCGACCTAGGTCATGCAGAGAGTCGGGATAAGTGGGTCAAAGAACAAAGAACAAAACAGCATGGGAAACAGGCCCTTCGCCCCAACGAGCCCACCCTGCCACCCCGATGTTCCCGCTTCTACCCGCGATCCCTAGTTATGTTTATAGATCTATGCATTGAAACTTAATTTTGAGACAATTTAGGGAGAATTTGTTCTGCCAATTAGCCTAAGAGCACATCTTTGGGATGTGGGAGGAAACCAGAGCTCCCGGAGAAAACCCACGCAAGCAGGGGGAGAATGCACGAACTCCCACAGACACAGGTCCAAATCCATGTATCTGCACAGCACAGCGATAGTCACTGAGCTGTCGTGTTGCCCATCAGATGGTCCAGGTCAAACATACACTAACAACGTGAAGCACTAGGATACTCTCGAAAAGAAATCCAAGAGCAGTCCTCTCATGACCCATCGCGTGTATGCCCCTCGTTAGACAACAAGGCAGACCAAAGTACCTGTAGGATAAAAACAAGTACATCAATATCATCGGCTATTTACACACTTCCCAGGGAACTCTTAAGGCTCATGATCCCCGTTTTAAATCATCTTCTATATCCCTCCATTCCCATTCTGTTATTGTGCCCATCTAAGTATCTCTTAAACAACTCCAGAGTGCCTGCCTCCACCACTTTACTTGGCACCGTGTTCCATACCCCCATCACCCTCAGTGTAAAAAAACTCCCTCTAGCATCCAAATTATACCTTACCCCCTCACCCTAAGCCCATGACCCCTCGTGCTATTTGAGTCCATCCTAGGAAAAAGTCTAACCCTGTTTACTCTATCTATACCCCTCATAATCTTGTACACCTCTATCAGATCTCCTTTAAGTCTACGTCTTTCTAAAGAAAACAGCCCCAATTTGCCTAACCTCTCCTCATAACTCAGACCTTCCATACCAGGCAGCATCCTGGTAAACCTCCTCTGCACTCTCTCCAGAGTCTCCATGTCCTTCCGGTAGTAAGGTGACCTGAACTGGATGCAGTATTCCAAATGAGGTCTAACCAACATTTTACACAACTGCAACATTAAAAGCCAGCTCTTGTACTCTATACCCCTTCCTATAAAGGCTAGCATACTATATGTTTTTTTCACAACCTTCTCCATCTGCTCTGCCACTTTCAGAGACTTGTGCACCTGCACCCTCAGGTCCCTCTGCGTTTCTATACTCTTAATAGGTCTACCCTTTATCATATACCTCCTCCCTACATTCTTTCTCCCGAAATGCATCACGTCGCATTTATCGAGATTGAATTCCATCTGCCATCTGTCTGCCCAAGCTACCAGCCTATCTATGTCCTGCTGCATCGCCTGACAATGCTCCTCACTATCCGCAAGTCCAGCCATCTTTGTATCGTCTGCAAACTTGCTGATCACACCACTTACTCCCTCTTCCAAGTCATTTATATATAATTCAAATAGAAGAGGTCCCAGTACCGAGCCCTGTGGTACACCACTAGTGACCGACCTCCAGCTAGAGAAACACCCTTCCACTATTACTCTCTGTCTCCTATTACCAAACCAGTTACTTATCCATCTAGCTACCTGTCCTTATATCCCATTAGCCTTGACCTTTTCAACTAACCTCCCATGAGGGACTTTGTCAAACGCCTTACTAAAATCCATATAGATGACATCAACAGCTCGCCCTTCGTCAACCGTTTTCATCACCTCCTCAAAAAATTCTACCAGATTCGTAAGGCACGACCTCCCCTTAACAAATCCATGCTGCGTATCCCTAATCAGATTGCAACGCTCTAAGTGCTTATACATCCTATCTCTAAGAATCCCCTGCAACAGTTTCCTTACCACTGAAGTCAAACTCACCGGCCTATAATTTCCAGGGTTTTCCCTACTATCCTTTTTAAACAACGGTACATTAGCTATTCTCCAGTCCTCTGGGACCTCACCTGTGTCCAAGGAAGAGACAAAGATTTGCGTCAGAGGCCCAGCAATTTCACCTTGCGCCTCCCTAAGCAGCCTGGGATAAATGCCATCAGTCCCCGGAGATTTATCAGTTTTAATGCTACCTAGAAGCTCTAACACTTCCTCCCTCGGTATGGATATTTCCCTCAACTGGTCTACAGCTCCCTCAGAGACAGAATCAGTCAACAAGCCCCTCTCCTTCGTGAATACTGACGCGAAGTATTCATTCAGAATCTCCGCCATTCCCTCGGGCTCTAAGCACAGTTCCCCTCCTCTGTCCCTAAGAGGTCCGATTTTTCCTCCAGCCACCCTTTTATTCCTAATATAGGAGTAAAAAGCCTTTGGATTTTCCTTAATCCTATCCACTAAAACCATTTCATGCCCCTTTTTGCCCTTCTAACTCCCAGTTTGAGCTCCCTCCTACTCTCTCTATATTCCTCCAATGCTGTCTCCATTCCCAGCTGCTTTGACCTAACATATGCCTCCCCTTTTCTCATAACCAAGTCCTTGATATCCCTAGAAATCCACAGCTCTCTTATCCTACCTTTCCCATCTTTCCTCTTCGCCGGCACATATCTTTCTTGCAACATTTTCAGTATTCCCTTGAAAGAATCTCACATGCCTAGCATGGCCTTACCCTCGAACAACCGTTCACAATCAGTTTCCGTAAGTTCCTGTCTAATCCGACTGTAGTTAGCCTTCCCCCAATTCAGTACCCTCCCCCTAGGGCAACAAGCATCCTTTTCCATCTGTATCCTAAAGTAGACAGAATTGTGGTCACTGTTAGCCACATGTTCTACAACATCAACCACCTGCCCTGGCTCATTACTCAGAACTAAATCCAATATAGCCCCCTCTCTAGTCTGGCTAGCCACATACTGCTCCAACAATCTTTCCAATACACATTTTACAAATTCCTCCCCGTGCGAACTCCAGCTCTAGGTACCTTCCAATCCACCCTAGGGAGATTAAAATCTCCCACTATAATGACTCTGTTCTTTCTGCATCTATCCAAAACTCGATGGGTCAAATGGTCTCCTTCTGTACTGTAAGGATTCTACCACACAATTCTCCACTCTTTCTTTTAAGAAAGGCTTTTTCTGAACAGTTAATCAGAATTCATTTTCAGATGCTTAAATACTAAGAATTTCCAGATTTTAGTTCCTATTCACACAAACACACACAATTTTACAACAATAATTATTTTCTCACACGTGCACTCTCTGCCGCGTGTGTTAAATTAAAGCACTAGATAAAAATACATACATAACTGATCCAGGGCAGTGTCCAGCAGGTAAAAGCGTAACGAGGACATCTTCTTTCTATTTTTGAAGGAAAAAAAGGACATGTACAGAGACAGATACACACTGCAAGCAGACAGAATCAGTGTGCTCAAACTGTGAATTTAAGCTAATATAGATTTGTGATATTTCTGTGATGAGATGTTTAGCTGGATGGTCGGTGTTGATCAGATTGGTACCAGCAGCCTGGGGGGGGTGGGGGTGCAGTTTTCAATCTCCATTTGTGCCAGAGTGAATTTGGAACCTGCCTTCCTGCCCCACATATGGCCCAGATTGCGGTGCTGTGGGTCAGACCTGCCCATTAGGTACTGAACTCAAGAAGACTCTGCGTAACCAGAAAGCAGAGATCGACAGCAAACAGGTGTCTCCAGAAGCTGGGTTTCAATTGTACATTGTGAAGAGATTAGCAGGCACTCATCACAATTTCAGTTAAGGTACACAGCACACAGCTGCAGCACTTCCATTTGCTGAAAAAGAATAAAGTCCCCTTCTCTCAGAAACAAATATACTGGATGGGTTGTCAGCGGGAAGGGCAGAGAGGCATTTGCCACCATTGTAATCAATGGTCACATCATATCATGGTTAAAATTTCTATTTGTGGAAAATTATTATTAAATAAAATTAAAGCTAAATATTCTGCACATGATTTGGGGCCTGGAAGCTTTTAACAGTTCAGCAGTTACAACATTATTACTGTCATGTCATTGGGAAAACAGTGGTAATGTTTATAAGCCACATGGAATTACAGTGCTTTAACACAGGCACATGGAGAATGATCAGACTCTGGATTGGGATTAGGCTGAGAAAGAGAGATTGAAGAAGGATAAAATCCTAAACCCCTGTTCATCAGTACAGAATTATCTAGTAACCCCATTGGTGAAAGTCACTGTTCCAGGATCTTGGATGTTAGTCAAGTTCAGGACAGTTACAGAGCAGATTCTGATTATTTATTTTCCCCAAAGTGTTGCCTCAGGCGGAAAAGCAGAGGGACAGCTGTTTCCAACAAATTTTCAAGTACTTTGAAAAAGCACCGGTCGGGTCGGGAGCCACAAAGTTATGCTGGCGGAACGAGTTCTGAAAGAACCCACCTCATCAGCACCTTCGACATCTGACAGATTGGGACACCGTTTTTAACAGGAGCACTGATCTGAAAGGAATAGGATGCTGATGCCGCCGGCCCCTCCCCCACCCTCAACATGGAAACCACCCCCATGGGGAGAAGTCGGATAGATTTAAAAGTGGGAGGAAAAAACAGTGGAAAAGCCTGCAAGTGATGTTTAAGTGTATGGTCATGGGATTCCCAATCTTTCATGGTTGGGGGCCGCATGACATCATTGGGACAATGTCAAAGGGAAATCCTGCCAGCGTGAAAACTGTTGGAGATTCCCATTGGATTTTCTGCTCCCTGATAACAGGGAGTGGGGGAGGGGGTAGAAAGTCTCCCCCATAGCGTCTCACGGTGGAAGACTGTACCAATAACATCTATTTGGATTCTCAAATGATGAAATGCCAAATGGAAATGCAGAAGTAATGGCCACACATCCATATTCAAACAGCAAATCAGCACCTTGAGGAGAAAGTGGGGACACAGGGGAAAATACTCAACACTTTCATCTCCAACTGACCATTACTGGAACATAGTTGATTCTGAATTAAAACCATAGTCCAAACAGTGTGTATTCAGGGACCAAAGGTGCCAGGCTGAAGTTGCTGATTCCTTACAGGGTGAGTTGCTGGAATAACTGAACAGAAGTCGAAGTCTTTCCTCACACGGCACAAAAAAAAATCTTTATTATTGCAAGGGATATCTCTCAATTAAGGAAGAGAATGAGATGTGCAATTTGTCCTCTTAGCCAGGGAATTGTGCTTAGAAAGGATTACCAAAACAAAATGTAGAAATTCTTCACAAAAATGAACTTTGTGAAGGGAACCAAACATGTTAAATTGTTAACTCTTCAACTGCTTAAAATATATATATATTTCCAGATTAACACTTTAACATATCATGTGTTTAACCGACAGCATTGTTTCCAGATCCTCCCGTTAATGAATTAGAAAGAGCATTCTTTCATCTACCTCACCAGTTGCCTCATCAACCAAGGAAATTTGCGTTGGAGTTTCAACTTCAATAGCAATCTGTAAAAATAAATATTTATTGTACTTATTTCCTTCCAGTAACACAAACTGAATCTTACCTCAGTACAAAGCATTGTTAAAATTTGTGATCTGTTGCTACCTAATATTAATTATATACCAAGCTGGTTATATACTCCAGGATAATTCAAGGATATTCAGTAACAGTTAAAGACTCAGCCCCTTTCTGCATCTCAGACACCCTGGTTCAAATACAGCCCACAATAACTGAACAAAAAACTCCTTTCTCTGCCTTAGACCTTTTTTTTTTCCTTCATTCCTGGGATATGGTCATCACTGGCTTGCCAACATTTATTGTCCATTTCCAGATGCCCAAACACCATTGAGAGTTAACCACATTGCTGTGGCCCTGGAGTCACATGTAGGCCAGACCAGGTAAGGATGGCAGATTTCTTTCCCGAAAGGACGTTTGTGAATCAGATGGGTTTTTCCAACAATCAACAATGGTCATCGGTAGATTCTTAATTCCAGATTTTTAAAATTCAATTCAAATTTCACCATTTGCCATGGTGGGATTTGAACCTGGGTCCCCAGAACATTAGCTGAGTTTCTGCATTAATAATAATACCAAATAGGCCATCACCTATTCTACAAGCATGCAGTGCAAAATAACCACGAGCATGATTGTGACTTGGACAAGTTGCAGAGCTGGGCCGAGAGGTGGCAAATGGAGTTTAATGTGGAAAAGTGTGAGGTATGCACTTTGGCAGGAACAATAAATGTGTAGAGTATAAGGCCAATGGTAGGGCTCTTAATAGTGTTGAGGAACAGAAGGATCTTGGTGTATGTGTCAATAGATCCCTGAAAGTAGGCAGTCAAGTGGATAAAGTTGTTAAGAGGGCATATGGAGTCTTAGCTTTTATTGGTAGGGGGATTGAATTTAGGAGCCGCAGCATCATGTTGCAACTGTACAAAACTCTAGTGCGCCGCACTTGGAGTATTGTGTGCAGTTCTGGTCCCCACATTATAAGAAAGATGTGGAGGCATTGGAGAGGGTACAGAGGAGGTTTACCAGGATGTTGCCTGGTATGGAGGCAGGTCTTATGAGGAGAGGCTGAAGGATTTGAGGTTGTTTTCGTTAGAAAGGAGGCGGCTAAGAGGGGATCTTATTGAAGCATATAAGATGATTAGAGGTTTAGATAGGGTGGACCGTGATAGCCTTTTTCCTAGGATGGAGAAAGCTAGCACGAGGGGACACCGCTTTAAATTAAGGGGTGATAGTTATAGGACGGATATCAGAGGTAGGTTCTTTACCCAGAGGGTGGTTAGGGAGTGGAATGCCCTGCCTGCGGCAGTTGTAGATGCCCAAAGTTTGGTGGCGTTTAAGAGGTTAGTTGATAAGTGTATGGAAGAGAAGGGAATGGTTTAGTTTGGAGGGTCATTGCTTTTTATATTGGTCGGCGCAACATCGAAGGCCGAAGGGCCTGTTCTGTGCTGTAATGTTCTATGTTCTATATGTTTCCTCAGCTTGGAACTGGTATGTGCCCAAAGTAGAAAACTGACCCTAACTCAGTAAAGGCTAACTTAGCCTTTATAGGAAGGGGTATAGAGTACAAGAGCTGGCCTTTAATGTTGCAGTTGTATAAAATGTTGGTTAGACCTCATTTGGAATACTGCATCCAGTTCTGGTCACATTACTACCAGAAGGACATGGAGACTCTAGAGAGAGTGCGGAGGAGGTTTACCAGGATGCTGCCTGGTATGGAAGGTCTGAGTTACGAGGAAAGGTTAGGCAAATTGGGGCTGTTTTCCTTAGAAAAACATAGAGTTAGAGGAGATCTAATAGAGGTGTACAAGATTATGAGGGGTATAGATAGAGTAAACAGGTTAAGTTTTTTCCTAGGTTGGACTCAAATAGCACAAGGGGTCACGGGCTTAGGGTGAGGGGGGTAAGGTATAATTTGGATGCTAGAGGGAGTTTTTTCACACAGAGGGTAGTGGGGGTGTGGAATGCACTGCCAAGTAAAGTGGTGGAGGCAGGTACTCTGGAGTTATTTAAGAGATACTTAGATGGGCACATGAACAGAATGGGAATGGAGAGGTATAGAAAACTGATTTAAAATAGGGATCATGAGTGTTGAGAGTCCCTGGGTAGTGGGTAAATAGTCGATGATATTGATGTATTTGTTTTTATCCTGCAGGTACTTTGGTCTGCCTTGTTGTCTAACAAGAGGCATACACGCGATGGGTGGTGAGAGGGCTGCTGTTGGATTTTTTTTTTCGAGAGTATCCTAGTGCTTCACGTCGTTAGCGTACGCTTGACCTAGATCATTTGATAGACAACACGACAGCTCAGTGACTATCACTGTGCGGGTACATGGATTTGGGTCTGTGTCTGTGGGAGTTTGCACATTCTCCCTGTGCTTGTGTGGGTTTTCTGCGGGTGCTCCAGTTTCCTCCCACATCCCAAAGATGTGCTCTTAGGCTGAGTGGCAGAACAAATTCTCCCTAAATTGTCTCAAATTTGGTTTCAATCCATAGATCTATAAACATGGACTGGGATCGCAGGTAGAAATGGGAACATTGAGGTGGCGGCACGGGCTGTTTGGGCTGAAGGCCCTGTTTCCTGTGCTGTTTTTGTTCTTTGTTCAGTACAACAGGGAATCTCACTCAGAGACAGTGATGAGAGGAGAGGGGAAATGAAAAAATGATAATCATCTTCTTTGGGCTGATTATTTTACAGTGTAAAATATCTGCTCACAGGTCTGGGCGAAAAAGCTCGTTAGTCATTTCTATTGCTCAAATTCACTCATGATGATGGGAGATTTAATTAATGGACTTCCTGGCAGGTACCCAATAGATACTCAGGGCAGAATTCTCCCATCCGGAATGAGATCCCACGGCAGAACGGGGACAGGGAATCTTTCCCACTGCGGACAGAAAACCATGCCACGTCTCCCAAAACCAGCATAATTAATTATGCATCTGGGGGTTTTGTGCCATATTCCATGGTGAGATGGGCTTGAAGGTTCCACCTCATATCCAGGTGTCATATTTCATTGTCACATCACCGACCCATCGTTCAAGAAAGAAGATTGACATCTTCAAAGACAGTGAAGCTGGAAGATCTTCCTGATTAACTACCACACCCATCCCCCCATTCCATTCAGGGCTGTGAGGTTCCAGATCCCCACCATGCATCCCATCATCAGGGGCTTGCGAGAATTCCGACTCCAATGCAGAATGGTTCCTGTCGACTAGGAAGTCTGTGCCGAGTGAGTATCAGCTGAAATATACAACAGCTATCTTGAACATCCCAAGTTAGGAAGGAAGAATTGGAAGAAATAGCCAGAATTCTCCGTGGTGACCCTTAGCCAATGTGTCTTCCTGGTCTTGTGTCTCCAGCATGGACCAAACCAGGCTTAACGATGATGGGCACAGAAATCCAACAGCCTCCTACAGTCTATCATCATAGAAAGGCAACCATTTGTCAAGTACCATCGGGTCAGCAAAGGAGATGAGAAAACATGGAGATACAAAGAATTTAAACATAGTGAACTTACAATATAATTCTCCCAGAATTTGTACTTGCTACTTGTTAGCAGAATCTCCTTTGTGACTGGAGAACAATAAAGCTTCAGCTTCAAGCTGTAATGAAGATTAATAACAGTTCAACATCATAAAACAGAACAGCAAATACTGACACCTTTTAGAGCTGGTGGGTTACACAGCATCATATTAAACCCTGACATTGTCCTTCCCCAGTGATCACACACTTCACTGTCAGCTGGGGAGCCTCAGCAATTCTAAGGAACATTCTGTTTCTAATTCATGGGTAGAGTTCAGTTGTACTCTCAGTTATCCCTATCAATCTGAGAGCAGGCGATTCAACAAGGAGGAACATCCTAATCTGCAGCAATCAGCTACTCACCCAGCCTGCTGAGGGAGTGACTATTCTGATATTTTTATGGTGGTTAGATCAGAAAGGAGAAGGATTATCATCTGTGGGGAATCTTCACAGATGACTGTGGAGTGATCTTTGGGACCAGTTAGTTCAGTTTGCCATAAAAAGGCAACATAAACACCACATGGCCTATTAATAATCCTGCACTGCAGCTGCAAAACACCGTTAATAATTCAGCACAAACAGTTCAGCAACACGTGTGTGCTCCACAGACCAGAACAACAATAAACCAAATGTTTGGCCTCTCAGACTGACCCATGTTTTCAATTCCCCATTCATCAGAGACAATCCTTCAGCATCCACCCGATCAAACCTCTTCAGAATCTTATACGTTTCAATTAAATCACCTCTCAGTCTTTTAAACTCCAGACAATATAATCTAAATTTACTCAGTCTCTCATCATTGGACAACACCCTCATCTTAGTATCCGTATCTCCATTCTCCGTATCATCCGATTCTCCGTATCTCCAGAGCAAATATATTTTTTCTTAAGTGCGGAGACCAAAACGGCACACAGTACTCCAGGTGTGGTCTCACCAAAACCTTGTGCAATTGTGGCAAAGCTTATTCTTATACTTCAATCCCCTTCCAATAAAAGCCAAGATGCCGTTTGCCTTCCTAATTGCTTGTTGCACCTGCATGCTAACTGCCCATGTTCCTATAACAGCACAAACAAGTCTCTTTCAACAAAGTTTCTCATCTTTTAAGAATAAAAGCCTCAGAATATTTTTCATGACCAAAGTGACAAACTTCACATTTTGCTGCATTATCCACCATCTGTCATAAGACCAACAGACATAGAAGCAGAATTAGGCCACTCGGCCCATCAGGTCTACTCCCCCATTCAATCATGGCTGATACTTTTCTCATTCCCATTCTCCTGCCTTTTCCCATAACCTCTGATCCCCTTATTAATCAAGAACTTGTCTCTGTCTTAAAGATACTCAATGACTTGGCCTCCACAGCCTACTGCAGCAAAGAGATCCAGAGATTCACTACTCTCTGGCTGAAGAAATTCCTCCTCATCTCTACTTTAAAGGATTGTCTGTTTAGCTTGAGGTTGTGCTCCCTGGTGCTAGCTTTTCTTCCAAGTGAAAACATCCTCTCCACTCTATCCAGCTCTCGCAGTAGGCTGTAAGTTTCACTAAGATTCCCCCCTCCCCCATCCTTTTCAACTCCAATGAGGACAAACCCAGGGTCCTTCACCGTTCCTCATATGACAAGCTCTTCATTCCAGGGATCATTCTTGTGAACCTCCTCTCGACCCTTTCCAAGGTCAGCACATCCTTCCTTAGTTGTGACACCAAAAACTGCTCATAATACTCCAAAGGGGGTCGGACCAGAGCCTTATACAGCCTTAGGAGTATATCCCTGCTCTTGTATTCTAGACTGCTTGACATGAATGCTAACATTGCATTTACCTTCCTAACCTGCATGTTAACCTTAAATGAATCTTGAACAAGGACTCCCAAGTCCGTTTGTGTTTCTGACTTCCTAAACATTTTCCCATTTAGAAAATAGTCTATGCCTCCATTCCTCCCTCCCAAGTGCATAACTCATACTTTTCTACATTGTATTCCATCTGCCATTTCTTTACCCATTCTCCCAAATCCTTCTGCAGGCTCTCTGTTTCTTCAATACTATCTGTCCATCTACATGTCTTTGTATAATCTGAAAACTCAGCAACATGCCTTCAAGTTCCTTCTTCCAAATTGTTAATATATATTGTGAAAAGTTGTGGTCCCAGCACTGGCCCCTGAGGCACATCACTAGTCACCGGCTACCATCCTGAGAAAGTCTCCTTTATTCCCACTTTCTGCAATCAGCCAATTCTCTATCCATGCCAGGATCTTACGCTTAACACCATGGACTCTTATTTAACAGCCTCCTATGTGGCACCTTGTCGAAAGGCCTTCTGGAAACCTAAATAAATCACATCCACTAGTTCTCCTTTATCTAACTTCCTTGTTACCTCCTCAAAAGCTCTCACAAAATTGTCTGTTCACTCTTTGTAGTTCTGAGTGAAAGACATTTTAGTGAGGAGGTGAAGGAAATCAGTATTAATAGAAAAATGATTTTGGGGAAATTGATAGGATTGAAGGTGGATATATTTCCAGGTCCTGGTAATCTTCATCCCAGAGTATTTAAGGGAGTGGCCCTGGAAATAGTAGATCCATTGGTGATTATTTTCCAAAATGCTTTGGACTCTGAAATAGTTCCTACAGATTGGAGGGTAACTAACGTAAACCTCTATTCATAAAGGGAGGAAGAGAGTAAACAGGGACCTATACACCAGTGAGCCTAATGCCGGTACTGGGGAAGTCGCTAGAGTCTATTATCAAGGATTTCATAACTCAGCATTTGGAAGGCAAAGATACAAAGTCAGCATGGATTTACAAAGGGGAAAGCATACTTGATGAATTTATTGGAACTCTTTGAGATGTAACTAGTAGAGTTGACCAAGGAGAACCAGTGGATGTGGTTTATTAGACTTTTACAAAGCTTCCGACAAGATCTCACATCACAGACTACTATGTAAAGTTAAAGCACATGGGATTGCAGTTAGTGTCTTGAGGTGGATAGAAAGCTGGTTTGCAGATAGGAAGCAAAGAGTTGGCATAAATGGGTCTTTTTCTGATTGGCGGTCAGTGACTAGTGGGGTTCTGCATGGATCTGTGCAAGAACCCAAAAGTTGACATTATATATTTATGATTTAGAAGACAGAACTGGATGTATTATCTTCAGATTTGCACATGATACAAAGTTAGGTGGGACAGCGAGCTGTGAGGAGGATGCAGTGATACTTCAATGTGATTTGGACAGGCTGAGTATGTGGGCATCTATATGGCAGATGCAATATAATGTAGATAAATGTAAGGTTATCCACTTTGGTAGGAAGACAGATTATGACTTGAATAAGTGTAAGTTGAGAAACCTCGGAGTCCTCGTGCATCAGTCGCTGAAAGTAAACGCGCAGGTATAGCAGGCAGTAAAGCAGGCAAATGGTATGTTGGCCTTCATAGTGAGAGGATTTGGGTATAGGAATAGGGATGTTTTGTTGCAATTGTAAAGGGCATTGGTGAGGCCACAGCTGGAATATTGTGTGCAGATTTGTAAAAAATAAAAAAAGTAAATTTTATTTATTAGTGTCACAAGTAGGCTCACATTAACACTGAAATAAAGTTAATGTAAAATCTCTGGCACCTGTTTGGCGACATTGAGGGAGAATTGAGGAGGTGACCAAAGAGGTAGAAAAGGGTAAGGCAGTTGATGTAGTGTATATGGATTTTAGCAAAGTGTTTGATAAGGTTCCCCATGGTAGGCTACTGCAGGAAGTGCAGATGCATGGGATTGAAGGTGATTTAGCAGTTTGGATTAGGAATTGGCTAGCTGATAGAAGACGGAGGGTGGTGGTTGATGGGAAATATTCAACCTGGAGTGCAGTTACAAGTGGTGTACCTCAAGGATCTGTTTTAGGGCCACTGCTGTTTGTCATTTTTATAAATGACCTAGAGGAGGGTGTAGAGGGTTGGATTAGTAAATTTGCTGACGATACCAAAGTGGGGGGAGTTGTAGACAGCGAGGATGGATGTTACAGTTTGCAGAGGGACATAGATAGGTTGCAGAGCTGGGCCGTGAGGTGGCAAATGGAATTCAATACGGATAAGTGTGAGGTGATTCACTTTGGTAGGAATAACAGGCATATGACATATAGGGCTAATGGAAGGACCCTTAATAGTGTTGTCGAGCAGAGGGATCTTGGGGTACAAGTACATAGCTCTTTGAAAGTTGGCACCCAGGTTTATAAAGTTGTTAAGAAGGCGTACGGTGTGTTAGCTTTTATTGGTATAGGGATTGAATTTAGGAGCCGTGAGGTTATGTTACAACTGTACAAAACTCTGGTGCAGCCGCACTTGGAGTATTGCGTACAGTTCTGGTCGCCGCATTATAAGAAAGATGTGGAAGCATTGGAAAGGGTGCAGAGGAGGTTTACCAGGATGTTGCCTGGTATGGGGGGAAGGCCTTATGAGGAAAGGCTGAGGGACCTGAGGTTATTTTCATTAGAGAGAAGAAGGTTACGCGGTGACCTAATTGAGGCGTATAAGATGATCAAGGGATTGGATAGGGTGGATAGTGAGAGCCTTTTCCCTCGGATGGTGATGACCAACACGAGGGGACATAACTTTAAATTAAGAGGTGGTAGTTATAGGACGGATGTCAGAGGCAGGTTCTTTACACAGAGGGTGGTGAGGGCGTGGAATGCCCTGCCGGCAGCAGTTGTGGACTCGCCTACTTTGGGGGCATTCAAATGTTCGGTGGATAGGCATATGGATGATATTGGAATAGTTTAGGTTAGAGGGTCCACTGGCCGGCGCAACATTGAGGGCCGAAGGGCCTGTACTGCGCTGTAATGTTCTATGTTCTAATTTAGTACGGCCAAATGCATCTACCCAGCACATCTTTGGGGTGTGGGAGGAAACCAGTGTTCCTGGAGGAAACCCATGCGGACATGAGGAGAATGTGTAAGCTCCATACAGACAGTGACTTAAGGAGGGAATCGAACCCTGGTCCCTAGTGCTGTAAGACTGCAGTGCTAACCTTGTTCTTGCAATACAGGGAATACAGGGAAGGTCTACCAGGCTGATTACAGGTCGGCAGGTCTGTCATATGAGGAGAGACTAAGTCAGTTAGGTTTACATTCACTGGAGTGTAGAAGAGTGAGAGGGATCTCATAAACATTTATAAAATTCTAACAGGATTAGACGCAGTAGATTTAGAATGAATATTGCCAATGGTGGGGGAGTCCAGAATTCTGGGTCATAGTTTGAGGATAAGGGACAAACCTTTTAGGACTGAGATGAGGAGATATTTCTTCACCCAGAAGGTGGTGAATGTGTGGAATTCACTATCACAGGATGTAGTTGAGTTCAAAACATTATTTGATTTCAAAAAGGAACTAGATATAATTCTTGTTGCTAAAGAGGTCAGGAATATGGGGGTGGGGGAAGAGTGATCAGGATATTGAATTTGATGATCCACCATGATCCAGATGAATACTGCAGCAGGCTCGAAGAGCAGAATGGCCTACTAGTGTTTCTAGTTTCTATGTTTCTACGTATAAGTCAACCTCAACCATCAAAGTCTCCAACAATGACGAGATGGCATACAGGAAAGAGATAGAAAATCTGGTGAAATAGTGCGACAACAATAATCTCTTCTCAATGTCAGTTAAATGAAGGAGATAGTCATCGACTTCAGGAAGTGGAGGACATGCCCCTGTCTACATCAACAGGCACAAAGTGGAAATGGTCAAGAGCTTCAGGTTTTAGGTGTTCAAAACACCAACAACCCTGTCCTGGTCCCTGCATGCTGACACTATAGTTAAAAAAGCCCAGCAAGGCCTCTATTTTAACAGGAGACTAAGGAAATTTGGCATGTTCACCAAGACTTTCACCAATGTTTACAGATGCACCATAGGGAGTATCCTTTCCATGTGGATCCTGTTCTGGTATGATTCCCATTCTGATCAAGACTGCAAGAAACTACAAAGGGTTGTGAATGAAACCCAGACCATCACGTAAACCAGCCTCCCATCCCTGACTCTATTTACACTTCCCACTGCCTTGGAAAAGCAGCCAGCATTATCAAGGATCCCACACATCCTGGACATTTTCTCTTCCACCTTCTTCCGACAGGAGAAAGATACAGAAGTCTGAGGTCATATCCAACTGACTCAAAAACAGCTTCTTCCCTGCTGCCATCAGACTTTTGAATAGATCTAACTTGCATTAAGTTGATCTTTCTTTACACCCTAGCTATGACTGTAACACTACATTCTGCACTCTCTTCTTTCCTTCTCCCCATGTACTCTTTAAATAGCATGCTTTGTCCGTATGGCGTGCAAGAAACACTGCTCTGTATTCCAACACGTGACAATAATTAACCAAATCAAAAACCTCTGAAGCTTCAAAATCCTTCCAACAATATGGATTAGTTTTCACTTCCATACTGTACAATATAGTGATACAAATGTTATAACCAGACAGGCAGGGTTCGAACAAACACAGTAAAGAGTCTGGTAGATATAAATGGTCTAACAAGACTAAACATTTAAAGAGAGAGCACAGAGACAGATCAAAGTGCAAAGACTTCAAGTCTCAGTTGACGGCTAGAAAGAAGATCTGGAAGACGTGGTGCAGTCAAGATCTGAAGTCAGTGACAATTCCAGAAAAAAGCAGATAAAGCAAGATTCATTAAAAAAATCAGATTAAAGCAGAGGAGAAAAATAGGCTTAAAAATGGCTGGATCTTTCTTTAGAACTATGGAACTTAATACTATGGAAATGGAAGAAAAGCAGAAGAGGGATTCACACAACTTATGAGAGTTACAGGTGGCAAAGAAAATAAAGGAACATCTGTTGAAGAGGAGAAAGACAACAGAGACACGTCCCAATATCTTATGAACTTTCCGTCAACACATTTCAAATTGTTTACATATAGATGATTAAAATGGCTACTACAAATCACTTCTGACATTTTTGAAATCCAGACAGTCACAAGAACACAATAAATTGAAGCAGATGTAGGCCACTCAGTCCATCAATCCTGGCCCACCTTTGAATATGATCATGGCTGATCTTGGGTTTCAGCTCCATTTCCCCATCTGCTGCCTATATCAATTAATTCTAGAGGTCTGAATATTTCTTCACTATAGCCTTAAATATATTAAACCATGGAGCAGCAACAAACCTCAGGGGTGGAGAATTCCAAACGACTCTTTGAGTGAAGTAACTTCTTCTCATCTCAGTTTTAAATGATCAGTCTCTTATCCTGAGGGTGTGCCCCATGTTTTAGATTCCCCGACCAGCAGAAACAATCTTTCAACATTGACCCAATCAAACCCATTCACAATTCTGTAGGTTTCATGAAACCACCTCTTTTTTGTTCTAAACTTCAGAGATTAAACCCAATTTACTCAGTCCCTCATCACAAGGGAACCTCCCTTATTTGTTGCACCATCTGCAATAAAAACACATACTCTTTTAAATGGTGACCAAAGCTGCACAGTGTCCCACATGTGGTCTCACCACACCCTGTACAACTGGAGCAAGTCTCCTCTATTCCTGCACTTCAATCTTCTTGCAATAAAGGGCAATATCTGCCTAAAGTCCAACAAGTTACTCTACACTCAGCATAGAACATAGAACATTACAGCGCAGAACAGGCCCTTCGGCCTTCGATGTTGTGCCGACCAATTATGAAAAAAGCAATGACCCTCCAAACTAAACCATTCCCTTCTCTTCCATAAACTTATCAACTAACCTCTTAAACGCCACCAAACTTGGCGCATCTACAACTGCCGCAGGAAGGGCATTCCACTCCCGAACCACCCTCTGGGTAAAGAACCTACCTCTGATATCCGTCCTATAACTATCACCCCTTAATTTAAAGCTGTGTCCTCCTCCTCCAGATCGTCTATGTAAATGGCAAACAGTTGAGGCCCCAGCACTGATCCCTGCGGCACTCCATTAGTCACCAACTGCCAACCAGAAAAGCATCCACTGATTCCAACTCTCTGCTTCCTGTTAGATAACTAATCCTCAATCCACACTAACACTTTACCCCCAACTCCATGTACCCTAACCTTCTGCAGCAACCTTTTGTGAGGCACATTATCAAATGCCTTTTGGAAATCTAAAAACACCACATCCACCGGTTCCCCTCTGTCTACCGCACTAGTCACTTCTTCATAAAAATCCCATCCCAGACCCTATCCCCACAACCCCACACATTTACCCTGCTAATCCTCCTGACACTAAAGGGCAATTTAGCATGGCCAAATGACCTAACCTGCATATTTTTGGATAGTGGGAGGAAACTGAAGCACCTGGAGGAAACCCACACAAACACGGGGAGAACGTGCAAACTCCACAAAGACAGTGACCCAAACCGGGAATCGAAATCATGTCTCTGGAGCTGGGAGGCAGCATTGCTAACACCGTGCTACCCTCTGTGCTACCATGTCACCCTGTGTCATGCAAGCACTCAAGTCTCTTTGAATATCAAAACTTATAAGTTTCCCATTTAAAAAATAATCTGTGCTTCTATTCTATCAGACCAAAGTGAATAACGTCACACTTCTCTACATTTTAACCCATCAGAGACCTTGTTGCCCATTTACTTAATCTGTCTATAATAGCTTTGCAACCTCGCTGTGTCCTCCCCACAACTTACCTCCCCTTTATTTCATCAGTAACTATACATACATTACTCTGTGTTTTATATCATCTGAGATTAATATAGATTGTAAATAGGTGAGGCCCCAGCACTGATCCTTGCAACACTCCACTATTCACTGCCTGCCAATTTGAGAAAGATTTGTTCTTGCTTCCTATCTGTTAAACAATCCTCTTTCATAGAACATAGAACATTACAGCACAGAACAGGCCCTTCGGCCTTCGATGTTGCGCCGACCAATATAAAAAGCAATGCCCCTCCAAACTAAACCATTCCCTTCTCTTCCATATACTTATCAACTAACCTCTTAAACGCCACCAAACTTGGCGCATCTACAACTGCTGCAGGCAGGGCATTCCACTCCCGAACCACCCTTTGGGTAAAGAACCTACCTCTGATATCCGTCCTATAACTATCACCCCTTAATTTAAAGCTGTGTCCCCTCGTGCTAGCTTTCTCCATCCTAGGAAAAAGGCTATCACTGTCCACCCTATCTAAACCTCTAATCATCTTATATGTTTCGATTAGGTCCCCTCTTAGCCGCCTCCTTTCTAACGAAAACAACCTCAAATCCCTCAGCCTCTCTTCATAAGACCTGCCCTC
Organism: Sphyrna mokarran; assembly: GCA_024679065.1. Classification (NCBI taxonomy): domain Eukaryota; kingdom Metazoa; phylum Chordata; class Chondrichthyes; order Carcharhiniformes; family Carcharhinidae; genus Sphyrna; species Sphyrna mokarran. Next base: position 50,117,290 of record JAGIQG010000019.1, read on the forward strand.
CATACCAGGCAACATCCTGGTAAACCTCCTCTGTACCCTCTCCAATGCCTCCACATCTTTCTTATAATGTGGGGACCAGAACTGCACACAATACTCCAAGTGCGGCCGCACTAGAGTTTTGTACAGTTGCAACATGACGTTGCGGCTCCGAAATTCAATCCCTCTACCAATAAAAGCCAAGACTCCATATGCCTTCTTAACAACCTTCTCGACCTGACTGCCTACTTTCAGGGATCTATGCACATACACACCAAGATCCCTCTGTTCATCTAGACTACTAAGAATCCTACCATTTGCCCTATACTCTACACATTTATTATTTCTGCCATAGTGCATTACCTCACACTTTTCCACATTAAACTCCATTTGCCACCTCTCGGCCCAGCTCTGCAACTTGTCCAAGTCCCTCTGCAAACTATAACACCCCTCTTCACTATCTACCACTCCACCGACTTTAGTGTCATCCGCAAATTTACTAATCCATCCTTCAATACCCTCATCCAGATCATTTATAAAAATTACAAACAGCAGGGGCCCCAAAACAGACCCCTGAGGTACACCACTTGTCACCGAACTCCACGATGAATATCTCCCATCAACCACCACCCTCTGTCTTCTATCTGCTAGCCAATTCCTAACCCAATTAGCTAAATCACCCTCTATCCCATACATCTGCATTTTCTGCAGAAGTCTTCCATGGGCCACCTTATCAAACGCCTTACTAAAGTCCATCTTTCCATGCTAAAATACTATCTCCAACTCCATGAGCCCTCATCTTGCCTATTAATCTTTTGTGATGCACCTTATTGAATACCCTCTGGGAATCTAGATATACTACATCGACTGAAACCTCTTTGTTTATGAGTTACATCCTCAAAAAACTCCAAGTAAATTTGTCAAACAGGATTTCCCTTCTATAAAATGTTGACTTGTTCTAAGCGTACAATGCTTTTCTAAGTGCGTAGCTAAGACTTCCTTAACAATAAATTCCAGCATTTTCCCACTAACTGATGCCTAGCCTGTGATTTGTGCTGTCTCTCTCTCTCTCTCTCCTACCTTGAAAAGAAGTGCAACATTTGCCAATTTATTATCTAATGGGATCATTCCAGAATCTAAGGAATTAATTCTTAAATCTCAAGTGAATACCTAATTAAAAACAGACATTCACAGATTCACCACTATCCGGGGAATTCACACCTCCCTTTGTTTAAAGATGGATTGATGCAGAGGATTGTAGAATTCCAGTTGACGTGACTCGTTATTCAACCCAGAACAAAAGGGCACAATGGAATGTGAATATTTCAGGTGGGAATGGATCTCATCAACATTCCATCGATTCATGATGGTTTTCAACATCCAAATGACACTGAGTGGATGTTCAAGCATGAAAACACAGGATGACTGGAATTTACAGAACTGCTTTTAAAACCAGTTGCTTGAAGACAGAGTTTCACCTAAAATCAAACTAGTTACAAGTGAATCAAGCAGCGTTACTTTCCTTGAAAGCATACGGCATGATTGCTTTCATCAGCCTGGCCACTGAGTTAAAAAATTGGCAAGTTATAGAACCTTAGTTATTCTGCACTCGGAATATAGTATTTAATTCTGGTCGCCACACTACCACAAGGATGTGGAAGCTTTGGAGAGTGTGCAGAAAAGATTTAATAGGATGTTGTCTGGTATGGAGAGCATTAGCTATGAGGAGAGGTTGGAGAAACCTGATTTGTTCTCACTGGAACGATGGAGGTTGAGGGACAACATGAAAGAAGCTTACAAGATTGAGAGGCATGGGCAGAGTGGATCAAACTTATCCAAGAAACTATAGGCCTGAAAAAGACTGAGATATTTAGAAGCTGCACCAGAATATTATCTTTATCAGTATCTAATCTTTGTGAGCAAATGTGAGAGACAAATGAGTGGAGCACTGCGTCAAATTCAGGGCAAGCTGTGTGATGTTATTACTGGACAAGTCAGATGGTGGAATGTTTGGGTTATTCTTTGAACTTTGTAAATTCTATTAAATACACATAATACAATTTCTCCGAGGGAGAACACAGGCAGAACCTAACTGAAATACACAAGATACATAATCCATTGCTACACAAAGGGAGCATTTCCTGTAATGATCATTTAAGAGAAACCCAAAGTGGGATCAGTACCTGCACTCCAATCGTCTTTTCAAGGCAGGAGCTCTTAATCCTTTCATATGATCTGCAAAATAGTTGGAAACCCAAACATTCAGTAATTCCTTTTTCAACCGAAAGCTTTGCGTTAAATTAAATTTTTAAATTATCTTTACTGTTCTCCTTGTTATATCATAGATACTTTGAAAATAATGACCTCTTCCAGGTTGTAATTCATTGAGTAGAATTAGTGCTCCTGTAGGTGATTTGCTGGTGCACAGAATCATGAGCATTAGACTTTCATTCAGGTGAGCAACTCACCTCCTGACTCCTCAAAGTCTATCTACATGTACAAGTCAGGAGTGTGATGGAAAATCGCTCACTTTGCCTAGATGAGTGCAGCTCCAAAGACACTCAGGAGGCTTGGCACTATCCAGGACAGAGGAGAAGGAGGTCATTTGGCCCCTTGAGTCTGCACAGACAATAATCCCACCCAGGCCCTATTCATGTAACCTTAGCTGTTTACCCTGCTAATATAACCTTACACTAAAGGGCAATTCAGCATGGCCAATCCACCCAGCCTGCATATCTTTGGATAGTGTGAGGAAATCCATGCAGTCGCAGGGAGAACATGCAGATTCTACACAGACAGTGACCCAAGCAGGGAATCAAAATCAGATCCCTAGCACTGTGAGGCAGCACGGTGACAGGGTGGTTAGCACTGCTGCCTCACAGCACCAGGGACCCACGATCGATTCCCAGCTTGGGTTACTGTCTGTGTGAGTCCTCCCTGTGTCTGCGTGAGTTTTCTCTGGGTACTCCGATTTCCTCTAACAGTTTGAAAGGCATGCTGGTTAGGTGCATTGACTGTGCTAAATTCTCTCTCATTGCCCTGAATGGATGTCTGAGCATGGCAACTAGAGGATCCTCACAGTAACTTTATTGCAGTGTTAATGTAAGTCTACATGTAGCATTGATAAATAAACTTTTAAAAAAGTTTTACCCAAGAGGTACTCACAAAATAGGAATCATAGAATCTCTCCAGTATTGAGGAGGCCAATTGGCCCTTCAAGTATATACTGACCACAATCCCACCCAGGCCCTATTCTCATAACCCCGCACATTTACCCTACCAATCCCATTGACAACAGGGTCAATTTAACATGGCCAATCAACCTAACCCACACTTCTTTGGACTGTGGGAGGAAACCAAGGCACTCAGAGGAAACCCACGCAAACACGGGGAGAATGTGCAAACTCTACATAGACAGTGACCAGGGGCCAGAACTGGGTCCCTGTGCTGTGAGGCAGGAGTGCTAATCACTGTGCCACCTTCGCACAAGACTGAAGCCAGCTCTCAATCTAAACATACTGCACAACTAGGGAGCAGGAATCGCATATTCAATCCCTTGAGTCTGTTTCACTATTCAATACTGCATCTGAACTCCATTAACATATCAGAACACTCCACATACCCTGGGGACTGACTCTACCCTCAGAAATGTTAGGGACGGTGGAGAAAAACTGAGTCAACTTGTAGAAGCATCTGATTTTAGAAAAGGAACCCCCTTGCTACAGAAACTAGCTGCGGTTACACGAGAATTCCCGATTGAAATTTAAAAGAGGGCTTCCCACCTTTGTGGCAGTGTGACAGGAAATAAGCCTTGGCCAGCAGATTATCTCTGTCAAACCTGTCGATGGAAGTGCTGGGATACTCCTGCATCCGACCCTGGAAGGAACTCATCGCTGTTCCCACCCGGCAACTGTATCAATCTCAAACTGCTACAGTCCCCGCCTCTGATTGACGGCCCCACCGACCAATCGTACAGCTCCTAATGCCAGACGTGTGTGCTGAGCACCAATCAGGACTGGACATGGGCGGGACTATGTGATGACGATACCGGAAGAAGGAAGCAGCAAGAGGAGCTGGAGCCCAGGCAGTGACAACTGAACTAAGAGTGTGACACTGTTGCTCTCTGCTGCCTGGGAGCTGAGTGTTTTCAGTGCCAAACTTCAATCACACATGACTTGCCAAGTTTATTTATTAGTGTGACAAGTAGGTTTACATTAACACTGTAATGAAATTCCTGTGAAAATCCCCAAATGAGGAACATGCACCTTTAAACAAACCATCTCCAAAGAGACAATCATTATCCTCAAAGTGAAATCTGAGCTCTTCCTGGGCGCCTACATTTCTATACCTTTTTATAATTTCAGATCCTCAGAGTTCAGTGTTTTCTCCTTTTTTTGTCAATGCATATCTCTGTCTTCTCTCCTCAGGAAATTACACATCAATTTATAGCAACAGAATGCATCCATTGTGTCTACGCCAACCAAATATGAGTAATTCAGCCTAATTTCCACCTTCCCAATACCTTTCTAGTTCATAGTGAAATGACAGAACCTTCAAGTGAAAATCCAAATCTTTTTTAACCTTCAAACTAGTAGTTTTGCCCACTGATCTTTGAAACTAAAACAAAATGCTGGAAAATCTCAGTGGGTCTGACAACATCTGGAGAGAGAATAGAAAAATGAGCTCATCCAGACTCGAAATATTGGCTGTGTTCTCTCTCCACAGATGCAGTCAGACCTGCTGAGTTTTTCCAACACTTTCTATTTTGTTTCAGATTCCAGAATCCGCAGTAATTTGTTTTTTGATGCTGAAATTGGGAATTGTTCCGTCCTTTGTGTGAGTTACTGTTGTCTTTTATTCATTCATGGGTTAAGGGTGTCACTGGCGAAGCCAGCATCTCGTGTCCATCCCTAATGACCCTGAAGAATGTGGTGTTCAGATGTCTTCTGCAATCTGTGTGATGAAGGTATATTCATTGATGCTGCAGAGGGATCTATCCCCACTCAGAGTGCTATCAAAGCAGGAGACTAAACAGAGAGAGAACAGCATGTCTGATTGTATGCTCCCATTTGCCTCCCATTTCATCCTGCCTTAGATGTCTGTCCCCTATTGCTCTCCTGTTCCATTGAGAGGGGAGACAGGTGGGAGGGAGTGGATGCCCAACAGTGATGGCAATGGCTGAAGTTGGCGGCTGGAGTGGGAGTGAGTTCCTGTTGGGTAGCTGGAGTTACAGATGTTGAACTCCAGTGGAAAACATTCTGGTATTATCTCACCTCCTGCTCAACTTTGTCAAACAGAAACAATCCCAGCTGTTAAACTTCTCATTTTGATACAGCATCTTTAATAATGTAGCAATCCTCCAATGCTGCAACAAATGAGACTGTGTGCTCACACACCCAAGCCTAAAATCCACAACTTTCAATTCAGGAATAAAAATATTGTCAATGAGCTAACAGTTGTATTCAATTAAAGCAGATGCAATTACACAATAAAGCTGCAGTCTGGGCCTTCCAAACACGATGTAAAGATGCCGGCGTTGGATTGGAGTGGTAAGAACTCAGTAAGAATTTAGCAACACCAATTATTAATCCAACCGATTTATTTGATAGTAAAAAAGCGAGCTTTCAACACTCCCGTGTCTTCATCAGGCAAGTGCAGTGTTCTGGTCTGCAATAGCACACATCAGCACAGACAGTCAGAGATTGCTGATTAGAATGCGAATCCTTACATCTAACCTGCTATTCAAGTGTTAAAGTGGCTAACAATGTGTGTGAAGGGAATCCTGAGCATTGGTTAGAGAATTGTGTATTTTCTCCAGACAGCACAGTAAGTGAGGTTTTTTGCTAACCCAGGCAAGTTACGGGGGTTACAGATAGTGTGTCATGAAGTGTGTCCTTCCAAGATAGTGTGTCCTTCCAAACACCCCAAGCAGCAAAGATCACTCACATCAACTCAGCTGAGCATCAGATTCAACACATCTATCATGAGAGATCCTATTTGTGCAGATAGAGCAGAGGCAAACTGAGAAAAGCAGTGAAACAGTCATTGGAGGATTGTGATGGGAATTCAAAACTAGAGGGTATAAGTTTAGGGTGAGAGGGGAAAGATCGAGGAGCAACTTTTTCACACAGAGGTTGGTGCGTATATTATATGAGCTCCTGGAGGAGGTGTTAGAGTGGGTACAATTACAACATTTAAAAGACATTTGGATATGCATGGATGGGAAAGGTTAGGGGGATATGGACCAAACACAGGCAAATGAGACTAGTTCAGTTCAGGAACCCTGGTCGGTATGGATGAGTTGTGCTAAAAGGCCTGTATGAGTGTTGGATATCTGTATAATTCTAGGATCAGGTTATAGCCCCTAAATAAAGAACGAATGAGTGCAATCCTTTCCAATTGTTTCTGAACATATAAATGACAGTCAGTGGACACTGTGCCGTTCAGCTGAACGTTACAGGGAAGTGGCCACATGCTGCATCTTTATGGGAATGAAAATGCGCACAGCACTCTGCAGTTTACCTGCAAATCCTCAGAATAGCTTTTCTTCTTAGAGACCTGAATTCCAATACACAAATTACAAAAAAAAGGGTGACATGGTGGCACAGTGGTTAGCATTCCTGCCTCACAGTGTCAGCGACTCAGGTTTGATTCCCGGCTTGGGTCACTGTCTGTGTGGAGTCTGCACTTTCTCCCCATGACTGCATGGGAACCCTCTAGGTGCTCCGGTTTCCTCCTACAATCTGCACTGGCCGTGCTAAATTCTCCCTGACTGTACCCGCACAGGCGCCGGAGTGTGGCGACTAGAGGATTTTCACTGTAACTTCATTGCAGTATTAAGGTAAGCCTACTTGTGACACTAATAAATAAACTTTAAACAATGCTCTATCATTAAGTTTTCTCGCAGATTGCACAGAATGAAGTTTCAGAAAGGATCTCACTGGTCTGATTGGTATCTTTCGATGAGTGCTCATGTAGATGTAGACCACAGAGATTCAGTTCCAGCCATCAGTGAACAGTTAATACTATAAGAACATAAAAACTAGCAGCAGGAATAGGCCATCTGGCTCCTTGAGCCTCTCTGCCATTCAATGAGATCATGACTGATCTTTTCATGGACTCAGCTCTATTTACCTGCCCGCTCACCATAACCATTAATTCCTTTACTGTTCAAAAATGTATCTATTCTTGCCTTAAAAAACATTCAATGTGGTAGCCTCAACTGCTCCACTGGGCAGGAAATTCCACAGATTCACAACCCTTTGTGTGAAGAAGTTCTTCCTTTACTCAATCCTAAACCTGTCCCCTCTAATTTTGAGGCCATGCCCCCTAGTTCTAGTTTCACCCACCAGTGGAAACAACTTTCCTGCTTCTATCTTATCTATTCCCTTCATAATCTTATATGTTTCTATAAGATCTTCCCTCATTCTTCTGAATTCTGATGAGTATAGCCCCAGTCTACTCAGTTTCTCCTCATAAGTCAACCCTCTCAACTCCGGAATCAATCCAATGAATCTCCTCTGCACCCCCTCCAGTGCCAGTATATCCTTTCTCAAGTAAGGAGGCCAAAATTGTACTCAGTAACTCCAGGTGTGGCCACACCAGCACCTTATACAGCTGCAACATCACCTCGCTGTTTTCAAACTCCATCCCTCTAGTAATGAAGGACAAAATTCCATTTGCCTTCATAGTTATCTGCTGCACCTGCAAACCAACTCCTTGTGATTCTTGCACAAGGACACCAAAGTCCCTCTGCACGGCAGCATGTATAATTTTTTACCATTTAAATAATAGTCCATTTTGCTGTTATTCCTACCAAAATGGATGACCTCACATTTACCAACATTATATTCCATCTGCAAGGCACTTGCCCACTCACTTACACTATCTATATCCCTTTGCAGACTTTCAGTATCCTCTGCACACTTTGTTCTGCCACTCATCTTAGTGTCTTCTGTGAATTTTGACATACACTTGGTCCCCAACTGCAAATTATCTGTGTAAATTGTAAATAATTGCAATGCTAACACTGATCCCTAAGTCACACCACTAGTCATTGATTGCCAACCAGAAAAACACCCATTTACCCCCATTCTTTGCTTTCTATAGATGACCAATCCTCTATCCATGCTAATACATTAGCCATAACACCATGCACCTTTATCTTATGTAGCAGTCTTTGGTGCAGCACCTTGTCAAATGCCTTCTGGAAATCCAGATATACCACATCCACAGGTTCCTCACTGTTCACTGCACGTGTAATGTTTTCAATGGATTCCACAAAATTAGTCAAACATGCCCTTCCCTTCATGAATCCATGCTGCATCTTACCAATGGGACAATTTATGTTCAAATGTCTCGCTATTTCTTCCTTGGTGATAGATTCAAGCATTTTCCTTCCTACAGAAGTTAAGCTAACTGGTCTATAGTTACCTGCCTTTTGTCTACCTCCTTTTTTAAACCATGGCACTATATTTGCTGTTTTCCAATCTGCAGGAGCCACCCCATGGTCCAGTGAATTTTGGTAAATTATCGTTAGAGCATTTGCTATTTTTTCTGCCATCTCTTTAACTACCCTGAGATGCATTCCATCAGGACCAGGAGACTTGTCTACATTTAGCCCCATTAACTTGCCCAACACTACCTCTTTCATGATAATGACAGATTCTAGGTCCTTGCCTGCCATTGCCTTCCTTGTCATCAATTTTTGGCATGTTATTTGTGTTTTCCACTGTGAAGACTGACACAAAATACCTGTTCAATGCCTGAACCATTTTCTCATTTCCAGTTATTACATTCCCTTTCTCATCCTCTAAAGGATCAATGTTTACTTTAGCCACTTTATTTCATTCTATATGTTTATAGAAGCATTTGCTATCTGTTTTTATATTCTGAATTAGTTTACTCTTGTAATCTATCTTATTTTTCTTTATAGCTTTTCTTGTGACTTTCTGTTGACCTTTAAAGATTTCCCAATCCTCTAGATTCCCACAGATCTTTGCCATTTTGTCTGCATTTTCTTTCAATTTGATATCTTTCTTTATTTCCATGGCTGATTATCTCTTTTTCTGCAGTCCTTTCTTATCACTGATATATCCTTTTGCTGAGCACTGTGAAAGATCACTTTGAAAGTCCTTCTCTGCTCCTCAATTCCCTCATCATAAAGTTTTTGCTCCCAGTCTACCTGAACCAACGCCTCCCTCATCCTTTTGTAGTCTCCTTTGGTTAAGCTCAAGATACTGGTATTGGATTTTTCCTTCTCATGCTCCATCTGTGTTTTAAATTCAACCATAGTGTGATCGCTTCTTCTGAGAGGATCTCTAACTGCAAGATCATTTATTATTCCTGTCTCATTACACAGGACCAGATCTAGTATAGCCTGCTCCCTCACAGGCTCCCTTACATAATGTTCAAGAAAGATATCATGGATACATTCTATGAACCACTTTCAAGGCCACCTTGACTGACTTGCTTTGACCAACTGATATATAGATTAAAATCCCCCATGATAATTGCTGCACCATTTTTACATGCATCATCAATTATCTCTTTGTTTATTTCTCACTCCCTCCCCCCTGCCCCCAATGACATTATTTGATGGCCTATAGACTACACCTTATCAGTGATTTTTTTTCTCCTTACTATTTCTAATTTTCACCCAAATGGATTCAACCTTTTTTTCTATAGAATCTATATCATCTTTCACTACCGCCCTGAAATCATCCTTAAATATCAGAGCTACACCACCTCCCTTACCTTCCTGTCTGTCCCCCCGAACAGTCTGATACCCCTGGATATTCAACTCCCAGTCATGACCATCCTGCAATGATGTCTCTGTAATAGACACCAAATCATACTCGTTCGCAATGATTTGTATCATCAATTTATTTACCTTGTTTCAAACGCTATGAACATTCAGATAAAGTGCCCTTATGCTAGTTTTTGTACCTTATTTTTGAATTCTAACACTTCCATTAATAATATCTCCTGAGTTCCCCTTTTAACTTTTTTCTTGATTTTTGATGTAGTTGGAACATTCTCCCCACATTTTGTTCTTGCTCCCTTCCGGACTCTTCACATAGGTTCCCACCCCCCTGGCATATCAGTTTAAACCCACCCCTCTCGCTCTAGTAAGCACTCCCCCTGGGATGTCGGCCCTAATCCTGTCCAGGTGTAACCCATCCAATTTGTACAGGTCCCACATCCAGCATGATGCAGGTATTGTACCTCTGGACAATTCCACATTTTGCTCTATTCCCTGTGTAAACTACACCTGGCTAATCTAACACAAGTGGTAATCCTGTCAGCAGTGACTGTGGTAGAGCTAGTAATGATGTGATGTTAGGTCTACACTCAAAGTCACAGACTAACACTGCCTCAGTTCTGTTTCAATTGGTATAGCAACCTCAATGACTACAGTCACACAGGTAGCCATGAACAGCAGTAGTATGCTCAAAAATACCCTCCCTTTCCATTCTTCCAATCTCAGGAATTAACATTATGCTGCCACATACTAATTCAGAGCAATTCAAGTCTATATGGAGTGTAAATCCAGTTGGTGAATGTATTACATTCTCTGGTATATTAATAGAGACTCTAACCAGAATCTGTCCCTAACCTCATTACTGTCTGCCACTTTGTCACATCCTGTCCAACCCCGCGGTTCTCCTTTGCAATCTTGTTTTTATGTTCCACTCTCCCGTGTACAGTTACAGTGTTTCTCTGTGTTAACCGACCTTCGATTACTGATTTATAAAACAAATAACTCGGAAATGTAGGCTTCTTAAAGTCATTTGCTGTATAAATCGGGAAAGTGTTTTCAATGGTCTTCATCAAAGATGTGTGTTTGAAGGATGGTTTGGCCATGTGGAAGAACACAAGGCAGTTCATTGAGAATGGGCTGTTACACTCCCCACATGGTTTGCAATGAGCCCGGAAGAGTATTTTCAGCCGCATTGTAGCGTCATGAGTTGCCTGGTTACAGATGACAACAACAAGCCAACGACATCCAACGTCCAGCAATCCAGGATAAAGTAACAGTCCAGCCGTGTTCTCTGTGCAGAAATAACCAATTGTGCAGCATTTCAAAGGTAAGTGTCTTTGCTGCCGACCTGAGAATTTTTAGCGAGCTAAATAACTAATCAGCTAACAATGGGGATCTCACTATGGGAGAACTGGAGGATGATTAAGATAAGTAAGCATCTTGGTTCCAAAAAATACTGTTCCAGGGATTGGAGTTAGCACTCCACACCTCCGGGAAGGTTGGTCATTTTCCAGTAGGGCTGGGCAAGTCTGCAATACTTCAGGCTGCTGCTTGGCCAGACATTCCTGCTTTCTCCCCATATTCTTTGACACTGAGTATCCATTTCGAATCGCATAGAGAAAGTTCATTTCAGTTACATCTCTCAGTATCCTTCAGCACGATGATGGCTTTGCATTCGTGCTCCATACATACTGGGCAGGCCACAGCATTCATTTTCAAATGACATGGACAATGTCACTATTTGAAGAAGAGCAGGGGAGTTTTACCTTGGTGTCTTGACTAATATTCATCCCTCAAGCAGCTAAAGCAGTTCATTGCTATTTGATGGGTTTTGCTGTGTATAAATTGGCTGCCCCGTTTCCTACATTATAATAGTGACTGCACTTCAAATATACGTCATTGGCTGTAGGGTAACTTGGGATGCCCTGAAGCATGAAAAGCACAATATAAATGTAACTCTTCCTATTATATGTATTCTGAAGGATCCTTGCCCACGCTAATACAACTTTGAATTTTTCATATATTGATGCTGAAGTTTAAAAAATAATCAGTGATAAAAGTGTGATTTGTAAACCAGTTTATGTGAAGGTGTACATTAGAAGGTAGACTTTTACTTCTTTTTCTATTTTAGGTATTTATTACATTATGTCTTTGAGAGATTTTGGAACCCAAGGGCAGGAAGTAAAACCAAAATTTATGAGCCGTGCCAAACAGTGGACTGAAGAAATTGAAAATTTGTACAGATTTCAACAAGCTGGGTACAGAGATGAAATAGAATACAAGCAAGTAAAACAAGTAGATGGGGTAATGAATTCCATGATTTATTAACTGCATGCTACAATTGACTAATTTCCATTTTTATAATTAAAAACCTGCAGAAATTTTATAAAGGGTAGTACACATTTATCTAATCCAGATGGTTTAACCTGTAGTATGATTACCTCGCGGTGACAATAATGAAGTATACACAGCTCGACAAGTAAGGTCAACCTGGTTTGACTGATTGAGTCACAAATGCATTATGGCCAACTTCTACAATTCTACAAGTTATAAAGACTGATTTAAAGTTTATTTTGTTAGTGTCACAAGTAGGTTTACATTAACACTGCAATGGAGTGAAAATCCTCAAATCACCACATACCAGTACCTATTTGGGTACACTGAGGGAGAATTTAGCACGGCCAATGCACATAACCAGCACGCCTTTCAGACTGTGGGAGGAAACTGGAGCACCTGGAGGATACGCACACAGATAATGTGCAGACTCCATACAGACAATGACCCAAGCTGGGAATTGAACCCAGGTCCCTGGCACTATAAGACAGCAGTGCTAATCACTGTGCCATTGATTTTTATAACTAAAAGCAGTTTAAAGCTATCTTCTTATTTAAAAGAAGCAATTGTTATATTTTTCTGGGGAAAATGCAGCTTTCGAAACAATCTGATGGTCTAGGCACAATTTTGTCCTCATTTTACAAACTTAACATTGGTTAGTTAATTCCACTGGGGAACTGTGAAATGCTTATCAAATAAAGAATAAATATCATTCCACATAATGCTTGTAGAATAACTTTTAGGAAGCTTTGTGATGAACCGCAACAGCTACGGAAATATTTCATATGCTGCGCCTCAAAGGCTACATTTCAGTTTTTGATGTGCTGTATGTGTGAGATAATTGAGGAAATGGATGACAAAACTGAGAGAGTGATGTTCTATTCAATGCAGGTGGATCGTTGGCCAGATACTGGATACGTGAAAAAACTTCAAAGACGCGATAACACATTTTATTACTACAGTAGGAAAAGGGAATGTGAGGACAAAGAAGTTCAGAAAGTCAAGGTTTACGCCTATTGAACAATTCTTGTTTGTCACACTTTTGAGTCTAAATAAATCAAAATTTAACTTCAAAATTTTTGTGGTTGAATAGTTCACATTTTAACATTTGTGAGTTTTTGATGTTTTTCCCCCCTTTGCCAGTTAAACTTGAATGAAAGTATGTTGATATTGTCTACATGGTACCGCATGTTAGGTTGTTGCATAAGGTTAAATTTCATGGGATCCAGGCTGAGATATCTAAATGGATATAAAATTGGCTTCTTCACAGAAGCCAGAGGGTGGTTGCAGAGGGTAGTTTTTCAAACTGAGAGGCCTGTGACCAGCGGTATGCCTCAGGCTTCAGTGCTGGACCCACTGTTATTTGTCGTTTATATTAATGATTTGGATGAGAGTATCAGAGGCATGGTTAGTAAGTTTGCAGATGACACTAAGATTGGTGGCATAGTGGACAGTGAAGAAAGTTATCTCCAATTGCAATGGGATCTTGATCAATTGGGCCAGTGGGCTGAAGAATGGCAGATGGAGTCTAATTTAGACAAATGCGAGGTGATGCATTTTGATAGATTGAACCAGGGCAGGACTTACTCAATTAATAGTAGGCAGCTGGGGAGAGTTACAGAACAAAGAGATGTAGGAATACATGTTTATATTTCCTTGAAAATGGCATCACAGGTGGACAGAGTGGTGAAGAAGCCATTTGGCATGCTTGGTTTCGTCGGTCAGAACATTGAATGCAGAAGTTGGAATGTCTTGTTGAAGTTGTAGAAGATATTGATAAGGCCACAAATGGAATACTGTGTGCAACTGTGGTCACCCTTTTATCGAAAGGATATTATTAAACTAGAAAGAGTGCAGAAAAGATTTACTAGAATGCTACCTGGATTTGGTGTACTGAGTTATAAGGAGAGGCTGGATAAACTGGGACTTTTTCTCTGGAGTATAGGAGTCTGAGGGGTGATCTTATAGATCTATAAAATAATGAGGGGCACAGATCAATTAAATAGTCAATATTTTTTCCCAAAGGTAAGGGAGTTTAAAACTAGAGGGCATAGGTTTCAAGGGAGAGGGGAGAGATACAAGTGTCCAGAGGATCAATTTTTTTACACAGAAGATGGTGAGTGTCTGGAACAAGTGCCAGAGGCAGTAGTAGAGGTGGGTACAATTTTGTCTTTTAAAAAGCATTTAGGTAGTTACATGGGTATAGAGGGATATGGATCAAATGCGGGCAATTAGATTAGCTTAGAGGGTTAAAAAAGAGGGCAGCATGGACAAGTTGGGCCGAAGGGCCTGTTTCCAAGCTGTAAACCTCTTATGACTCTATGTGAGTTCTGTTGCAAAAGACCAACAAGCTTATTTAGTGACTGATGAACATATTATCCATCTAAACGTTTGTTATTACAAGGAAGGCAATTTTACTTTAATGTTAAGAACAAAACCAATTTAATAAAATCATTCATTTTAAAAAACACTTTTATTACAAACATATTTTAAAAACATATTTATTTAAAAAATTAATAAATTTCTAATAAACGGGAAAGTGATTAAAGTCTTTTTTATCAGTGTCACAAGTAGCCTATAAAGGTAATTTCATTATTGTGAAAATCCTCTTGTCACTATACTCTGGTGCCTGTTTGGGTATACTGAGAGAGATGGCCAATGCACCTAATCAGCACGTCTTTCAGTCTGTAGGAGGAAACTGGAGCACTGGTGGAAACCCATGCAGACACAGGGAGAATATGCAGACTCCACACAGTATCCTAATTGGATTGTCTTATGTTGACATTTAAGTATCAATTTTCTGTTTAATTTTGCCTTTTTTCAGTCTACTTCTGAATGGTCTACCTCATATAAGTTGATCTTTCCCCACACTCTAGCTATGACTATAACATTACAGTCTGCTCTCTCTCATTTGCTTCTCTATGAAGGATATGCCTTGTCTGTATAGCACACAAAAAACAACACTTTTCACTGTTTATTAATACATGTGACAATAATGAATTCAAAAAAATCAATTTCCTTTTCTAGTTGGGGGACTGAACATTACTTATTCTGATTGACAGATTTACTAGGTGTCTCCTTCAGTGTTACTGAATTTCTTGGAGAGTGGGATGCATCTCCTTGCACAGCAACATGGGTCTAGGTGTTGTAGGCAAGATTATAAATATGAGGATTGGGTGCACTGTGATCAGTAGCTGTCTGGTATAGAGGGGTCAAACTTTGGCAGCATGTGAAGTATATGCTATTGGCCTTCCTGCGTTGTTCTGGTGTTTAAAGATGGACATCTCACTTTAGCCATTCTCCTGCTTCCTTTACACTTGGCCTCAGTCATGTTACCACACACCCTTCAGGCTTTCTGTCCAGGCTTTGGTTATGGAGATATGAGGTTGGTTACAAGGTACAGATACACTTGTGAAAGGTTATTGGGCAATAGAGGAAATTCTCCAAAAGGTGCATTGGTTGGTGCTGAACCCTGCAGAGTTCTGGGAGATTTCTTCATCTGGAGATAGCTGGGTCAGCCATATTGGACAAAGTGAAATTGTCAGTAAGCCAATGGAAAACATAACTCAGCCCCACATGCACTAGTGTTTCTATTTCCAATTACTCTCTAAGTTTAGAACCTTAGCTCTTCAACCTTGGATTGTTATCAGAAGCAACTTCAGTAATAAAAGCAGAAGGCAGCAGCACCAGCTCACAAACTATATTACCTAATCTCAATCTCTAAGATTAGGACACTGATTCTTCCAAGTCAGAGGACATTAATCATGGTGCAGCAGTTGAGACTTGAAGCTTTAAAATAAACTTTGGATCATTACAGCATGTTTACCTTGTAATCCCATAATTTAGGAAAGAAACATTCATCCTTGTTTCAGTAATATTTTGCTCCTGTTTGTAGTTAGGCTGTTTAATTTTACAGAGGAAGTGAACAAATTAATCTCCAAGCAGTTGACTAACAAGTTATAGTCTTTCAAATTGATGACAAAATACTCCCAAAGAACAGGACACATTAATTGACTCCATGTACTGACATGCTGTATGAATAATTTCTACATTTTTTGTTTCTTTCCCCATCTGTTTACATAACCCTCAGCCAGGGTAATGGTAGATGCACTACAATCGGAACTGGTGTCCCTAATTTGGGAAAGGAAGATGAATTGGGACCCCTGATGCTGAGTTGCTTTTTCAGTGGTTCTGCTGAAGTGTCTGTGTGTGAACACAAGGTGAGAAGCAGGTGTGATGGCTCTATGGTGGAATATTCTACTGTTGTTATGAATAGGAGGGGCATTAATTTAAACAGCACTAATTTCTCCTCTCACCACCCGGCTACTAACTGAAAGGTGCTTTGACTTGTTTGCCTCTTTGTAAGTGGTGGTGTATTTCCCAATCCCTTGGTTTTTGTGTGATCCAATTTTCTATTAACAGTCTCACAGCAAATAGTTTAACCCTACACAATAGTTTGTTTGTGCGCTTTCAAAACGTGTGAGGTGGAGTATTTACCTCTGCACTCACACAGTGAAAAGGGGGATAGGGAAAAAAAGGATTTACAGTATCAAGACCATGGAGAAAATAAATATTGGTTATTGTGCATCATAGAGTCCAGAATCCAAGTTCAATGAGGAATTCCTTTGCAGAGATCAGTGGGCTAAAAACCATTCATTAAATGCAGATGGCCTTTGTATAGCTCTCTTTGAAATT
Source organism: Sphyrna mokarran (assembly GCA_024679065.1). Taxonomy (NCBI): domain Eukaryota; kingdom Metazoa; phylum Chordata; class Chondrichthyes; order Carcharhiniformes; family Carcharhinidae; genus Sphyrna; species Sphyrna mokarran. Next base: position 50,134,058 of record JAGIQG010000019.1, read on the forward strand.
GAGCTAGTCCATTGAGAATGCCATTGTAAGAATAAATCTCAAGGAACAGGACACAAAAGGAGGATAGGCTGGGGTTAAGGAGAAGTCCCAACAGATAGTCCCAGTAACAGACAAAGCCAGCGAATGAAAGAGGCTGCTACAATTTTGTCTTTTAAAAAGCATTTAGATAGTTACTTGGGTAAGATGGGTATAGAGGGATATGGACCAAATGTGGGCAACTGAGATTAGATTAGGGGTTTTAAACAAAGGCAGCATGGACAAGTTGGGCCAAAGGGCTTGTTTCTATGCTGTAAAGTTCCATGACTTCATTAAGTGAAGTTAAGGAAAAGAGCAGGCTAATAGAAGAGTTACAGATTTTAAACAAATTGGACATGAGAGGAGTCCTGAGGAAGACAGAGGTGGATGGCTTTGTGCTGCAGGACGTTAGAGCAAAGATACCACTTTGGAGAAGTGGTGTTCTACTTGGCATGGTCAAAGATCTGAAATTGTGCTTGGAAGGTGAAGCTTGGGACTGCTTGAAGAAGTAAGGTTAAGGAATCTTGGAGGCAAGATAGAAATTCTGTAGGTAGGTTGCCATCCAAGTGGGAACGAATTTTGGACAGAATTCCAAGGCAATTTCTTTAAACATGGAGATTGGAAACCTATGTGAGAAAGATGAATTTTCAGTGAGAATGGTTGGCTCAGAATGTAACAAAACACCTTGATGGGTTGTTGATATTTGAGTCTCCCAGTTGTAGTTCAATAAAAGGACACAAATTCTGCTTCTTCACAAACTACCTTTATTTCTTTGATCCAACTCCACAATTCTCCACCAATATCCAGTGCCACATGCAACCTCTTTATATATCTGAGATTTCTATTCAACAATTGACATCAAATTAGGACTTAATTGGAAAGTCTGTTAACACATTCCTAACATTTGAGAAATCCATGGAATCTGTCTCATTTATCATCTATCATACAAAGTGGTGTGTCTGACCATAGTTTAACCTGTCAATTCGCATGTACCTCACGCTTACCTTGAATGTTAGAGTATAAGATATATATTGTGAATTGTTTCATCTTTTTGAACTTGTGGTGTAAAGTTAATTTTTAGTTGTTCAAAACGCATGGAGTCTTGTGTCTTTATTCACTGTGTCAGTGTTTTCAATTTCAGACTTTACCCACTTAAAACAAATTATTATTAGTTCTGAACTAGATCTCCCCCCCTCCCCCAAAATTTCAGGATCTGCCCATCCAATATCCTTCAAAATCATTGATTGTCTCCATTTCCACACCATTCGCTGTTAAAAAACATCTTCCCCTCACCCCTCTGAACTTCTTGCCCTGTTCCTCAAATCACAGTTAAATTCTTGGACAATCCACCCGGCAGCCATTGTCTTAATTCAAGTAAGTCGAACTACTGCAAATAGCCACCAGATGGAACTGGTGAGAGGAGTTTTTCATATCCAAAGAACAAGAGGAAAGGTGTAAAGGTTAATTATGATAAGGACAAGAAAATAGTGATCATGTGTATCATTTCCATCCAACTTACTTTCATCATATTCACTTTTAGACGTCTGATGTTTAATTGATGGAATGGCATGGTGGCATAGTGGTTAGCATTGCTGCCTCACAATGTCAGAGACCTGGGTTCGAACCCAGCCTTGGGTGACTGTGTGGAGTTTATATATTCTTCCCGTGTCTCTTCCTGGGTTTCCTCCAGGTACTCTAGTTCCCTCCCACAATCCAAAAATGAGGAGATTAAGTGGATTGGCCACGCTAAATTGCCACTCTGTAGGGATTAGAGGGATAAATATGTGGAGTTACAGTGATAGGGCCTGGAGAAGATGCTGTGTCACAGAGTCAGTGCAGACTTGATGGGCCAAAAGGTCTCCTGTTGCACTGTAGGGATTCTAGAACAAAGAACAATACAGCACGGGAAACAGGCCCTTCGGCCCAACGAGTTCGCGCCGCCATTTTAACATTACGAGTGCCCTCCTCTACTAATGCCCTTTGTCTACACCTATTGGGGAAGATTGAGGGATGACTAATTTAGGGACAATTTGTTACGCCAATCAGCCTAAAAACATGTTTTTGGGATGTGAGAGGAAACCGGAGCACCTAGAGAAAACCCACGCAATCACAAGGAGAATGTGCAAACTGCCGCAGACACCGGCCCAAATCCACGTATCTGCACAGCAAACAGTGATATTCACTGAGCTGTCGTGTTGCCCATCAGATGGTCCAGTTTAAGCATACACTAACAACGTGAAGCACTAGGCAGCTCTCGAAGCAACATCCAAGAGCAGCCCTCGCACGACCCACCGCGTGTATGCCCCTTGTTGGTCCACAAGGTGGACCAAATCACCTGTGAAGTAAAAGAAAAAACATCAATAAACATGCAAAACTTAGACATTTACGGAATCCCCAGAGCACAGAAATAAAGCAAGTGAGCCATAAAATATGTTGGAAGGTCCATAGGATTCAAGTGATTCTCAGGAACGTCCCAAGGCTCTTGATATTTATTTAGAAAAGTCTCTTGTATCCCTCCATCTCTAGTCTGCTCATGTGCCTGTCTAAGTAAGCCTTAAACAACCCTACCGTGCCTGCCTCCACCACCTTACTTGGCAATACATTCCTGGCCCCCACCACCCTCTGTGTGAAAAACCTCCCTCTAACATCCGAATTATAACTCACCCCCTCCCCTCCTCCACCCTAAGCCGGTGGCCCCTTGTAACTATTGTATCCAACCTAGGGAAAAGCTTACCATGTTCACTTTATCTATATCTTTCATAATCTTATACACCTCTATTAGATCTCTTCTCATTCTCCGCCTTTCTAGGGAGAACAGCCCCAATTTGCCCGATCTTCCCTCGTAGCTCAGTCCTTCCACACCAGGCAACATCCTGGTAAATCTCCTCTGCACTCTCTCCAGGGTCTCCACATCCTTCTGGTAGTAAAGCAACCAGAACTGGATGCAGTACTCCAAATGCGGGCGAACCAACGTTCCATATAACTGCAACATTAGACGCCAGTTTTTATACTCTATCAATTTGTAATGTATAGAACCTCTGTTGCTTAAGATATCACAATTCAATATGTCAAAAGAATTAAAAAAAAGGAATGGCAATTGGCTGCTTTCTAATGGTTGTCATGGAAATTAAACCATGGGAGAGAGACTTATGCCAAATGGCCAGCTTGGCAGGTTTGTTTGCATTAGCAGTTGATAGGCTGGAGAGGAGGTGGAGTGTATGGTGCTCCCTCCTGAACTGGCCCCTTAGACTCATTAGAAAGCAGCCCAAGCCCCCGCACAGTGTAACCACACCACCCCCACAATTCTTTCACTCCTGTATGGTTTCTCAAACTCCAGTTGCAATCCCCCTGTCCCACAGCCACTCCCCTCGTCCCTCAGACATTTACAAAGCTCTAATCCATCGCAGCTTGCTCCTTCATTATCTGACTGCAGTACCTACCTCTGAATGGATCCCTAACATGTTAGCCCAAAATATAAAGAATAGAAGCAGAAGTTGACCATTTCGCCCCTCAGGCTTGCTGCATCGTTCAAGAAGACCATGGCTCATCTTCAACTGGACCTTCATTTTTCTGCACTATCCCCTTGATTCCCTTACTATCCAAAAGTCTATTGATCTCAACTTTGAATAACCTCAAATTCTAAGCAACCACAGTCCTCTGGTGAAATGACTAGACCAGGCAGGAAACTGGAGGGAGTTAAGATGATTGATAGAAATATGGCGAGAAAATAAAACAGGCAGTGGTTGCATTATTATTATTCACACATCAATATTTGAATTGTTTTTAGGAGGCCTTCCATCGACAAAACTTTCCCCTGAAGGCATATTTCCTACAATTATTGTCCAAATTACACAACTATTTCATGTAAATAAATCCTGTGCCAGTACAAACAAACACATGGTAGCACATCACTCAACATCACAAAGCTTGTTTCAGCGGATGGAATGATGAGAGAAAAGAAGGAGAATTGTGGGCACTCCAGCTTTGAAAGGCCAGGAGCCGAGAGAAGATTTGAGCAGAGCCTCATGGGGAGATAAAGAATAATATAGCAAAAGTAAATCTGAAAACCAGCAGAACAAGTGACAAGGGCACTTGATGTGAACACATATATTTGCCATGTTGTGTTCACTCCAATGTTATTACAATGACACCTTTCTGCTTGGAGGCTTTTCCCTGCCTGGTTGTTGCTCTGTAACTACAAAGACAAAAGAAAAAAGTTTTTAATCAAGGGCTTCCATCTCACTGAGGAGGCTTTAGGCCAATCCACATCCAATAACTTGCTCTGAAAACTCTGCTCAACTTTTGATAGCTGTGACAAATTTCACTACAGTGGCAAGTCAATCCACAACAAAACAAACACCAAAATTCTAAATAAAACAACCCACAACATTCTGAAAAAAAGACATAGAACATTTCAGCACAGTACAGGCCCTTCGGCCCATAATATTGTGCTGACATGTGAACTAATTTAAAGTCCATTTGACCTATACTATTCCAATATTATCCATATGTTTATCCAATGATCATTTAAATGCCCTTAATATTCGTGAGTCCGCTACTGTTGCAGGCAGTGCATTCCACACCCTTATTATTCTCTGAATAAAGAACCTATCTCTGACATCTGTCCTATATCTATCACTCATCAATTTAAAGCTTTGTCCCCTCATACTAGCCATCTCCATCCAAGGAAAAAGGTTCTCACTGTCCACCCTATCCAACCCTCTGATCATCTTATATGCCTCTATTAAGTCACTGTTCATCCTAACAAAATCGCCAAAAACTAAGCAGTTCTCCCTTGGGCCACATTCTATCTGTGTACCAAGTTCTGTTGAAATCAGTCCAGCAGTTACATTGCTTACAGACAAACAGATGTGGATGTGACAATAGGTAATGTCCCAGCCTCTGCTCCAGATGCGTGGAGTTTGACTCCCATTCTGGGACCAGTTGAGTTACATTCATAACTAGTTGAGTATCAACTTGTAAATCCTTCCAACACACGCCAAGGACAGGCAATAAGAACAGAGATTCCTGTTCAGCTGCAACCATCATTATCAGAAACTCCAGGTAATGCCATACAAGTAAAAATGAATGTTGTTCCAGCAACTTGGACGCTTTGGGTCTCTTGTGCAACAATAATCTCGCCCTCAATGTTAACAAAAGGAATGAGATTGTCATCGACTTCAGGAAGCGTAGTGAAGGGTGTGCTCCCATTTACAGCAACAGGGAAGATGTGGAAATGGTCGAGAGCTTCAAGTTTCGAGGTGACCAGATCACCAACAACCTGTCATGTCTCTCCATGCTGATGCTATAATTAAGAAAGCCCACCAAAGCCTCTACTTCCCCAGGAGGCTAAGGAAATTTGGCACATCAGCTATGACTCTCACCAACTTTTACAGATACACCATAGAAAGCATTTTTTCTGGTTGTATCACAGCTCGGTATAGCTCCTGCTCAAGATGGCAACAAAACTACAAATTGAACGAAGCCCAATCCAGCACGTAAAACACTCTCCCATCCATTGACTTTGTCTATACTTCCCATTGACAATAATTAATCAAATCAAATCCTTGGGTGGCTTCGGCAAAGCGCCCAACATAATCAAGGACCCCACGCCCCCTGGACATACTGTCTTCTATCTTCTTCCATCAGAAAAAAGATACAAAAGTCTGAGGTCAGGTACCATCCAACTCAAGAACAACTTCTTCCCTTCTGCCATCAGATGCTTGAATGGACATACATCATGTGGAATTGATCTTTCTCAATACCCAAGCTATGCTATAACACTACATTCTGCACTCTCTACTTTCCTTCTCTATGTACAGTATGCTTGTCTGCATATTGCACAAGAAACAGTACCTTTCCACTGTATGCTAACACATGTGACAATAATCAAATCAAATGAAATCAAATCAAATCCTTGGGTGCCGATTGGCTCAGTTGGATGAATGGCCAGCAGGAATCAGATTGGTTTGATAGCCTATACCTGCTGGGGTGGATTTGAGACCTGTTTCCTCTCCCTATCCATTGCCAAGTTTGCAATATTGTAGATCTGTCTTTGGACAACAAAGTGAAGGAGGAAATAATTGGGGCAAAAGCAATACTTCTGACACTAACGCTGTGTTCCAGGTATATAAGCAAAGAAAGATAAAGGCAAAATACTGCAGGTGCTGGAATCTGAAACAAAAACAGAAATGCTGGAAAATCTCAGCAGGGCTGATAGCCTCTGTGAGAAGAAGAGTCAACATTTCAAGTCTGGATGACCCTTTGCGAATGTAAATGATTACAGAGTGTGAATGCTGAGGGGAGAGGAGCTCCCACAACTGGATCTGAACACACCTGGATTTGGACACATCTGCATCTGGAAACACCTGGACCTGGACACCACCTGCATCTGGATGCATCTGGATCTGGATACCCCTGGATCTGGGACCCCTGGATCTGGACATACCTGGATCTGGACACACCTGGATCTGGGACCTCTGAATCTGGATCCGGACACACCTGGATCTCGATGTGGACACATCTGGATCTGAGATCCCTGGACCTGGATTTGGACACACCTGGATCTGGACACACCTGGATCTGGGACCCCTGGATGTGGACACACCTGGACCTGGGACCTCTGGATGTGGACACACCTGGACCTGGGACCTCTGGATGTGGACACACCTGGATCTGGGACCCCTGGACCTGGGTGTGGACACACCTGGATGTGGACACACCTGGATCTGGATGTGGACACACCTGGATCTGGGACCCCTGGATGTGGACACACCTGGATCTGGGACCCCTGGACCTGGATGTGGACACAGCTGGATCTGGGACCCCTGGATGTGGACACACCTGGATCTGGGACCCCTGGATGTGGACACACCTGGACCTGGGACCCTTGGATGTGGACACACCTGGACCTGGGACCCTGGATGTGGACACACCTGGATCTGGGACCCTGGACCTGGGTGTGGACACACCTGGATCTGGGACCCCCTGGATGTGGACACACCTGGATCTGGGACCCCTGGATGTGGACACACCTGGATCTGGGACCCCTGGATGTGGACACACCTGGATCTGGAACCCCTGGATGTGGACACACCTGGATCTGGAACCCCTGGATGTGGACACACCTGGATCTGGAACCCCTGGATGTGGACACACCTGGATCTGGAACCCCTGGATGTGGACACACCTGGATCTGGGACCCCTGGATGTGGACACACCTGGATCTGGAACCCCTGGATGTGGACACACCTGGATCTGGAACCCCTGGATGTGGACACACCTGGATCTGGGACCCCTGGACCTGGATGTGGACCCGGAGACGTTGCCTTTAAGCACCGCCCCTTTAAAGGCTACTGACGTCGCGCCGCTCGGGTTTGGCCGACAGTTTTGGGAGCAGCGGCGGCGGCGGGAGCGGAGCGGCGGCCCGGTGAGTGAGTGAGTGAGGGGGGAGGGAAGAGAGAGACCCGGGCCCCAGGGGGGAGGGGCAGCTCACTGCCGGATCCCGGGGGCGGCAGTGTCGGTGCGGCGATCCCGGGCTCCGGCTCAGGGAGAGCGGCCGAACCCCAGGCTGCAGCAGAGGCCCAGAGAGTGAAGGTGGGGGCAAAGTGTGTGTGTGTGTGTGTCTGGGGTGTGTGTGTGTGTGTGTGTGTCTGGGGTTGTGTGTGGTGTGTGTTGTCTGGGGGGGGAGGTGTGTGTGTGTGTCTTCTGGGGGGGGGAAAGTGTGTGTGTGGTGTCTGTCTGTCTGGGGGGGGGGGGAGAGGTGTGTGTGTGTGTGTGTCTGGGGGGGAGGTGTGTGTGTGTGTCTTTCTGGGGGGGTGGGGAAAGTGTGTGTGTGTGTGTCTGGGGGGTAGGGAAGGGTGTCTGTGTGTGTGTCTGGGGGTGGGTGGGGAAGGTGTGTCTGTCTGTCCGGGGGGTGGGTGGGAAAGGTGTGTCTATCTGTCTGGGGGGTGTGGGGAAGGTGTGTGGTGTGTCTGTCTGGGGGGGGGGTGTGTGGGGAAGGTGTGTGTGTGTATATGTCTGGGGGTGTGGGGAAGGTGTGTGTGTGTGTGTGTCTGGGGGTGGGTGGGGAAGGTGTGTGTGTGTGTCCGGGGGTTGGGTGGGAAGGTGTGTGTGTCTGTCCGGGGGGTGGGTGGGGAGGTGTGTCTGTCTGTCTGGGGGGGTGGGGGAAGGTGTGTGTGTGTCTGTCTGGGGGGGGGGGGGGGGGGGGAAGGTGTGTGTGTGTGTGTGTCTGGGGGGGGGTGGGGAAGGTGTGTGTGTGTCTGTCGGGGTGGGAGGGGTGTGTGTCTGTCCGGGGAGGGGGTGGGGATGTGTGTTTTGGGGGAGGGTGTGTTTGGGGGAGGGTGTGTGTTTAGTGGGGGTGTGTATGTGTGTGTGTATCTGGGGGGTGGGGGTGTGTGTATGTGTCTGGGGTTGAAGAGCAGGTGGGGGAGAGTGTGTGTGTCTGACGGTGTGTGTGTTTGTTTATTTGGGGGGGGTGGGTCTATGTATCATCCCCCAGTCTGAGGCAGTGTGTTGGGGGTTCCTCTCTGTCCTGTTGCACACTCTGCTCCAGCCATGGAGACATTGAGCTGGATCCAGTGGCTGTGCTGCTCTCTGACACTCAATGGGTTGTAAAGCCTGGTTTTTAATGTATTTATTTCAGAGTTACAGAGCCGGTGTGTAGGAGCAATCCCCTAATCCCCCTGATTCCTTGCTCCAAAACCTAATTCAACTTGAATCCAAATGATGGTCCCCACAAAAGAGATGTACTGGCTCCAAGCTGATGAGCAGGCATTATTCCTGATCTTAGCCAGAAGCCTCAGAAGCAATATCGCCCCTCACCATTCCCCACACAACCAGTTCAACCTCAGCTACTAGTCTCCAATCTGACCCAGTGTCCAGTGAGAGTTGTGTCTCCTCCCAGGTTTAGCAGGCATTGCTGTACTAGTTTTTATTGCAGTAAATCTCATATTGAGGATATCGTGAGAGATTTATTGTGTGAGTCTCATGTTGGCTGATTGTACTGGTTTCTCTGACTGTTTGGTGATGTGAGAAATATATTTTTGAGCTTATTGAAACACTTCCCTTTCCCTTAGTTAACTCAGTAAGAAATCTCACAACATCGGGTTAAAGTCCAACAGGTTTATTAGGAATCAGAGCTTTGGGATCACTGCTCCTTCATCAGGTGAGTCGCACAGCAAAAACTCGTGATTCCAAATAAACCTGTTGGAATTTAACCTGGTGTTGTAACACTTTTTACTGTGCCCACACAGTTCAATGCTGGCATCTCCACAAGTTGGTTAACTCAGCTATGTTGGTCTGTTGGTGATGTAACGCTGGGCGTAAAAACAAGAAGTGCAAGAAATGCTTCGTAGGTCTATCAAGAAACAGATGTTTGACAAGAACCATTTATAATCAAAAGGCTTGTTTAACTTGTTGCTCAAATGTTTTAAAATACCCTACTTTTCTCAGGTAATTTGTGGGACAGTAGCATTTTTCAGGTCCATATGTGATAGTCTTTAGCTAAGCAAACCACTTCATATTGCTGCTGTGCAGTGGTTTTGCGAGTTGTAGTTTCCAGTAACAGGATGCTGCCATCAGTCCAAAAAGTGTTCTAGGCGGCACAGTGGTTAGCACTGCTGCCTCACAGCACTAGGCACTGGGTTTAATTCCAGCCTTGGGTCACTATATATGTAGTTTGCATGTTTTTCCTGTATCTGCATGCGTTTCCTCCCACAGTCCAAAGATGTGAGGGTTAGGTTAATTGGCTATGATAAAATACCCCTTAGTGTCAGGGGGACTAGTAGGATAAATATGTGGGGTTATTGTGATAAGCCTAGTATAGACCATACTCAACCAACCTATGCTCACAAGCCCAAAACCAAATGTCTACTGTTAGATTCTGCGCTCACAGCTATACTGACCAATATAATCAGTCAAGCTCATAACATGGCTCATTTACAGTTACTGGAGATGACATACGTTACACGCAGAGACGTTTTCTCTCCAACAGCAAAAGATGTCCAAGCTGTGCTCCTTTTCAAATTACCTGGGAGTTTGGGAAGCCTTTGTAATTCCCTGTTTTCTCTTTGGCAATGTCCTGACCAATCAGAATCAATTTGCCAACAATCAGCCCCTCTTCTCCTGATATTTAAACTGTTGTGGCTATTTGAAATTTGGTATTCTTGCATCTGCTGTGATGAATGCAAGGTGAAAAACTTTGGCAACTTTTCTCTTTTCAGTAATTTTTTTTCTCTCTTTGGGTGCTACTAGGTGAGGAGCACTGGTATCTGCTTGACAATCTATTGACTGCTTGCATATGTTGTGTTTTCCTTGGAGTTATGAGTAAAAATTAGGAAAAAATCATTCCACACTTTGCCTGTACATTGATTTGATATGCCTGCCTGTTTAAGTCTAAGATCTGCATGTTGCACTGTGAAAAATTTTGTTTTTGGTAAGTTTTTGGACTATTGAAGTATTAGATACACATTATTCCCTAATGGCTGAATTTCAATTAAGGGAAAAATAGCATTTCCTGTACAATGAGAGTTAACAATAGTTTGAAGTGTCACTTTATATCTTCACATAAAAGGTTTACATTTATCTTTCCCTGACTTCATCTTGTGTATTAGCTATGGTTTCATGGTGCTGTCCTGTGAGAGGGTAATTTTGTAGCTGATAAGTCTTTCACAATGCTTCTAGTTTACTCTTACTGCTTTTGGTCAGTGCTGGCTAGAAGCAGAATTGACAAACCCACTATTAGCTTTCAAAGTCCCATAATAGCATTTGTTCCCCACCCGTACAGAGCAAGGTACACATCAGATTTTTATGAGTGAAGGTGAAGCTGATAGTGGATAATGCTGTCTACTGTCAGCTGCATTTCAATCTTTGGGTTTCTGAAGAAGGGATACAAGAAGTAGAAGCAGGAGTAGACCACCAGGCACTTCAAGACTGCTCCACCATTCCATACGATCATGGCTGATTTATGCCTGCCTCAACTCCTTTTCTGTGCAATTTCCTCATGTCCTTCAGATTTGTTTTATTTGTGAAGTGGTGGATTTTGCAGCTGCTTTTATTTTGTTGAAAGATAACTACAATCTTGAGTATCCCAACAAGCCCGTGTGCTCTGAACCTAAACAGCATGTTAACTGTATAATCTTCCCATTGCAGTATCTTTATTTATTTATTAGCTGCAAGTAGGCTTACATTTGCACTATGATAAAGTTACTGTGAAAATCCTGTAGTTGCAATACTCTGGCACCTGTTCGGGTACACTGAGGGAGAATTTAGCACTGCCAATGCACCTAACCAGCACGTCTTTGAGAACTGTGGAAGGAAACCCAGGCAGATATGGGGAGAATGTGCAGACTCCACACAGACAGTGATCCAATCCGGGAATTGAATTAGGTCCCTGGCACTGAGACAGCGGTGCTAATCACTGCTACTGTGCAGCCCCAGCAGTAGCTGTTTCTAAGGGTACATGACACTACTGGTGCAGTATTAAAATTAGTATGTTATAAATTGGGTGTTGAGGTTTGAATTGACTCTGCAGTGAGGTACTTCTTTGTGAAATGCTAATTCACCATTTCAATAGTTTTATTGTAAATGCAACACTAAGTGATTACAATTTTGTCAATGATTGCAGCTGTGGGAGACATGTTGAGAAAAATAGATGAATTTGAAAAGTAGCACAAAACAAATTGGAAAAGCGGCTAAGGGACGGCAGGATGTTTTAGGCACAAATCCAACTTCAGACTCTAATATTCGCTATCCAAAAATAACTTTTGAAATTTTGTTCATTTAGCTACATTACAGAATTATTGTATCTGCTCAGTGTTGAAGTAGAGCTATTATTCTAATTAGTGTAGAAATGTCCAGCATGTTCTGGAAACTAGATTGTGTCAGTTTATTTCAGATATTTGGGATTTGCTGTACAGCACGCAGGTTGTCATTTTGCGCTGTGCTGCATGGTACTGCAGAGAAAATAAAACATTAAATTCAGATTTATCTTTTGTATATTATCAGGATGTCTCAAAGTGCTTTACAACCAATTAAATATTTTAGTGCAGTCCGTTGTAATGGAGGCAAAGTGACAGCCAATTTGTACACAACAAGCTGCCATAAGCAGCAATGACCGGATTGAGACTATTCTGATTTTGTGATAATCATTGAGGGATGAATATTATCCAGGGTGTCTTCAAAACAGCACCATACAATCTTACACGAGAGTGCAGACATGGTCTTGGTTTAATGTGTTCATCAAAAAAAAACACACATCCAGCAGTGTAGCAGTCCCTCAGTATTTCAATGGGTCAGTATTGATTTTGTGCTGAGCTTTATGGTGTGAGGCTTAAACACACAACCTTCTGACTCGAGAAGATTACTACCATCCAAAACACAGCTGATAGAATGAGCTGATAAGGATGTGGTCTCAGCCAGTGACTCCTATTGATTTCAAATATGCAACAGAGTAGAGTTTAATGTGTTTTTCATTATTTAATCATTCAATTTAACATGAGTGCACTTAGTCCTTTGTGCCATCTCTGAAAGAGTAGTCGTCCATGTTGTCCTGTTCCTACTGTGGAAGCAGCAACCTGTAAATTCGAGGTAGGAGCTGCTGTGCAAGTGGGTGACCAGATTTCAGTTAAGGGGAAAAGGAAACCACAGCCTTCTGGAAGATATCTTAGCCATGAAATATTAATTGCTTTACTTCTATCTTCTCTTTGCATTGCCTATCTTCAGATAGCAAAGGAAGCAAAATCTAAACATTAGAAAGGGAAAAACATCTTCAAACCCAGATGCTGAATTACCTAGCTTCCTCTTAAATAATTCCTTTTGTCGTTTTTTTCGTTTGTGGTTTGTTATATAAAGTACTGAGGAAATGGACAACATACAGATGGCAGCAATGCAATCCAGAAATTCAGCGTTGAAGTATATTTCAGGACTGATTTAGAACGCACATTACTTGTCCTAGAGTGTGACCCGAACCTGGAGCTTCTGACTCAGAAGCAGGGATATTACCCACTTTGTCACAAGACCTTCCTGAGCAGAGAATAGTGAACCAAAAATTACAGAGAAACCATGCTCATATCTGTGGTCATTATGCTGGTTCATTGGGTCATTGTGATCTGTTCAAAATCTGAATTTTTGATATAATCAAAAAATAACAAGCTGACATTCCATCTCGAGCGATACTTCTACCAAGTCCTATCACAATAGAGGATCATTAGGCTTTAGAAACATAAAAAATAAGTGTGTATTAGGTCCTTTGAGTCTGCACCACCATTCAATATGATCATGACTGTTCATGTACTTCCAGTATCCCACTCCACTTTCTCTCCAGACCCCTTGTTCCCTTTAGCCACATTGGCCACGTCCAGTTCCGTCTTGAACATATCTAACGAACTGGCCCCAGCAGCTTTCTATGATTGAGAATTCCACAGGTTGACAACTCTGAGCGAAGAAGTTCTTCCTCATCTCAATCCTGAATGGCTTACCCCTTACTCTTAGACTGTAACCTCTAGTTCTGCACTTCCCCACCATCACAGTATTCTTCCTGTCCAGTCCCATCAAGATTTAATGTGTTTCTATGAGATCCCTTCTCATTCATCTAAATTCCAATGAGTACAAGTCCAGTCTCTCTCCATATGTCAGCCCTGCCATTCCAGGATTCAGTCTAGTGAACCTTCGCTAGACTCCTTCAATAGCAAGAATGTCCTTCCCCTGACTCGGAGACCAAAAGTGTAGGGATTCTTTTCTATAATTCTATTCCTGTAAAATTATTGCAAGACTTCTTTAATCCTGCATGCTAACCTTGTCTCTTTTGAATATCAACATTTCAGTTTCACATCTTTATTAAAAAAAACTTTCTATTCGTACAACCAAAGTGAATAATCTCTCTCATCCCCACATGAGACTCCATCTGCCGACTTGTTGCCCACTCTGTTAACCAGCCTTTATCTTTGCGACCTCTGTACACTTTTGTTCTAAGAACAAAACAGCACGGGAAACAGGCGTCTTGGCCCAATGAGCCCGTGCCACCACCTCTGTTCCCACTTCTACCCGTGATCCCTATCTATGTTTATAGATCTATGCATTGAAACCAAATTTGAGACAATTTAGGGAGAATTTGTTTTGCCAATTAGCCTAAGAGTACATCTTTGGGATGTGGGAGGAAACTGGAGCACCCGGAGAAAACCCATGCAAGCACGGGGAGAATGTGCAAACTCCCACAGACACAGGCCCAAATCCATGTATCCGCACAGCACAGCGATAGTCACTGAGCTGTCATGTTGCCCATTAAGTGGTCCAGGTCAAGCGTACACTAATGACGTGAAGCAACAATGATCTGGATTTAGTGATAGCAATGATTGTGAATCCCCAGTGTTGGCCTTCATTATTCTTCTGAAACTTCTAAGGTCCACATATATATGGTTAAACTTAAAAATATTCTGGCTTTTTCCCATAAGGTGTGTTGTTGAGGTCCATGTAGACTACAATCAAGTAGAAATCATTGAATTGATGTGAACTCCCACTTCTAAGCTCTTACACTTTACATTAAAAGTTACGGTTTGTTGAGGGAGGTGTAACTGAATTTTGAAGTACAAAATTTCACATTTACTGCCAAATAACCTCTGATCCTGATATCGAAGGTTCTAACTTAATCCATTGTGTATGTCCCAATCTGTGCTGTCTGTGGCACAGTGGTTAGCACTGCTGCCTCGCAATGCTAGAGACCTGGTTTCGATTCCTGGCTTGAATCACTGTCTATGCGGAGTCTGCGTGTTCTCCCTGTGTCTACATGGGTTTCCTCTGGATGCTCCGGTTTCTTCCCACAGTCTGAAAGAGGTGCTGATTAGGTGCATTGACCGTGCTAAACTGTCGCTCACTGTAACCTGAACAGGTGCAGGAGTGTGTCTACTAGGGGATTTTCACTATAACTTCATTGCAGTGTTAATGTAATCCTACTTATAACAATTTTTAAAAAAAAGTTAAAATATTAAAAAGTGAAGGTTAATCAGTGCTTTTAACTTCCTGGATGGAAGTACCCAGCAGAGCAAGTCAGGCATAGACCTGTTCATAGAGCAGGAAAATCAGAATTAAATTTTCATGTTAGAGTCCTCGAACCATAGAATCCCTACAATGCAGAAGGAGGCTATTTGGCTCATTGAGTCTGCACCGACTGCATTCCCACCCAAGCCTTATTCTTCATAAACTCACGCATTTACCCTAGCTAACACTAAGGGGCAATTTAGCATAGCCAGTCCATCTAACCTGCATGTTTTTGGACAGCGGAGGAAACAGGAGCACCCGGAGGAAACCATTGCAGACACGGGGCGAAAATGCAAACTCCACACGGTGACCCAAACTGGGAATCAAATCTGGGTCCTTGGTGCTGTGAGGCACCACGCTTTTGGTTCTGGGTGGGGATCCTGTGGATGTTGGTAATCACTGGGTTTTTGAATATTTCTGTTTTTGTTGAGTGAGCGCACTAATTTCAGCAGCTGTACTTCTTTATTCTCCAGCAGTAGCATTATTTTGCTTTGTTTAGTAAATGCCTTTAGAATTATGGACAGACAGTCCTCATGAGTGTGTTGGTATTTGTAGAGAATCCTTCACATACTTTTGTGGAAATCTCTGTTCTGCAATATTAGACTTTGGAATGAAGCATCAGTCCTTGAAAGGGCATGTGGGGATGGCAAAAATGAACAGTTTTTTGTTCCTATCACTGAAAAAATTCCATTTTGTTACAAATCCAGTAGAAATATTTTTTGATACTTCCATGAATTTGGCAGTTACATAGAAGCACTATTGACAATCTCAATGCAATATTCTGCAACAAGATATTGGTTAATTTTATAACATGTCTTTAACCAATTGAAATGCTTATTGATCTCTGTGTAATCCATTGTTTCTGGAGTTGTAATTAAACTAGAAACAGTTGGAAATGCTCAATAGATCTAGCGGTATCTGTGGAGACAGAAATAGTATTAACGTTTCATGCTGAAACATCTTAGAGCTGAAACTCTGTTTCTCTGTCCTACGACACTGCCGGATCTTCTGAATATTTCTAGCCCTGTTCTTTTTTACATTTCAGGTATTCAGCATTTGCAGTATTTACTTTTTGAGTTGATCTGCTCCAGTATAGTTTCTGAAACCAAATCTGAGTAGGGACTATTGGAATAGCTGTTAGTTGTAGAATGGGTATCAACGTGGAGAAAATTAAATATTGAAGTTTGTTTGCCTGCTGTTGCCAATAATAGACATGTCTTTGCATAGCGCGAAGTACATTTGAAGAACTTAATGGTTTAATGTAACTAAAGTTGTATGAAAAAACATGGTCTGGCAGTGGTGTGTGTTGATGGGAGACTGTTGATTTGTACAAAGGAAACCATTCATCTTCCTTGTCACAAGGCAAAGCAAATCAAAGGAGCAGTACAGGCACAAGTTCATTATGACTCACTCATTTATTTCTTTTATTTCAGAATCATTCACCATGAAAAACAAGTGGAAGTAGGCAGCAGCTGAAGTGCGTTCCATTAGATGTCTCCATGAATGAATATATTTTCCATAATGTACTCAGGATAACTTCTTTATAGAGAGCTCAAGCAAGATTTCGGTCTGCATGAAAGTGTACCATCTAAAATTGCAATGGATGAATATTCCACAAGGACTTATGGCACTAGTGTGCAAGACAACAGACCCTTGTTTGGAGAGACGTCAGCAAGGGTAAGGATATACAGAAGACAACAGTTCATTGTGATTTTCAATTTTAAAGATTCAGAGATGAGGTTAGAGATGGATTTGGATAAAAGTACTATAGTTTCAAATTTGGTTTTCCACTGAAGCACTGTAAGTAGAGAGTAATTTGATTTTTTTTGTTTATTGCCTGCTTTAGGTTTGATTTGAAATTGATGCATTATTTTTGAGTAAGTAATAAATGTAGTAATAATATAGGAAAATGTGAAGGTGTTCATTTTGGAAGGGAAATCAAAAGAACAATATTATTTATATGGAAGAAAACTACAGAAAGCAGTTACACGAAGGGAGTTGGGGATACTTGTGCATGAAACATAGAAAGTTAGCACACATCTGCAGCAAATAGTCAGGAAGGCTAAGGGAATGTTGGCTGTTATTTCAAAGGGGTTGGAGTACAAGAGTGAGGAAGTCTTGCTGCAACTCCACTGGTGAGACCACATCTGGAGCACCGAGCAGTAATATTTAAGGATATTATTTCATTGGAGGTAGTTCAGAGAAGGTTCACTAAGGTGATCCTGGGTACGGAGGGATTACCTTCTGAGGAAAGATTAAAAATTTGATTTCTACTCATCGGAATTTAGAAAAATGAGGTGATGTCATTGAAACATGTTGGAATCTTAAAGGGCTCGACAGGCTAAATAAGAATGTCACCCCTCCCCCCAACCCACCCCAAGGAGAGTCCAAGTATAGGAAGGCAAGGTTTCTGTTTAAGACTTGGTTGAGGAGGAATTTCTTCTGAGGAATGAGAATCTTTGGAACTCCTGCCACAGGGAACTGGGGGGGGGGGGGGGGAAGAAGAAGAGGAGGAAGAGGAAAGAGAAAGAGAATGTCCTGATGCACATTTAAGGATGGGATACATTATTGATCAGTAAAGGAATCAAGTGTTACGAGGTAAGTGCAGGAAAGTGGATTTGCAGAATATCAGATCAGCCATGATTTTATTGAATGGTGAAACAGATTCAAGGAGCCAAATGGCCTATTCCTGTTCCAGTCTTTTGATGATAAAGTAACAGATACCTGGAGTAATTCTATGAATTGCTGCCACATCATGGTTTATAGAATTAAAAGTGATATTTACTATTAAATATTATTTGCAAATTTCATTTGAAAGCATCTCTTAGTTTTTGATATTTAAAACCTCTGAAACAAGGAAAACAAACAGGAAAGTGGGATTATGTTAGTTCTGATGTGGAGCTTGTAGCAGTCAAGGTAAAATTAACCATTGCCTGTGCTGAAATGTTATTGGTTCCAGCAAATACTTAAATACAAGCTATTTATCTATTTAGCCCATTTTATGTTTGTTTTTTAATATTGTTTCCACTTTTCCAAATCAACTTTTGTTAGATTGCATGTATTCATGTGTTGTGCATAATGTATTTATTCACAAAGGTTCCTAATCAGCCTTGCCCCCTCGCCTGAGGTGTGGTGATCCTCAGGTTAAATTACCACCAGTCAGCTCTACCCCCTCAAAAGGGAAAGCAGCCTGTGGTCGTCTGGGACTGTGGTGACTTTTATTTTTGTATAATCTCTCCAAAATGGAAGCAAAGTATGTGCTTTGTTTTACAAAATGAAATTGTAGCAGTAACTTACTACTGCTATTATTTGTAATGTCACATTTTCTGCTCTTACAGCACAAACACGTGCAGGGAGATTTCATCTCTCTACTTATAGCAAGATCATATTTACACAAAGAACACATTTACACTCCAGCTATAAATACTGTGCAGAGGAGTTCTTCCCAGCCTGAAATGTTGTTATTAAGCATGCAGCAAGGAGTCAGTGTCAGATTGAGAAGATTAATTGGTGTACTTGCAAAAGCTTAATGTTTTATTTAACATTATTGATGAGTTTTTCAAACACTATAGCTTTGGTATAGGGACAAAATCAGTGTTGCAGAGAAGATGCATATCGAGGTACTGGATAATATGATCTGAAATTTGATTCTAGAGTGGCACGGTGATTAGCACTGCTGTTGCAGCATCAGGGATCCAGGTTTGATTCTAGCCTCAGGTCACTGTTTGTGTGGACTTTGCACATTCTCTGTGTGTGTGTTTCCTCATGCAGTTCAAACATGTGCAGGTCAGACAGATTGGGCATGTTAAATGTGTGTGGTTAAGGAGATAGGGCAGGGAGCTGGGTAAGATGCTGTTTTGGAGAGTTGGTGCAGGCTTGATGGGCTGGTTGGCCTCTTTCTGCACTGTAGGGATTCTGTGGTTCTATGGTTGAACTCAGTTTACGTTCTGCAAGAAAAGCCAGGGGGATAAAAGGACAGTTAGTTTATCCTTCTATCCTCCTGTCATGTTCCCAAGTATTTTGAATGATACATATATTTTTACCTCTGTTCTGCTTGGCAGATGATTCCAAGCATCTATGATTAATTGAATAAAATTATTTCCCAGTTATTCCTTCAAATTTTTAAAAATTAATTTCTATTTGAATTATATGGTCTTAGTGTATTTTTAAACGAATGTGAATTTTTTTGTATTGTTTATAATACATTTTAGTGAGGATCTTCTATTTGCTTTCTGGACTGATCAAGCTTTGCAGATCCTCCTTCATTGTTCATCTTTACACCTGGGATCAGTTCTGATGTTCAAGCTTTTCAGTAAATGCACCTTTTTGTAATCATGGTTAGAAACTGAACACAATATTCATTATGTAGCTAGATTGGTGCTGTCTAAACCTACAAACTGGTGTTTTTTTTTTACTTCTTTCCGTTGATTCACTTTGTCTGAATACTGAAAGTGTTCCCTTCCTGAGTCTCCATGTGCTTTCTGTTGAATTCTGTTCATTGAATGTATATGTATCATCCTTTTTCCTAAATCTCTGAATATAGAACATCAAAGGACGCATTACTGTTTATTTAATCTTTAAAATCCTCCAGTTTTTTTGGCAGGTCTTCTGTTTCAAAGTACATTACGGTTGTTTAAGTTTCTGTACACTTTCTCTTGGCTTTGAATCTATTATTTTCCCTGTTACTGATGTTGGACCAGACTCTGTATTTTAAATATACACTGGCTGAATTACCACAAGTTACTCTGGTAAACTACTGTGAAATGAGTGATTGGGCACAGAAATTTGGACAGGGAGCTATTTCACCACTGTCCGATGCCATGTTTAGAATGGATGTAACACTTGATGTATAATAAGTCTGTGAAAGATGAATGGGTGTAATATAATGGAATGGATGTTATTAGAATATATCACACAAGACATTAACACAGATATAATGGCATAAATGGCGGATAATGTTGCAGTGCTGTCACAATGAAGTGCATGTTCTAGTTAAATGAGAGCAGCTGGGTAAGGTTTGGACATTATACCTCAATATCAACGAGAGCTGGTTTCCACCTGCGTGGGTGGGGAGGAAAAGGAAGCCTGTGTTTGTGTTTTCAGTATATGTTGAGGAAACACTGGCTCCGGATTCTTCCTTTACTCAGTGAGCAGCACATTACAACATTGCAAAACTGTCATCTCCTTTTCTCGCATGGTCTTGTATGGTTTGTTTATTTAAGAATGTATCTTTTTAATTATTTGGAGACTGCTTATTTAGTACACTTCATATAATTGGAGAAATCTACACAAAAGAAAGCCTTTCAGCCTGGCGTACTGATGCTGGCTCATCGAGAGCAGTTGGTGTTCAGTCCCACGTAGTCATAGAGGTCTGTAGCGTGGAAACAAGTCCTTCGGCCCAACTTGTCAATGCTGTCTTTTTTTAAAACCTCTAAGCTAATCCCAATTTGGCCCATATTCCCCTATACCCATTGTACTCTTAAATATTTAAGTGCTTTTTAAAAGACAAAGTTGTAGCTGCCTCTACTAGTACCTCAGGCAGTTTGTTCCAGACACTCACTACTCTGAAAAAATTGCCCCTCTGGACACTTTTGTCTTTCTCCCCTCTCACCTCAAACCTACGCTGTCTGGTTTTAGACTTCGCTACCTTTAGGAAAAGATATTGACTATCTAGCTGATCTGTGCCCCTCGTTATTTTATAGACGTCTATAAGATCACTACCTTTATCCAGAACTCTGCAAGTTTTTCATCCTGAAGCATTCATCCTACTCTATTTCAAAACTATTGATGGAATCTTGCACCATTTTTTTTCACTTAGTTTTTGAAATGTGAAAGCATTTCTTTTCCACTCCACCCTACCCCCTCGCCTCAGCCAGCCTCTGGCTATTGACTCATTTGCCAGAGGGAATGGTTTGTCTCAGTCTGCTCCTTACGAAAAGCTCTCATCATCATCTCCAGCCTTTATTAATTCACCTCTTCATCATGTCTGTTTTGAGGAGAATAGTTCCAATTTGGCCCCTCCACATTATCTCATCCCCAGTAACTTTCCACCCTGTTTTCTCCTTTTGGGCCTTTCCATCTTTCGTGAAGTGTGCTTTGCAGGATTGTCCAGTGCTGCAGCTGAAGATTAACCAGTCATTTATAAACTTCATTTTTTGATGGGAATGTTATTGTTTCTCAAATGTTCCAGTTATTCTGAACCTGGATATCTTTTACCAGCTCTTTGATTTACCTTTTTAAAATTTGCCATTCTAAAAATTTATTTGCTGCTTTTTAATGTATCCACTAATCTGTAATTATTTAACATCTCAATATTATGGATGTCGTTATAAACACCTGCCTGACCTATACTGAACTAGGTGTTAGTCGTAGTGGAGTCATTATGAGCATAAAGACACTTAGTGCTGCACCTGATGATTCTGTTCTATTGTATTACCCCCATTAAGGAATTCCTAGTTTATTAACATCTCAATGTAAGAATGTATATAGACTATTGCATGACTGTGGTTAGAGTATTTTGGGAGGCAACATGGGGATGTTGTATGGTAAAATGGGACAAGATCCAGTACTAAAGGTCATGAGAAATGGGAGCAGGTGTTGGCTGTTTGCTCCACCAGTCATTGATGTCATGGGTGATCTTGTATGGCCTTTACTTTCCTGTTTGTCTTTGACTGTTGTTGACCAGAAATCGAACTTGGCCCTGAATGCATTCGCTGATCCAGCCTTCATTACAGCTTGGGAAGAGATTCCCAAATACCATTGACTAAAATTGGATCATAGTATTTTAACACCCTGATTGTATGTACCTTGAAATAATTCTTGCACTTTTTTTTCAGGATCGAATTATCAACATTGTTGTTGGTGTCCTCACTTCTTTATTGCTAATAGTAAGTACAAGTGTTTTCAAATCTTAATTTGTTTACTGACTAAAACTACTGATTTAGTTTTTAATCAACTTGGTGTTTTAGAAACAAAGAAACTGGACGTGTGAGCAGGCTGTTTGGCCTTTCAAGCCTGCTCTGCCATTCGTTTTAACCATGGCTGACCATAGAATTCAATATCCTGAATTCCCCCTCCCATATCCTTTGATCTCTTTAGCCTCAAGAGCTATATTTAATTTCTTCTTGAAATCACACAATGTTTTGGCATCAATTACTTTCTGTGATGATGAATTCCACACACGACTCTGAGTGTAAAAATTTCTTGCTTCAATTCTAAAAGGTTTTCTCCTTAAACTCAAACTATCACCTCCGAGATTGGGAACACTTTCTGAATCTACCCTGTCTAACTCTGCTATAAGATTCCCCTCTCACTCTTCTAAACTCCAGTGAATATAATCCTAACAGACCTGCATCCCAGGAATCAGCCAGGTAAACCTTCGCTGTACTCCCTCTATAGCAAGGACATCCTTCTTTAGGTAAACAGCATATAATACTCCAGGGTTGGCCTCACCAATGCCTGATACAATTGAAGCAAAACACCCCTATCCCCATATTCAAATCTTTCACTAGATAGTTAACATACCATTTGCCGCTGCCTGCTGTACCTGCGCACTTACTTTCAGCAACTGATGCAGAAGGACTCCCATCTTGTATTACAGAAGATAATGGAGGCTTTGGCCTTGTGGATCCAGAACTGGCTTGTCTGCAGAAGGCAGAGTGTGGTTGTGGATGGGTTTTCTTCTGCATGGAGGTCAGTCACCACTGGAGTGCCCCAGGGATCTGTTCTAGGATGCATGCTGTTTGTCATTTTCATAAATGACCTGGATGAGGAAGTGGAGGGATGGGTTAGTAAGTTCGCCGACGATACGAAAGTTGGTGGTGTTGTGGATAGTCTGGAGGGATGTCTGAAGTTGCAGCGAGACATAGATAGGATGCAAGACTGGGTGGAGAAGTGGCAGATGGACTTCAACGCGGATAAATGTGTGGTGGTCCATTTTGGCAGGACCAATGGGATGAAGGTGTATAATATCAAGGGTAGGAGTCTTGGCAGTGTTGAGGAGCAGAAGGACCTTGGGGTCTGGGTCAATAGGTCTCTTAAATCTGTCCTTCAACTGGAGGATGTGGTCAAGAAGGCATATGGTGTACTGACCTTCATTAATCAAGGGATTGAGTTTAGGAGTCGGGAGGTATTACTGCAACTTTATAACACCCTTGTCAGACCCCACTTGGAGTATTGTGTGCAGTTCTGGTTGCCTCACTATAGGAAGGATGTGGAAGCTATTGAGAGGGTGCAGAGGAGATTTACAAGGATGTTGCCTGGATTGGGGGGCATGCCTTAGGTTGAGAGAGCTAGGTCTCTTGTCCCTGGAGAGATAAAGATTGAGAGGTGACCTGATAGAAGTTTATAAGATGGTTAGAGGAATAGATAAGGTGGATTCTCAGAGGCTATTTCCCAGGGCTGAAATGGTCGCTACGTGAGGACACAGGTTTAAGGTGCTGAGGGGTAAGTACAGAGGAGATGTTAGAGGTAAGTTTTTCACTGAGGGTGGTGAGTGAATGGAATAAGTTGCCGTCAGTGGTGGTAGAGGCAAACTCGCTGGGGTCTTTTAAGAGACTTCTGGATGAGTACATGGGACTTAATGGTATTGGGAGTTACAGATACTTCTATGGCCTGGTAAGTATAGAACATTACAGCACAGAACAGGCCCTTTGGCCTTCGATGTTGCGCCGACCAATTAACAAAAAGCAATGACCCTCTAACCTAAACCATTCCCTTTTCATCCATAAACTTATCTACTAACCTCTTAAACGCCACCAAACTTGGCGCATCTACAACTGACGCAGGCAAGGCATTCCATACCCTTACCACTCTCTGGGTAAAGAACCTACCTCTGACATCTGTCCTAAAACCACCACCCCTTAATTTAAAGCTATGTCCCCGCGTGCTAGCTTTCTCCATCCTAGGAAAAAGGCTATCACTGTCCACCCTATCTAAACCTCTAATCATCTTATATGTTTCAATAAGGTCTCCTCTTAGTCGCCTTCTTTCCAACGAAAACAACCTGAAATGCCTCAGCCTTTCTTCATAAGACCTGCCCTCTGTACTAGGCAACATCCTGGTAAACCTCCTCTGTACCCTCTACAAAGCCTCCACATCTTTCTTATAATGCGGGGACCAGAACTGTGCACAATACTCAAGTGCGGCTGCACTAGAGTTTTGTACAGTTGCAACATGACGTCGCGGCTCCGAAATTCAATCCCCCTACCAATAAAAGCCGAGATTCCGTATGCCTTCTTAACAACCTTATCGACTTGATTGCCAACTTTCAGGGATCTATGCACATATACACCAAGATCCCTCTGTTCTTCAACACTATTAAGAATCCTACCATTAGCCCTATACTCTACACATTTGTTATTCCTGCCAAAATGAATTACCTCACACTTTTCCACATTAAACTTCATTTGCCACCTCTCAGCCCAGCTCTGCAACTTGTCCAAGTCTCTCTGCAAACTATAGCATCCCTCTTCACTATCTACCACTCCTCCGACTTTGGTGTCATCCGCAAATTTACTAATCCATCCTTCAATACCCTCATCCAGATCATTTATAAAAATTACAAACAGCAGGGGCCCCAAAACAGATCCCTGAGGTACACCACTTGTAACCGAACTCCACGATGAATAATTTCCATCAACCACCACCCTCTGTCTTCTATCTGCTAGCCAATTCCTAATCCAATTAGCTAAATCACCCTCAATCCCATACATCTGCATTTTCTGCAGAAGCCTTCCATGGGCACCTTATCGAACGCCTTACTAAAGTCCATATATACCACATCAACTGCCTTACCCCCATCCACCTCTTTGGTCACTTTTTCAAAAAACTCAATAAGGTTAGTAAGGCACGACCTACCCTTCACAAAACCATGCTGACTATCCCCAATCAATTCATTTCTCTCTAAATAACTATAAATCCTATCCCTAATAATTCTCTCCAATACTTTGCCCACAACAGAAGTAAGACTCACTGGCCTATAATTCCCTGGAAAGTCTCTCTTCCCCTTCTTGAACAATGGGACCACATTCGCTATCCTCCAGTCTTCCGGCACTATACCCGTAACCAACGACGACCTGAAGATCAGAGCCAGAGGCTCTGCAATCGCCTCTCTTGCCTCCCAGAGAATCCTAGGGTAAATCCCGTCCGGCCCAGGGGACTTATCTAACTTCAAACCCTCAAGAATATCTAGCACATCCTCCTTATCTACTTCAATACTTTCCAGTTTACAACCCTGTATCCCAGTGTTCTCCACAACTACATTTACATCTCCCTGCGTGAATACCGAAGAGAAATATTTGTTCAGTGCCTCTCCAATCTCTTCAGGCTCCACGCACAACTTCCCACTGCTGTCTCTGACTGGCCCTAATCTTGCCCTAACCAATCTTCTATTCTTAACGTATCTAAAGAAAGCTTTAGGATTCTCCTTGATCCTATCAGCCAAAGTCTTCTCATGTCCTCTTTTAGCTCTTCTCAACTCACTCTTTAGCTCCCTCCTGGCTAATCTATAGCTATCCAGTGCACTAACTGAGCCTTCAAGCCTCATCCTGACATAAGCCTTTTTCCTTTTAACCAGCGAATAGATATGATCGGCACAACTTGTGGGCCGAAGGGCCTGTTTGTGCTGTAGTGTTCTATGTATAGGATTGAGGATGATTTAGTGGTTTGGATCAGAAATTGGCTAGCTGTAAGAGCAGTAAGAAGTCTCACAGTAGCAGGTTAAAGTCCAACAGGTTTATCTGATAGTAAACGCCACAAGCTTTCGGAACAGTGTTCCTTCGGCAGGTAAGTGGAGCCTCCACATCATAACTGTAAGAAGATGGAGGATGGTGGTTGGGAAATGTTCATTCTGGAATTCAGTTACTAGTGTGTAAGGATCTGTTTTGGGGTCACTGCTGTTTGTCATTTTTATAAATGACCTGGATCAGGGTGTACAAGGATGGGTTAGTAAATTTGCGGATGACACTAAAGTCAGTGGAGTTGTGGACAATGTGGAAGGATGTTGCAGGCTATAGAAGGAGCTAGATAAGCTGTAGAGCTGGGCTGAGAAGTGGCAAATGGAGCGGAAAAGTGTGAAGTGATTCACTTTGGAAGGAGCAACAGGAATACAGTATACTGGGCTCATGGTAAGTTACTTGGTAGTGTGAATGAGCAGAGAGATCTTGGTGTCCATGTGCATAGATCCCTGAAAGTTGGCATCCAGATTGATAGGGTTATTAAAGTGTATGGTGTGTTAGCTTTTATTGTTAGAGGGATTGAGTTTCGAAGCCATTAGGTCATTTTGCAGTTGTAAAAAACTCTGGTGCAGTTGCACTTGGAGTATTGCGTACAATTCTGGTCGCTACATTATAGGAAAAATGTGGAAGCATTGGAAATGGTACAAAGGAGATTTATCAGGATGTTGCCTGATATGGTGGAAAGTCTTATGAGGAAAGGCTGAGGGACTTGAGGTAGTTTTTGTTAGAGAGAAGAAGGTTAAGAGGTGACATAATAGAGATATATAAGATGATCAGAGGATTAGATAGTGTGAACAGTGAGAGCCTTTTTCCTTGAATGGAAATGGCTAGCACCAGAGAACAGCTTCAAAGTAAGCGGTGATAGATATAGGACAGATGTCAGTGGGGTTACTCAAAGAATAGTAAGGGCATGAAATGCCTTGCCTGCAGCAGTAGTGAACTTGCCAACATTAAGAGCATTTAAATGGTCATTGGATAAACATATGGATAATATCAAAATAGTGTAGGTTAAATGGACTTTAAATTGGATTCACAGGTCAATGCAACATTGAGGGCCAAAGAGCCTGTACTGCACTGTAACGTTCTATGTTTTAAGGTCTTGTCGACTATCCATCTCTCTCAATTTAAGTCCGTTCAAGTAATAATGTGTCCTCCTACTATTGCTATCAAAGTGGATAACCTCTCATTTATCTACATTATATTGCATCTGTCATGCAGATGTCCAGTCAGCCTGTTCAAATTATGCTGGAGCATCTCTGTGTCCTCCTTGTAGCTCACTCACCTTCCTACCTAACTTTGTATCATTTGTAAATTTGGAGATAATATATTTAGCTCTCTCTTTCAAATCATTTATAATGGGGTGGCAGCACAAATCTCTGTGGAACCACACTAGTCACTGACTGCCAATCAGAAGAAGACCCATTTATGCCAACTCTTTGCTTCCTGTCTCTAATCAGCTTTCTATCCATCTCAAGACATTATCTGTAATCCCATGTGCTTTAACTCTACATAATAGTCTGTTATGTCAGACCTTGTTGAAGGCCTTCTGAAATTCTAAATAAACCATATTCACTGGCTCCCATTGGTCAACTCTACTTGTTACACCCTCAAAGAATTCGAATAGATTCATCAAGCATGATTTCTGTTTTGTAAATCCATGCTGACTTTGTCCGATTTTACCACTGCCTTCCAAATGCTGAGTTATGAAACCCTTACAAATAGACTTAGTACCCAGTTCTGATGTTAAGCTGATCAATCTATAGTTCCAGGTTTGCCCTGTGTTTCCCTTTTTATTGAGGGTTTACCTCAGTTACCCACCAATTTATAAGAATTCCAGAGTCCAAAGTATTTTGGAAAATAACCACCAATGGATCTACTATTTCCAGGACCACTTCCTTAATTACTCTGTGATGAAGATTATCAGGGCCTGGGAATTTATCTGTCTTCAATCCCATCAATTTCCTCAAAATCACTTTCTACTAATGCCGATTTCCTTCAGCTCCTCATTAAAACATGTTTCTCTCAGACCTCTGGTACTTTAGGTATCCATGGATTATCTGCTTTTACAAAACTGTCACTGTGCATGTAACTACAAAATAGGCATATTTAGGATGAATGCTTTTGTGTTTTGTGAAATAGATTGGATGAATGTTTGAGACCAGAATATTTGATTCCTATGAAACAACTAGAAACTGTAATAGAAAAACATTAGTGTCAGTGTTTTGGAAGCAACTAACCAAATTGATGGTTTGTTCAACTTTATCTGAACGTATCTAATGGTCAGGTTGTAAAGTGGAGATCGGAGAGGAAAAAGCAAAGAGGTTCATTTGCAAGCAGTGAAGACTCTCAGTTCTTTCAAAAGATGTTCAAGTTGCAACCCTCTTCATTTTGGAGCTATCTTTGTCTATTTTTAAAAATTCATTTATGGGATGTGACGTTGCTGGCTGGACTATGCCTAGTTGCTGTTCAGAAGGTGTGGTGAGCTTCCTTCTTGAACCACTGTAGTGCCTAATGTGTAGGTAAACGCACAGTTCTGTGAGGGAGTCAGTTCCAGGATTTTGACCTGGCAATACTTACATTTATTTACCACTTTTTTCATGGTGTAACATCTTAAAAAGCTCGACATACAGATTTATTGAAGTGCTGTGAATATTATGTGGACAATTTTTCTTCTATATTAGTAATTTTCAAATAGCAATGAAGCACTCGAATCTATTTTTGTGGGTGGGGGAGTAAGTTGGTTGGAGAATGCTCTGCTCTTAATAATGCCATGCAGTTCCTCTGAACTATGAAAATAGAAAGCTGGGCCCAGCTTAATTTGTGATGCCTCCAGGAATGGAATCTTCTCTCAGTTGCTCATTTTCATTGTGGCTTGAGATATGTCAAAAATCTTTGGTGTGTTATTCTGAGGCTATTGAAATTCATGTTGCTGAGCAAGTGGTATTGTAAACAAAGCACAATCATTAGTGAAGAATCTTCATTATCCTTCCAATTCTCAACATAGAGACCCTTCAGCCCATTATGTCTGTGCCTGCTATCAAATACCTATCTATTCTAATCCCATTTTACATCAGTTTTGCATGCTGACCTCATTGATATCCTGGGACATGTCAGGTTTCACGTGTATGCTGATGATGTAACATCACCTCATTGAACCCTATATATATCCTTCAGTAAAGCCTTTGATAAGGTTCCTCATGGTAGGCTGATACAGAAGAT
Source organism: Sphyrna mokarran (assembly GCA_024679065.1). Lineage (NCBI taxonomy): Eukaryota > Metazoa > Chordata > Chondrichthyes > Carcharhiniformes > Carcharhinidae > Sphyrna > Sphyrna mokarran. The sequence goes on from JAGIQG010000019.1 coordinate 50,163,061, forward strand.
AATGTTATATGGGATACGAGGTGAGCTGGTAAGATAGATACAAAACTGCCTTGGGCACAGAAAGCAGAGAGTAGCAATGGAAGGGTACTTTTTGAACAGGAGGTCTGTGACAGGCAGTGTTCCACAAGGATCAGTGCTAGGGCCTCTGTTGTTTGTAATATATGTAAATGATTTGGAGGAAAATATAGGTGGCCTGACTTGTAAATTTGAAGATGATACAAAAATTGGGGGAGTAGTGGATAGTGAGGAGGATTGTCAGGATAAGCAGGATATAAATCGACTGGAGACTGGGCCGAAAGATAGCAGATGGAATTTAACCTGGACAAACGTGAAGTGGTGCAATTTGTTTGGAAGGCCTGCTGCAGTAGGAAAGTACGCAGTAAATGGCAGAGCCCTTAGAAATATTAGCATACAGAGGGATATAGGCACTGTTCTTTGTTCCCTCAACTGTTTTTGATTTCTCTCAAGCACCTATTGTTAATGCAAGGAGGCCAGAAGTCAATGCAAGTTGACAAGGATGGAGGTGATGGGAAGTGGTACTTGGTAGGCCATAGTTGGTAGTTTTGAATGAGCTGAATTTTATGGAGGAGAGGTCAGGCAGGGGGAAGGGTTTGTAAACGTGATGCAAATCCATTTCAGTTTGTCTTTGCCTTTTTATTTAGCCGAGTTGGAATTTGGAAATGTTAATCCTGTGATGCAGTAGAATACAAAGTCTGTTTCCTTTTACAATCTAACGGGCTTCCTCACCAATTCTAGACAGTTAGTGTTGTGGGTAAACATTCTTGTGCAAGCCTTTAATGTGTTAGCATGTACAGTAAGTTATGGGAACAGTGTGATTTGCCAGTGGATATTGCAGTACGTTTTCTTCCCGTTCTAGGTTTTGAGGCTATCAGGTTCAAATTTGTGAGGCATTTGCTACTGTTGCAGTTGTTTTTGATTGCGCCTGTCATACCACTTAGTGTGCCAAAAATACTTCACAGCTGTGACCTCGAATGTGGTTAAGAAAAAAAGTCGTTTGAATTTATTTTTAAGGATTTGAAAGTATGCAAATATGGTGTAAGGAACAAAACTTTACTGTGAAGTGGTACGTTCTTCTTGAGCTATGACCTTGCTGGAAAAACTCAGCAGGTCTGACAGCATTTATAGAGAGAAACAGTGATGTTTCAAGTCACTGACTTTCCTCAGAAAATTTAGAGATGTCATGGGTTGTAAGCAGGTACAGGGGTGGGGATTGAGTGGAGTGAGGGAGTGGAAGAGTAAATGGTAGGTGGAACATAGAACATTACAGCGCAGTACAATCCCTTCGGCCCTCGATGTTGCGCCGGCCAGTGGACCCTCTAACCTAAACTATTCCAATATCATCCATATGCCTATCCACCGACCATTTGAATGCCCCCAAAGTAGGCGAGTCCACAACTGCTGCAGGCAGGGCATTCCACGCCCTCACCACCCTCTGTGTAAAGAAACTGCCTCTGACATCCGTCCTATAACTACCACCTCTTAATTTAAAGTTATGTCCCCTCGTGTTGGTCATCCCCATCTGAGGAAAAAGGCTCTCACTATCCACCCTATCCAGTCCTTTGATCATCTTATACGCCTCAATTAGGTCACCGCGTAACCTTCTTCTCTCTAATGAAAATAACCTCAGGTCCCTCAGCCTTTCCTCATAAGGCCTTCCCACCATACCAGGCAACATCCTGGTAAACCTCCTCTGCACCCTTTCCAATGCTTCCACATCTTTCTTATAATGCGGCGACCAGAACTGTACGCAATACTCCAAGTGCGGCCGCACCAGAGTTTTGTACAGTTGTAACATAACCTCACGGCTCCTAAATTCAATCCCTCTACCTGGAAGGCTGGAGAGATTACATGAACAAAAGAGTGACGGTGCAAGACAAAAGATAAGATGGTAATGGTAGAGAAGAACAAAAGTTGTGTATTGAGGAGGTTTTAATGGGAGAGGAGAATCATAACCAACAACTGACAAAAAAAACCAAAGATGCTCTGATCTGAAATTGCTGAACTTGGTGTTAAATTTGCAAGTCTGTGAAGAGCCTGATCAAAAGAGGAAATACCATTTCTCAAGCTGCTGTGTTTAGTTGGAACAATATTGAAAGCAGAGTGGGAGATTAATGTGACTAGAAACTCTATCCAGTTTGCACATTGAGTGGAGGTTTGCAAAGTTGTCATTGATTAGCTTTTGGTGTAGAGGAGGTAGCACTGTGACCTATGAATTCAAGATACTAAATTGAAAGAGGAACAAATAGCTGTTTCCTCATGAAGGTCCTTGAGTGGTGTGGAGAGGAGGTAAAAGTGGAAGTATTCTATCTCTTGTACTTGCCTGAAAATATCTTGTGGGAAGAGAGGGAGGGACTGAGGTTGATCAAAGTGTCACAGAAGCGGTGGTTGCTTCAGAATGCTGAGGAGAATGTGTTTTTGCAAGTGGCATCAGACTAGAGATGATGCAAATGTTGGTGAATTGATGTTGAGGTTTATGGGGTGGAAGTTGATAATTAGGGGAATCTTTATCATATATTTCTGGGGGTGGAAAATGGAAAACATTCTGTCAAGGACCTTGTCGACTGTGGTAGGAGAGAATTCTTTGTTGAAGAAAATGGGTGGCATAATGGTTAGCACTGCAGCCTCAGAGCGTCAGGGAGCCAGATTCAGTTCTAGTCTTGGGTGACTGTCCATGTGGTGTCTACACTTACTTCACGTGTGTGATTTGCTCCGAATGCAAATGGACTTTATGGACTTTAGTAAGGCGTTTGATAAGGTGGCCCATGGAAGACTTCTGCAGAAAATGCAGATGTATGGGATAGAGGGTGATTTAGCTAATTGGATTAGGAATTGGCTAGCAGATAGAAGACAGAGGGTGGTGGTTGATGGGAGATATTCATCGTGGAGTTCGGTGACAAGTGGTGTACCTCAGGGGTCTGTTTTGGGGCCCCTGCTGTTTGTAATTTTTATAAATGATCTGGATGAGGGTATTGAAGGATGGATTAGTAAATTTGCAGATGACACTAAAGTCGGTCACTAAAGACACTAAAGACTACCTAAAGAGTGGTAGGTAGTGAAGAGGGGTGTTATAGTTTGCAGAGAGACTTGGACAAGTTGCAGAGCTGGGCCGAGAGGTGGCAAATGGAGTTTAATGTGGAAAAGTGTGAGGTAATGCACTTTGGCAGGAATAATAAATGTGTAGAGTATAGGGCTAATGGTAGGATTCTTAATAGTGTTGATGAACAGAGGGATCTTGGTGTATTTGTGCATAGATCCCTGAAAGTAGGCAGTCAAGTCGATAAGGTTGTTAAGAAGGCATATGGAGTCTTAGCTTTTATTGGTAGGGGGATTGAATTTCGGAGCCGCAACGTCATGTTGCAACTGTACAAAACTCTAGTGCGGCCGCACTTGGAGTATTGTGTGCAGTTCTGGTCCCCACATTATAAGAAAGATGTGGAGGCATTGGAGAGGGTACAGAGGAGGTTTACCAGGATGTTGCCTGGTATGGAGGGCAGGTCTTATGAGGAGAGGCTGAGGGATTTGAGGTTGTTTTCGTTAGAAAGGAGGAGGCTAAGAGGGGACCTTATCGAAACATATAAGATGATTAGAGGTTTAGATAGGGTGGACAGTGATAGCCTTTTTCCTAGGATGGAAAAAGCTAGCACGAGGGGACACAGCTTTAAATTAAGGGGTGATAGTTATAGGACGGATATCAGAGGTAGGTTCTTTACCCAAAGGGTGGTTCGGGAGTGGAATGCCCTGCCTGCAGCAGTTGTAGATGCGCCAAGTTTGGTGGTGTTTAAGAGATTAGTTGATAAGTATATGGAAGAGAAGGGAATGGTTTAGTTTGGAGGGTCATTGCTTTTTATATTGGTCGGTGCAACATCGAAGGCCGAAGGGCCTGTTCTGTGCTGTAATGTTCTATGTTCTATGCTCCAGTTTCTTCCACTATCCAAAGATGTATGGGTTAGGTAGATTATGATGTAGAGATGCCGGCGTTGGACTGGGGTAGTAAGAACTCACTAAGAATCTAGCAACACCAATTTTAAATCCAACCGATTTATTTGATAGTAAATTTACTATCAAATAAATTGGTTGGATTTAAAATTGGTGTTGCTAGATTCTTACTGAGTTCTTAGGTAGATTAGACATGGTAAGTGTGTAGTTATGGCGATGGGGGGGTTTGGATGGGATGCTCTTTCGGAGACTCAGTGCAGATTAGATGGGCTGAATGGCGTATATCTGTATTGTCAGGATCCTATGGTTCTGTTGTTAAGCCAGAGAAACTAGGACAATGGAATAGAGTTCTTACAGGGAGCAGTGTAGAAGTGTAGCCAAGATTACTGAAGGAGTCATTGGGCTTATTATGGACATAGGTTATCAACCAATCTCCAGAAATGGAAATGAAGAGGCCAAGGAAGTGAAAAGTTGGATATGAAATTGTGGGACGTGTGTTTAAAAGTTTATTAGTGTCACAAGTAAGCTTACATTAACAACGGAACAAAGTTATTCTGAAAATCCGCTAGTCGCCATACTCTGGTGCCTGTTTGGGTACACTGAGGAAGAATTTAGCATGGCCAGTGCACCTAAATAGAATACCTTTAACTATGGGAGGAAACCGGAGCACCCGGAGGAAATCCACGTAGGCACAGGGGAGAATGTGCAGACTCCACATAGAATGGAATCCAGGTCCCTGGTACTGAGAGGGAACAGTGCTTGTAAACATGATGAGATTATTTGGCTTTGTTGCAGTTTGAACAAAGATTCTTTACTCATGAAGAAGGAAGATTCATTAAGATGACCTTTAGGTCTGTGTTGATTTTTACTGTTTCCATTCTGGTTTACTTTCCACATAACACATCCTCAAGATGCTTTGTGAGGAAGAAAATTAATATTCATCCTCATATACTTGTTTAAAATTCTTTGCAATGTCTTGGAATACTTGGGCATGTTTGAAGTATTTGCTTCATAACATTTGGACTTTAGTAAAGGCCTTCCCAACATTAACAACATTGAAGATTGTGGTTTTTGAAATGGTGGGTGTTACAGTAACTTGAATCATGTTGCCAGTACTCTTATGCTTCTCAAAGAGCAGATAAGCCTCCATTAAGGCCTAAACACTGGTCCCATTGTTGAACAGTTGCATCAGTCCACATTTATATAGGTTTTTGAATCCAAACCAACCGTTCTATTGGTATATATGGTATCTTAAAAATATTCTTTGGGAATTGTACTTCCATTGTATGCCATGTGCATGAGTGAGGCACTGCAAAAAATAATTTAAATATGAAAGAACCGTTTAGCTATCACCTGAGACCAGAGTTCTTGTATGAAGGAAGCAACCAGGTTTATTCAGTTATCTATGCAGTTGTCACTAAGGGTAGATGCTTGTGAAGGCACATCTTACTCTCAGCATCTCCAATAACACAGTTTAAAGAAGTTGATAAATGATGGGTATTTTGAATAAAACTGTCCTAATAATTAAATGTAGATCAGATATAAATATAGGAATGTGAAGTTTAGGTGTAAGCAGATAAAAAAAAACTTTCAGGTGCTTATATTTTAAGGAAAATTATGATTAAAATCACCTTTTACTTCCTATAATTATCCTGCATAAACATTGGTGATATGTAACTGATACAACTTCTTAAGTAAAATCCGTTATAGCAATAAGAACCATTTGTTACTAACATTTCTCTGTTTTTGTTAACTGCTATGTAACAACATTTCTGCAACACTTTTGTGATCTAAATGTTAGCAAATTACAAATGATTTTGCAATAATTTTTCAATAATGTCTGTACATGGATTGAGAGATTATACAGCTAACAAATTGTAAGCATGCTGTTTACGAAGGGAACAGCGCCGGTTTTGAATATTTGCATGTTTCCTTGATTTACCGTAATGCTGCCCAAGTTCTGTCGCTCTGACGTGCTAACTTAGCCTTTCATGATTGAAAGTTTCAGACCTGTTCTCGATGCCTGTGGCTTTTGGAGACTTAGTTTTAGTCTTTTGTGATTCTTGGCTGCAGGCAGCTGATTATCTCTTTTCAATCCAGATCTACTTATTCAAAAGTACTGCTTTTTCAAACTCAATATTTTGCTTATGCTGGTAAGCAATTTTCCAAATGGGGATTAAAACGAAAGCCCTAAGCATGGTAGAGCAAGGTATCTACCTCCAATCATTTAATTATAAAAAAGGAACAATATCTTCGCAAGTGATGCGTCCATTTTGAAAGCAGTATTAGAACCATAGAAAATTACAGCTCAGAAACAGGCCTTTTGGCCCTTCTTGTCTGCGCCAAATCATTTTTTGCCTAGTCCCACTGACCTGTACTTGAACAATATCCCTCCACACCTCTCTCATCCATGTACTCGTCCAATTTTTTCTTAAATGTTAAAAGTGATCCCACATTTATCATTTTATCCAGCAATTCATTCCACACTCCCACCACTCTTGCATGAAGAAGCCTCCCCTAATATTCCCTTTAAACTTTTCTCCTTTCATCCTTAACCATTCCCTCTGGTTTCTTTTCCCCTCTAGCCTCAGCGGAAAAAGTTTGTTTGCATTCATGCTGCCTATACCCTTCATTCTAATATTTAATATATAATAATTCTTGTATTTAATATATATAATAATATTCTAATACCAGAAGGTAGGAGGTTGGATTAATTTATATCAATGGTCATTAGAAGGAAAGCACATGGGATTGCAGGTAATATCTTGAGATGTATAGGAAACAAAGAGTTGGCATAATTAGGCCTCTTTCTAATTGGCAGTCAGTAACTAGTGGAGTTCCGCAGGGATCATATGAGGAGAGACTAAGTCGGTTACAGTTATATTTACTGGAATTTAAAAGTGAGAGGGATTTCATAGAAACTTATAAAATTCTAAGAGGGTTAGAATAGATAGATAGAGCACGGGGCCACTTCTATAGAACATTACAGCACAGAACAGGCCCTTCGGCCTTCGATGTTGTGCTGACCAAAATAAAAAGCAATGCCCCTCCAAACTAAACCATTCCCTTCTCTTCCATATACTTATCAATTAACCTCTTAAACGCCACCAAACTTGGCGCATCTACAACAGCTGCAGGCAGGGCATTCCACTCCCTAATCACTCTGAGTAAAGAACCTACCTCTGATATCCGTCCTATAACTCATACCCCTTAATTTAAAGCTGTGTCCCCTCGTGCTAGTTAGGTAAGGTAAATTTTGAGAGAATGTTCCCAATGGTAGGGAAGTCCAGAACTAGGGGTCATAGTTTGAGGATTAGGGGTAAACTTTTTAGAACTAAGGTGAGGAGAAATTTCTTCACCCAGTGGATGGTGAATGTGTGGAATTCATTACCACACAATGTAGTAGAGGCCAAAACATTGTTTGATTCCAAGAATAAAGTAGATATTTCTCTCATGGCTAAAGGGGTCAAGAGATATGAGGGGGGAAAGGGGGTTGGGGGAAGTCAGGATATTGAATTCGCTGCTCAAGGTGAATGGCAGAGCAAGCTCGAAGGGCTGAATGGCCTATTCCTACTTGCAGTTTCTACGAAAGGGCTGTAATGTGTTTATTTCCATGTACTCGTGCAATGAAGCTTCCCATAGAATAGGAGTCCAATATTTCATATTTGAAATAATGTACAGTAATAGATGTGTGGATTGTATTTTATTTCAGATGGATACAACTTGGAATGTTTACAATTTGTAAACGGAAATAAATTGGATATTCCTGTAGTTTTATTTAGGATTTCAGATTAAATGTAGGTTAAAATGGTAGCATCTTGTTTTTAATTTGTTATTCTGAACACCTGTTGGAGTTATTGTAATGCATGAATAAAAACAGCAAAGAATGCTAGTTATTGAATTGATGGCAGATAGAATAATAGAATTTTACAGTACAGAAGATTACCTATTTTACAAACCTTTCTAAATGGGTTTGTGAAAGCAAAATGGGAAGTTTTATCTACTTCCTTTTCAAAAGGCGATTCAATATCCTAAAATATGAACCCACACCTGTTCTTTTGGTAACTTTTCCCACATTTGCCTTTTTAAAACTGCTCAGAGTAACTCAAAATTATGTCGCGATTTCTTTTGTTGGGGCGAGGGTGAGAGGGAAGAAACCATTTCTGTAATCATTTTCCATACTTCAAACCTCTTGTGTTCCAACCCCCCTAAAGTAGGGGACCAGAAAGCTGATGCATTATTTTTCTGAGTTGCAGTAAAGCTTTTTTAAAATTTATAATTGTCCCAACTTTTAAGATTTGGGCATTTAAATGCTCTGGTGTCCCAGCCTTTATTCGTTTTAACACTTTACCACTTAGAACCTATTATCCTTGCAGTTTCTTCCAAAGTATCCCTCGTTTTTCTACATCTATCTGACTAGTGCACACAGTGCTATAAAAAGCAAATGGTAAAATAAACACTTCAGTTCTTTACTTGTGTTTTATTAGACATGGAACATGAGAGAGAGAGAGATGAGGAAATGGTGTTGGGGGTTAGAAGATGGTGGACTAGCTAATAGAAGTGACTGCTTTGGGAGGAGGTCAAGATGAAAAATTAAAACTGAACCAAAAGAATTCAGTGATACAGTATTTCCTTTGGAAGGAAAGGAAGAAAAGTTAATGTTGGTGATTCTGTGCGTTTGATGTCTAATTTTTCCAACTTCTGTTCCACAGGTAACAATTATTAGCGCTTTTGTTTTCCCTCAGTTTCCTCCAAAACCACTGAATGTTTTCTTTGTTGTCTGCATCTTGCTGAGTTGCGCCTCCATTGGTGTTCTTGTAAGTATTGAGATTTTGTAATTTGATTTTCAGGAGTGGTGATAAATATAAATTTCTATAGAATGGCTAGAGTAAATCGGGGGGGGTGGGATGGGATCCTAAGTAGTTGGGGTGCTGAGAGGGATGAGAGTAAGGGGGTTATAGAAGAGAGTTGTAAAACACAGCGGCGTACGGGTGGGGTGGGGCATGGTTTGAAATGCGTATACTTTAATGCAAGGAGTATTCGCAATAAGGGGAGGAACTTGCAGCTTGGACCAGTACCTGGAACTTCGATGTTGTGGCCATTTCAGAGACTTGGGTAGAGCAGGGACAGGAATGGATGTTGCAGGTTCCGGGGTACAAATGCTTTAGTCGGAGTAGAGAAGGAGGTAGAAGGTGGGGAGGAGTGGCATTATTGGTCAAAGACTGTATCACGGTGATAGAAAAGAAGTTTGATGAGGACTTGTCTGTTGAGGTAGTATGGGCTGAGATTAGAAACAGGAGAGGAGAGGTCACCCTGTTGGGAGTCTTTTACAGACCTCCTAATAGTTCTAGAGAGGTTGAGGAAAGGATTGCAAAGTCAATTCTGATTAGGAGTGAAAGTAGTAGGGTAATTGTGATGGGGGACTTTAACTTTGCTAATATTGATTGGAATAGCTATAGCTCTAGCTCGTTAGAGGGGTCAGTTCGTACAGAGTGTGCAGGAAGGTTTTTTGACTCAGTATGTAGATAGGCCAACTAGAGGTGAGGCTACATTGGATTTGGTGCTGGGCAATGAGCCAGACCAGGTGTTAGGCTTGGAAGTTAGTGAACATTTTGGTGATAGTGACCACAATTCGGTTACGTTCACCTTAGTGATGGATAGGGATAGGCATGAAGCTGGGGGCAGTAGTTATAGCTGGGGGAAGGGTAATTATGAGGCCATCAGGAGAGAATTAGGGTGCATAGATTGGACTAGGAACTACAGGGACTGGGAACATCTGGAATGTGGAGCTTATTCAAGGAGCAGCTGCTGCGAGTCCTTGATAAGTATGTCCCTGTCAGGCAAGGAGGAAATGGTCGAGTAAGAGAACCTTGGTGTACGAAAAAAGTTGATTTGCTGGTTAAAAGGAAAAAGGAGGCTTATGTCAGGATGAGGCTTGAAGGCTCAGTTAGTGCAATGGATAGCTATAGATTAGCCAGGAGGGAGCTAAAGAGTGAATTGAGGAGAGCTAAGAGGGGACACGAGAAGACTTTGGCTGATAGGATTAAGGAGAATCCTAAAGCTTTCTTTAGATATGTTAAGAATAGAAGATTGGTTAGGGCAAGATTAGGGCCAGTCATAGACAGCAGTGGGAAGTTGTGCGTGGAGCCTGAAGAGATTGGTGAGGCACTGAATAAATATTTCTCTTCGGTATTCACGCAGTGCTGGAAATGTAGCTATGGAGAACACTGAGGTACAGGGTTGCAAATTGGGAAGTATTGTAGTAGATAGGGAGGATGTGTTAGAAATTCTCGAGGGTTTGAAGTTGGATAAGTCCCCTGGGCCGGACGGGATTTACCCTAGGATTCTCTGGGAGGCAAGAGAGGAGATTGCAGAGCCTCTGGCTCTGATCTTCAGGTCCTCGTTGGTTACGGGTGTGGTTCCGGAGGACTGGAGGATAGCGAATGTGGTCCCATTGTTTAAGAAGGGGAAGAGAGACCTTCCAGGGAATTATAGGCCAGTGAGTCTTACTTCTGTTGTGGGCAAGGTATTGGAGAGAATTATTAGGGATAGGATTTATAGTTATTTAGAGAGAAATGAATTGATTGGGGATAGTCAGCATGGTTTCGTGAAGGGTAGGTCATGCCTTACTAACCTCATTGAGTTTTTTGAGAAAGTGACCAAAGAGGTGGATGGGGGTAAGGCGGTTGATGTAGTATACATGGACTTTAGTAAGGCATTTGATAAGGTGGCCCATGGAAGACTTCTACAGAAAATGCAGATGTGTGGAATAGAGGGTGATTTAGCTAATTGGATTAGGAATTGGCTGGCAGATAGAAGACAGAGGGTGGTGGTTGATGGGAGATATTCATCGTGGAGTTCGGTGACGAGTGGTGTGCCTCAGGGGTCTGTTTTGGGGCCCCTGCTGTTTGTAATTTTTATAAATGATCTGGATGAGGGTATTGAGGGATGGATCAGTAAATTTGCAGATGACACTAAAGTCGGTGGAGTGGTAGATAGTGAAGAGGGGTGTTATAGTTTACAGAGTGACTTGGACAAGTTGCAGAGCTGGGCCGAGAGGTGGCAAATGGAGTTTAATGTGGAAAAGTGTGAGGTAATGCACTTTGGCAGGAACAATAAATGTGTAGAGTATAGGGCTAATGGTAGGGCTCTTAATAGTGTTGAGGAACAGAAGGATCTTGGTGTATGTGTCAATAGATCCCTGAAAGTAGGCAGTCAAGTGGATAAAGTTGTTAAGAAGGCATATGGAGTCTTAGCTTTTATTGGTAGGGGGATTGAATTTAGGAGCCGCAGCATCATGTTGCAACTGTACAAAACTCTAGTGCGGCCGCACTTGGAGTATTGTGTGCAGTTCTGGTCCCCACATTATAAGAAAGATGTGGAGGCATTGGAGAGGGTACAGAGGAGGTTTACCAGGATGTTGCCTGGTATGGAGGGCAGGTCCTATGAAGAGAGGTTGAAGGATTTGAGGTTGTTTTCGTTAGAAAGGAGGCGGCTAAGAGGGGATCTTATTGAAGCATATAAGATGATTAGAGGTTTAGATAGGGTGGACAGTGATAGCCTTTTTCCTAGGATGGAGAAAGCTAGCACGAGGGGACACAGCTTTAAATTAAGGGGTATGAGTTATAGGACGGATATCAGAGGTAGGTTCTTTACTCAAAGAGTGATTAGGGAGTGGAATGCCCTGCCTGCAGCTGTTGTAGATGCGCCAAGTTTGGTGGCGTTTAAGAGGTTAATTGATAAGTATATGGAGGAGAAGGGAATGGTTTAGTTTGGAGGGGCATTGCTTTTTATTTTGGTTGGCACAACATCGAAGGCCGAAGGGCCTGTTCTGTGCTGTAATGTTCTATGTTCTAAATATGACATGATGGGCTGAATGGTCTGTACTGTAACAATCTGTGATTGGGATAATTTGTAACTGATTATAAGAACTGAAAGAAGACACTTATGGTAAATTGAGAACGAGGAGGATAATAATCTGAATATCTGTGGTGCACAGGTAGAATTTCTTGTGTGAAAGTACGTAGCATGAGAAATAAAGAAATGATTTGAAACACAACTCCACTTAAAGAAGGTCTGCTGCAGTACCGATTCGTGAATTGTATTATAACCTCAGCAATATGGTGAGCTAAATAAATATTTCTGGCTGTAGGATCTTTGGGAAGGAATGAAATTGGTGAGATAACTACTGATAAAACACAATTACAATGTTGTGAAGAAGGGATATTATGAAAGGCAAGAAGCAGTAAAAATACTGGGTAGTAAGTGAAAACATGGAAATAGAATATAATGTAGATATGTATGAAGTTACCCACTTTGGAAAGGAAAATAGAAAAACAGAATGTATTTTAAATGAAGTGAGATTGGGAAATGTTGGTATTCAGAGGGACATGACTGTCCTTGTACATTTAACATGCTGGGATAGTAAATGATACTTTAGTCTTTATAAGACTAGGAGGCTTATATAATTATATTGGATCTTGATGCAAGCACACTTGATGCAAGAAGTACTTTGTCTAGCTTTGGTCCCTGTACCCAAACCTCAGTGCAAATGTAACAGAGGTTCATCAGACTTATTCCTGGGTTGAGGAGATTGTCCTGCTCAGGTGAGACCAAATAGCCCAAGGCCTGTATTTCCAATCTGAAGTGATCTCACTGAGTTGAGGAAAAACTTTTAAGACGCGTGCCATGGTAGATGCTTAGGGAGTCTCGAATTAGGAAGTCATAGAAACTACGAGTTGGCCATCTGGCCCTACGAGCGTGTTCCACCATTTAAGGGATATGGTTGATCATTGAATTCAATGTCCTGATCTCACTGCCCCCCACCTTCCTCCCTCCCATATCCCTGATCCCTTTAGCCTCAAGAGTTATATCTAATTTCTTCTTGAAATTGGACAATGTTTTGGCATCACTACAGTTGGTGGTAGTGAAGAAGAAAGATGAGATAAGGGGAAGAATTAAAAAACATCCATAGCTATACAAGGAGGTCAAGGACAATATAAAGACAAAAACTAAGGGATATCATATTGCAAAGGCCAGTGGCAGGCTGGAAGATTGGGAAACTTTCAAACAAAGGGATGCTACAAAAGTAATAAAAAGAGCTAAGATAAATTACGAAAGGAAACTAGTACAAAATATCAAGGATAGCAAAAGCTTCTAAAAGTATATAAAAGGAGAGTTGCTAGGTGAATATTGGTCCCTTAGAAGATAACATTTGTCATTTCAACTCTGGTTTTAAATCAATACTTTGCCTCGGTTTTCACAGTGGAGGACACTAGTACCATTCCTATAGGAACGGGCAATCAGACATAATAAAGGGTAGAACTAATATCGCTAGGGAAAAGGTACTCAGCAAACTCTCGAGATTGAGGACAGAAAAGTCTCCAGTGTCTGATGGCCAATATCCTAGGGAATTGAAGGAAGCGGCAGAAATGCGGATCAATTGGTTATAATATTCCAAAATTCCCTAGATACAGGAAAGGTTCCAATGGATTGGAAAAATGTTAACATAACACCGTTGTTCAAAAAAGGAAGGAGGCAAATTTGGGAATTTTCAAACCAGTTAGTTAACATCTGCGGTTGGGAAAAGTGTTAGAATCAATTATTAAGGAAGAAATATCAGGACATTTGGAAAGTCAAAAACTATCCATCAGAGTCGGTATGTTTTTATGAAGGGCAAATCATGTCTGATTAATTTGCTAGCGTTAAGAATGTAACAAGCAAAGTGGATTATGGGGATGTAGTGTATCTGGACGTCTGGAAGGCATTTGATAAGGTGTCGCACAAAGGTTAATTCACAGGGTTACATCACATGGGATTAGGGATAATTTATTAGCTTGGATAGGTGACTATCTTCTGTCCATCAGCCAAAGTCAGCATAAATGGTTTTTTTCTGAATGGCAATTAACTCGTGGGGTGCCACAGAGTTTGGTCCTTGGGTCCCAGCTATTTACAATCTGAATGAGTTGGATACAGGGATAGAAGGCTCAATAGCTAAATTTGCAGGTGATACAAAAATAGGTGGGATTGTAAGTTGCATTCAGGAAATAAGAACCGTACAAGTGGATTTAGATAGGTTAGGTATGTGGGTCAAAATGTGGCAGATAGAGTTTTAAGTGTGAGGTCATGTCACAAAAATGGGAAAATGACTTATCTAAATGGGGAGAGACTGTGGGGTGCTGTCGTACAGATTGATCTGGGTGACTTTGTTCATGAGTCACACAAAACTAGCATGCAGGTACAGCAGATAATAAAGGGAATGAATGGATTATTGGCATTTATAACTAAAGGAATAGAATATAAAGGTGAGGAAACATTGTTGCAACTATACAAGATATTGGTGAGGCCACACCTTGAGTATTGTGCACTGTTTTGGTCTGCATATTTGAGGAAGGATGTAGTGGTATTGGACGCAGTTCAGAGGAGGTTCACTAGAATGATCCCAGAGATGAGGGGTTTGTTGTAAGAAGAGAGATTGAACAGATTTGAGGTGTTAAGGATAATAAAAGGTATGGATAAAGTAGATGTGGGGCATTGTAGCAAATTAGTCTTAAAATAGAGTTGAGGAGAAACCACTACTCTCAAAAGGCTGTAAAGCTGTGGAATTTGCTATACCAAAGCACGATAGATGTTGAGACACTGAGTAAATTTGATGCGTTAGATTTTTAATTGGTAATGGACTGAAAGGTTATGGGGAGAAGAAGCGTGTCAGCCATGATTGAATGGTGAAGTGAACTCAATGGGCTGAATTCTGCTCCTGTATCTTTTGAACTTAAAAGATGATAATTGAGATATATGGTATATGATAAAGGGTAGACCTATTAAGAGTATAGAAACGCAAAGGGACCTGGGGCTGCAGGTGAACAAGTCTCTGAAGGTGGCAGAGCAAGTGGAGAAGGTTGTGAAGAAAGCATATAGTATGCTAGCCTTTATAGGAAGGGGTATAGAGTACAAGAGCTGGCCTTAAATGTTGCAGTTGTATAAAACGTTGGTTAGACCTCATTTGGAATACTGCGTCCAGTTCTGGTCGCCTTACTACCGGAAGGACATGGAGAGAGTGCAGAGGAGGTTTACCAGGATGCTGCCTGGTATGGAAGGTCTAAGTTACGAGGAGAGATTAGGCAAATTGGGACTGTTTTCCTTAGAAAGACGTAGACTTAGAGGTGTACAAGATTTTGAAGGGGATAGATAAACGGGGCTAAGCTTTTTCCTAGGATGGACTCAAATAGCACGAGGGGTCATGGGCTTAGGGTGAGGGGGGTAAGGTATAATTTGGATGCTAGAGGGAGTTTTTTCACACAGAGGGTGGTGGAGGCAGGTACTCTGGAGATATTTAAGAAATACTTAATGGGCACATTACCAGAATGGGAATGGAGGGGTATAGAAAACTGATTTAAAATAGGGATCGTGAGCCTTGGGAGTCCCTGGGAAGTGTGTAAATAGATGATGATATTGATGTACTTGTTTTTATCCTATAGGTGCTTTGTCCACCTTGTTGTCTAACGAGGGGCATACATGCGATGGGTTGTGAGAGGACAGCTCTCGGACCTTTTTCGAGAGTATCCTACTGCTTCACATCGTTAGTGTACGCTTGACCTGGACCATCTGATGGGCAACACGATAGAGCAGTGACTATCGCTGTGCTGTGCAGATACATGGATTTGGGCCTGTGTCTGTGGGAATTTGTGCATTCTCCCCGTGCTTGTGTAGGTTTTCTCCGGGAGCTCCGGTTTCCTCCCACATCCCAAAGATGTGCTCTTAGGCTAATTGGCAAAACAAATTCTCCCTAAATTGTCTCAAATTTGGTTTTTAATCCATAGATATATAAACATGGACAGGGATTGCGTGTAGAAGTGGGAACATCGAGGTGGCAGCGTGGGCTCGTTGGGCCGAAGGGCCTGTTTCCCATGCTGTTTAGTTCTTTGTAAAATTTGAGTCCCATAATCTTAAATGTCCCCTTAGTTTGTCAAAAGATGCAGCAAGGAAAAGATTCTTTCCAGGGGCTGGACCTGGAATCTCTGCCCTGAACTTATGGCAGCTAAAGTCTTGATGGCCTGTCCATGACAGACTGCTGTCAGAGGAAGTTAAGTTGAAGACTTCTCCATGTCAAAACTTGCATTAGTTTCCAGCTTTGCAGGAAAGACAAGTCAATTTCAGGTCAGAATTAGAAGACCCTGGAATCGCTTACATCAAAATAGATCAATCAGCCATTTGACAAATGATACAAAATTACTTTCACAAATTTGTGGAGAGTTTGCCAGTGAAACTCTCTGAAGGAGCACAAAGATGCCTCAGTTCTCTCTTCCAAGTGGGTGTCCCAAGATGGGCTTGGCAAACTCATCCACTGATGGAAACAATAGACTCTATATATTCTGACTGGGTTACTGGTCTTTATTCTGTTCACTGAGTGTAAGTCCCTGTGTCTTACATTGAGTACTTAGAATTTATTATTAATGAAAGTTTTAGGGTCTCCTTTTGAAGATTTATACAGAATCTATCATTCAAGTGTTTGTAGTTCTGTTTCTGATTACATGCAGATCATTAAGTGTAAACATAAATCCAGGACACTGCTGATTTTTGCTCCCTACAATAATTGTGGGGAAAATACTTCCAACATAAAAACACTGATAATATCAATTTGCAAAATTCATCCAAATTCTACAGCAACTTCTTATTTGCACTCCCCTCATCCCTCAAATGCATAATCTTATAACCAAACTAGGGTGGAAGTGGGAATGTCAGGCACAGGCTTGTTGGGCTGAAGGGCCTGTTTCCTGTGCTGTTTTGTTCTTTGTAGTAATTATGAAAGATAAAGTACACCTGTCATTTAGTTCACATTAATTTAATATCTTACAGATTTTCTGGTATCGCCAAGGCGACCTGGAACCTAAATTCCGGAATCTAATCTACTACAATTTATTTTCCATCCTTATGCTGTGCATATGTGCCAACCTATACTTCCATGATGTTGGTAAATGACAAACAGTAACCAGCTCAAGAATTCACTCCTAGTCTACCACATGCTGAAGAAGATAGATGGCACAAATGAAGTTCTCAGACGTGGATGTGGAATTTCTGGTCTGTGCAGCAAGAAAGAACGTTTTTGAAATGTGGAATGAATTTCCTTACCAGCTTCGTATTGTACTACATAACTTGAAGCACACTGGATGCACATTGTGTCTGCGTGAGCTGAGGTTGAAGCCACAAACATTAATGTAATTTGTGTTCCAGAATCAATTTTAAGACTTGCACTAAATGAACATTCCAGACTTGCCAAGGTTGAGATGAGACACACATTCTCTTTTTTGTAAAGGGTGTTTTTTCCTTTCCTGTAAATTTTTTTTAATTATATACAGCACTTGAAGGACAATGATCTGTTTAAATGAAGTGTAACACAAAGTAGAAAGAGATTACTGCAGGACAAATATACTTTTATTTTGTTTTAAGTAATGAAATAATTGCACTATGCAGCCACTTAACTACTGGATTTTTACAATAAAATGAAATAGCCAAACCTGTGAACCAATACGAGACAATACAATGGTAAGAAAGCATTTACTTTGTTTTAAAGAATAAATAGTAATAAAATAATTTATATACATTGAACTTGTGTCTACACTTGTTTATTTGTGCACAAAAATAAGTTGAATACGAATTGATTAATTCCCGGAGATGTCACAAAATTGACAAGAATTTTCAAATTAATTGTCACTGTAGTGCAAGTTTGCTTTTGGTAGGTTCAGTTTCTTTTTCCTTAATCATGCCTGGAGCACTTAATTCCTGTACTTTTCCAACACAATAATAGAAGGGAGCAGAAGGGTATTCTCTCCCTACACTAGACTAACAAACACTTCTAGATATAAAAGATATTTCTGAAATACTGTGGAATTACAACAGATGTAGGAAACTCACATTTAAACCACATTTCTAGTATGAATTACATATTAAAAAAATCTTTGACTTAGGGGATTTTACAAGGAAGCTTTTGAAGAGGGATTCTTAAACTAGAAAGTAAACAGTTGTAAAGGTGACGTTAATAAAACAAATTTCAGCACATTAAGCAATGATGATTCAAGTTAAAATAACACTTTTCTCTCCCATTTCAGGCAGTTCCCAACTCAACCCTATGTCAGTCTGAGTATTAAGGAGAAGGGTGATGGAATTTTATAGTTTTCTTGGCACAATGTCACTTTTTAAGTTTACATTGCTTAGTAAATTTGCACCATAGGAAATTAAATTGTTTTAAAAACTATTCAATCCACAATTGGTTTCAAAGGCAGCACCATACATTCAGAAATACTGAATTATTATTAGTGACCATTTCATAGATTATTCACTGTTAAAGACAGCAGGACAGTTATTTTCAATCATCAGGGTCTGGGGTTTCCAGTGATGAGCCAATGATGTCTGAACAGTCACCTTGGGGTTGTAAAATAGGATCTGAGAACAGAAAGTGAGAATTTTAATCTCTCATACGAGTGTTTAAACTAGGGTATTCAAACTTGTAGGAACATGGAAACTGACAATTCTGTTCTTGAATTTTAAATAGTGCTCATGTAAATGAGGGTAATTAGTGCTGAGAAATGGAACACATTTTAGAAACCCAAATATCAGCATCAAGCACTCTGCAGGTTCAAATCCGTAGCACAGCTAGATATAGAGTAAAGTTCCCATTGCGCTCTCAGCTCCAACCTCAGGAATATCCCATACAAAACTATCGTGACTTGGCGGGGAAATTGAAACAATCACAGTGATTGGTTTCACCAACTAGTATCTTTGCATTGTGCCAGGCATGACGCAAGCCACTGAAGACTTTTCCCTTTGACCCTCATTTTGCTATTGTTCCTTGGTGCCACATTTCGTTGACTGATACCTCGCTCTCCTCTTACCTCATCTCTGGTATTCAGCTCTTGCGTCCATGGCTGGATCAGTGATGTTTTGAGAGATGGAGCCTGGCTCAATTTCAATGTTCTGATAAAAGTCACACAACTAGAAGGCAGGAGTAAAAAAAAATGAACACGTTCTGAGCAAGACTACAGATTTGGAGAATAGTTCCCCAAAATAATATGTGGAATAGATTCCCCTGTAAAAGCAATTATTACTATGTAGATTGTTTTCACAAAGGCTTGAGTGCTAAAAGAATAGAATTTAAGGTGAAGGCTAGAAGGATAAGTGCAGAAGATGAAATAGCCATGGGACATGAGGTTTTTGTGGCAGAACCAGGGAGTTACCAAGTGGGTTGTAAAAATTGGTCTTATACTTTTTTAGATCACTACTACAGTGGTCAGGGAGAAATTTTACCAAAGATTTACTTTCCTGGATATTTTTATCAATTTTGTTTCTGTTTGAGCAGGCTCAAAGGGCTGAATGGCTTATTCCTGCTTCCAGTTTCTATGTTTCCATATGCTTGTGACTTTCCAGTTAAAATATACATTTGCACAGCATGCCTGCACACAGTATGAGCAAGACAAGGTTCTGGTTTGGGCTGATAAGTGTCTGGAAATAATGGCCATTTCCAATGAAAAGGAATCCATATAACAACTCAATGGCATTCAAAGGCTTTAACTATTCTGAACCTCCCACCATCAAAATCATGGAGCTTACCATTAATCAGAACCTTAATTAGACCAGCCACACAGAGACTGTAGGTACAGGAATGGGTCAGAGCTTTGGATTTTGTGGTAAATAATTTTACTCGAGCTTTGGAGTTGAGAGTTATGGAACAAATTCCATTTGACTGGATGAGTGCAGGTCCAAAAACCTTCAAGAAACTTGGCACCATCCAAGCTGAAACTTGATCAATATGCCATTCATAAGCTTAACTGATCACTCCCCTCACCTCTGACCATGCATGGCGCAGTGTTTACAAACTGCATGATGCAATGCATCAACTCTGAACCCTTGGACTCCATGTCTGAAGACAACAAGGGCACATAGGACTGACCACCTGCAAGTTCCCCACCAAGTCACACAGCATCTTGACTTAGAAACACATCACCACTCCATCATTGTTATGAGGTCAAATTCTTAAACATTCTACTGTCACAGCATTGCAGGAATACCTTCACTACACACAATGGTTCAAGAAGGCGATTCACAAACCATCTGCTCAAAGGCATTGAATAATGGCATGTCCGTGCCAAACACCCTACGATTGAACAAAAAGAGGGTGGAGGTTTATCTTGCATTGCCATGCTGATATGATGCTGATATTGAGTGCTCAAAATGGAGAAGTGTCCCCTCCCCAGCACCAAAATTCCTCAATTACTTGGCATTAATAGTAAAATAGCTGTATCTTCGCAAACACAAAGATATCTCATGTTAATATTTCACAATTGTAGAATGCTTACAGCACAGTAGGAGGCCATTTGTCCAGAGGATCCATGCCAGCTTTCTGCAAAAGCAATGTAACTAGTTTTGCTCTCCTGTCCTTTTCCTGTACTCATGCCTTCATATGTTTATCCAAATTCCTTCTGAAAGGTTAGTTTGAATCTGCCAAAACCACCCCTCCCCCCACCAACAGGCGTTATATTTCAGATCTACATTTCTTGCTGTCTAAAATAACTTTATCCTCATATCACCTTTATTCATTTGCTAATCATTTTAAATCTTTGTCCTTTGGTTTTTGACTCTTTGGCAACAGGAAGAATTTCTTTTTATTTATCTTAATAAGAACCCTCTTGATTTTAAACCCAATCAAATCTCCGAAACTTCTCTAAAGGGATCAAACAGTGCCCATTTATCCACAAAACTGAAGTTGTTCATTTCTGGAACCATTCTTACAAATCGTTTCCCACTCTAATATCTTTACATCCAACTAAGGTGCCCAAAAGTGGTCAAAATATCAGAAGCATGCCCAGTGATGCGTAAAAATTAATTATAACTACCTTGCTTTTGCACTGAAGGTTTGCAATTTGGTTTCCACTTTGAATACTATTTAGATCTCTATTTAGATCTATCGGTAGCCTGTTCTGGATTGGGAGAGTTTACCACTACCAATAAGTTGATTTTCTTCATGTTTCTTCAAAAACTGCTTTATTTACACTGTTGTGCAATTTAAGCTTCTAGGTAAGTACATCTCTTTCATGCACAGATTAATCCATCTATCTTAGTCTCTTGCACATGATTGTGATGTCACTTCATAGAATTTGCAGCATGAGACAGCTCTTTAGCCCAACTGATCCATGCTAACCAAAAAGCCCATCTAAGCTAATCCATTTGGACAATATCTCTCTAAACCTTTCCTATCCAAATACATTTTAAATGTTGTCAATGTCCTTACCTCAACAATTTCCTCCGGCAACTCGTTCCACATGCATACCACCCTCTGCATAAAAGAAGTTGCTCCCAGGTACTCATTAATTATTTTCTATCTTAACCTAAACCAATGCCTTCTAGTTCTTGATTCTCGAACTTTGGGAGAAAAATTGAGTGCAATCACCCTATCCCATGCCTCTTATGATCTTATACATCTCTATAAGATTACTCCTCAGTCTTCTATGCTCCAAAGAAAAAATCCTAGCCTGTCAATCTCTCCCTTTAACTCAGTCCTTTGAGCCCCGGTAACATCCTTGTTCATCTCTTCTGCACTTTATCCAGTTTAATAACATCTTTCTCATAGCAAGGAAATCAAAACAGAATACTCCAGATGCGGCTTCACCAATGTCACATACCAACTGCAACATAACTTCCCAACTTCTATACTCAATGCCTGACTGATGAAGGCCAGCATGTCAAAAGCCACCTTCACTGTCCTACTATCTGTGACTCCACCTTTAGAGAACTCCAAGGTCCCCCTGTTCCACAATACTCCTTAAGGTCCTACTGTGATTTGTTTTTCCAAAATGGAACACCTCACACTTTTCTATATTGAACTCCATTTGCCATTTCTCAGCCTACTTCCCCAGCTGATCAAGATCCTGCTGCAATTTTTGATAACCTTCCTCACTGTCTGCAATACCAACTATTTTAGTGTCATCTGCAAAGTTACTGATCATATCTTGTACATTCTCATCCAAATCATTGACACAGATAACAAATGACTTACATCGTGATACATATCATGATGGGTGTGGTACCCTCCTGAGATTGTCTAGGCATACATGTTTAGCGTCGCAAGGCAATATTCATCTTTGACCTTACAAGTCCCTAAAAGAGCTGTGGGAATTCTTGGTGGAACTCTGTGCTGTTACCTTGCTGTAGGATCTTGTTTATTGTTTTCAGAAGACCCAGCTGTAAGCAGATATTTCTGCTGTACTTTGAATGCATATGATGTACAGGGTCTCCATAATCTCTCATTCCTTGTAGCAAGGATGGCAGCTATCTGACCTTTCACTCAAAGATCCATACCACCTCAGCTTTGCAGTTTAATTCTTGATAGTTGGATGTCAGAGATTTATAGCATGCAAACAGGCCCTTCAATCCAACCTGTCCATGTCATCCAGTTTTTAACCACTAAGCTAGTCCCAATTGCCTGCATTTGGCCTATATCTCTCTATACCCATCTTACCCATGTAACTATGTAAATGCTTTTTAAAAGACAAAATTGTACCTGTCTCTATTATTGCCTCTGACAATTCGTTCCAGACACTCACCACGCTCTGAATGAAAAAATTGCCCCTCTGGATTCTTTTGTATCTCTCCCCTCTCACCTGAAATGTATGCCCCCTAGTTTTAGACTTCTCTATCTTTGGGAAAAGATGTTGACTATCTACATTATCTATGTCCCTATTATTTTATAGACATTTATAACATCCTCCAAGCTTCCTACGTGCCAGTGAAAAAAGTCCCAGTCTATCCTCATAAGTCAAACCATCTACTGATGTCTACTGCTTTGGGCCATTCCATATGATCTTCCAGGAATCTAACATGGGGTCCAGACTTCAACTCAGTTAGAAAATCTTTCAAAACTTTCTGAAACTTTTCCTGGGAAATCTATGTTTTTTCCATATTCCCAATTTCCCAGATTCTTTGCTTTTCGGAGACATTCTTTAGTTCCATATTTAGATTTACAGAATTGCTTGAAGTGTCCTGACATTCTGCTTTGGCGCCCACCGTTTAGGAAATCTGCCTTATGTGCTGCTTTTTAGTTTCACAGCGTGGGCACATTAAGTTGGCCACTGCAGGGTTTCCCACTCTTTCCCCCTCTTTCCCCTTTTCCAGTGGGCTTTTGAGTGGGCAGGAATGCCACCTTTGGACCTACCCAACTACTAGACATATCCAAAGCCTTGGTATTTCCACAAATTATAGTCCAATTTTTCTCCCTAAGTTTGTCCCGTCTAGTCCAATATTGAACCGCTTGGCTGAATTGCAAAAACTGACACCCAACAGTAACGTGGTTACAAGTTTATCTTTCAATGAAACAAACTGGATAGCCACGTCAAACTATTCAATGAATATCCCTGGCTTTCGGGATTTCTGATTAAATCATGCTCGCTCGATTATGAGGTTCTGTTTTGGGTTGAATAATGCATCGAATGACTTTCAAAACTTGCAAAAAGCTCACCAACACCTCTTATTTTCTCAGAAGATTAAGAAGATTTGGCATGTCAGCTACGACTCTCCCCAACTTTCACAGATACATCATAGAAAGCATTCTTTCTGATCGTATCATAGCTCCTGCTCTGCCCAAGACCACAAGAAATTACAAATGGTTGTGAATCCATCATGCAAAGCAGCCTCCTATCCATTGACTCTGTCCATGCTTTCCGCTGCCTTGGCAAAGCAGTCAGCATAATTAAGGACCCCATGCACTCCAGACATTCTCTTTTCCACTTCTTCCTTCAGGAAAAACAAACAGAAGTCTGAGGTCACATACCAAGCGACTCAAGAACAGCTTTTCTTTCTGCTGCTGTCAGATTTTTGAATGGACTTACCTTGCATTAAAAATTGATCTTTCTCTACACCATAACTACGACTGTACCACTACATTCTGCCCTCTCTTCTTTTCTTATCTATGAACGGTATGCTTTGTATAGTGTGCAAGAAACAATACTTTTCACTGTACATTAATATATGCGACAAATCAAATCAGCGATCTCTTCTATCACCCGTCTCAGGAGGACATCATCAGAAAACAGCCCCACTGCATACAGGAACGTACTAACCTGGTGTTTCTGCTCTTTAACATGCAAACTTAAAGCTGCTCTATACCTTTGGATTTGCTTCTTCCACAATTCCCAATGCTGGCCTCTCTGTGGACCTTCGAGGTTTGCAAATGGCTGCAAGGTGGACATTTACTGCTCGACTGGTGCTGATTCCTACCAATTCTCTGTATTGCTCACCAAGGTAAATCTGATCCTTCCTCACCAGATGTTTTCTTCAGATTTCTCCCCATGGGTGTTCTGTTGATGGCATCAAATTGCTGTCAGATTGATGTCACTCCTGCTGCTACTATGGTTTGTGGTTTGGTTTTCAGTTTGATTATTATTTGGAATTCTCTTCGGATAACTTGTGGCCTGTTCCAGTTCGAAGAGATCTCTTGTACATGACTGCTGTTGTCACTGTTACATCATGCACATCACTATCTTATCACCATAACTACTGACCCTATTCTACATCGTATGTCTTTACATATAAAGCGCATGATTCTATATGTCTTTTTAACCACATTTTCAAGTTACCCTATCATCTTGAACAATCAATGCACATAAATAGCTGCTCCGGAACCCCCTTTTATAATTGTATTCTTTATTTCAAAGATTCCCAAAATGGGCACCGTGAACCTGCGAAGGGTCTGCGGGGGGCTGCCACATGAGCAGGAAATGTTGGTTTGAATATGCAAAAACGTTAAAATGAGAGAAATCAATGCACTAATCAAAGCAAGATCTCCTGGAGCATGAAATGTTCAGCCTATCAGCATCCAGTGCTCTGAGAGGCCTTGCTCTGGTTGGCCCATTTGATTTATTCCACCTCACTGTTGTTGAGCAGAATAGCTCGCGACTGACATTGAGGCAGAAGTGTGGTGGGAGCAGCAGATGATGAATCGGGGAGAAGCTAGGCAGCAGCGAGGAGAAGCTGTGTGTGGTCTACAGGCTGTGACAGGACCTCGGAAAAGGAGTGTGGTTTCCAGGCATTGGCAATGGATCGGAAAGGATGCAAGTTCGAGCCTCAGAGAGAGAGTTATGTGTGTGAGAGGATATGAACATGTGAATGAGGGAGGGACATGAGTGTGTGAATGTGAGAGACACGTGTGTAAATGTGGGATATGTGTGAATGTGAGACAGAGGCATGAATGTGTGCGAGAGAGATGCATCATTCCTCTCATTAAAAATGACAAAGACTTAGATATCTTTTAATCAGAGAATTTTTTATTACCAGATTAATATATACATTGATATTGCTAGAAAAGACTTGTTTACATTTGATTTCTGTGTTTGCACCTATTTTACAGCACAAAAGGGGTGTTGACATTATGAGAGTGTTTGGGGTTCCATAGCTCGATAGATTTGGGAAATAAGGCTTTGTTTGATATTGCCTTTACTCATGTATCAGCAGTGGCCCAATTAGTACCACACGTGACTCCAAATCACAAGGTTCTGGATTCAAGTCCCACTCCAGGGCTTGAATACAAAAATCAAGGCTGACACTTCAGTGCAGTACTGAAGGAATGCTGCACTGTCTTTCGGATGATGCATTAAGTTGCAGTCCCAGCCATCTGGTCAGCTGGATGTGAAAGCCCCCAGTGCATCTTTTCAAAGAAAAGCAGGGAAATATCCCTGATGTCTGGTCGATATATATTTCTCATTCAACATCACCAAAAGCACAGATTATCTAGTCATTGTCAAAATGCTGTGTACGGTAGTTTACTGTGTGCAAAATGCACTTCTTACATCACAACAGTGAGGACAATTCAAAAAGTACTTCATTGGCTGCGGGTTGTAAGGCATTCGATGGTTGTGAAACACACAATATAAATGCAAGTCTCTCTTTTGTCCTTCTTGTTCTTTCTAACAAAACATATCATTCCACACTTCTCTGCCTTAAACTACGTCTGTAAATATCTGCCCATTCCATCAGCCTTTGTCCTCTTGAAGTCTATCACTATTTTCTTATAGTTCACAATACTTCCGAGTTTTGTGTCATTTGCCAATTTTAAAATTGTGCCATGTACATCAAAATCTTATGTCATGAATATGTCAAAGAAGTGTTGGTTTTACAACCAATCCCTGAGGAATACCAAGGTGACTTATGTTACAAAAAAGAGTGGAACTCTACCATTGTGAAGTTATTATTTTTGACAGTTTTCTAAGAAATGCAAAACAAATTTATTAAGTTAGTTTCTTTACATGATATTATGACTATAGATATATATGTGCACTGAAACAATAAATTAGCATTTAACCACACACAAATAAAAATCCTTACCAGTCAGTGTTGTTAATGGCAAAACAGAGTCATTATCAATATCATCTGTTGATTGAATAAACCCATGATCTGATGAAGCAATAAGTGTTGTTTCTTCATCAATGCCCGCTTCAATACTGGGAGAGCCTAGAGCCTATGAATGGAAACACGTATCAAGAGAAATATAAATTACATTCTGATTTCAACCGTAAGCAGTGTTTGGGAATATGAACAATTCAATATTTCGCTTCAAATAAATGAAAATCTAGATG
Source organism: Sphyrna mokarran (assembly GCA_024679065.1). Lineage (NCBI taxonomy): Eukaryota > Metazoa > Chordata > Chondrichthyes > Carcharhiniformes > Carcharhinidae > Sphyrna > Sphyrna mokarran. The sequence goes on from JAGIQG010000019.1 coordinate 50,189,634, forward strand.
TGGAATACAGCAACATAATAGAATTAGGTGAGTATTATCAGTAATGATTAGGGTTAAAAGTCAGATTCACCCTCTATTGGGTCACTTGGTATTCTCTTCTAGTACTATTTTGCAAATTCTATATACAATAATATTGCAACACCTTTATTTTTGATTACTTAAAAATGTGAATTTCTTTTTCAAGTGACAGTTCTTACCTCAGTTACATAAGCACCGTTTAGATCAGACTGTACTTCCACATCCTGTCTGAGGTCCGGTTCAGTAATATTTACATTTGATCCCATCACTTCCTCACCAGCATCAGAGTTCAGGCTTGAATGAGCAATTTCTGCTTCAGTAAGGTTTGTCTGACCTGCACTTTGGGCTTCAGTTAACTTTGCCTGATCAATCTCACTGTAAGTTTCAGTTTTAAGAGATGTGGAATTAATCTGATTCTCTGTCAAATCCGTGTGATCGATTGCTGAGTCAACTGTCAACTCAGCTTGGGTTATAGAAGAAGTGATGTCATCAGTAGCGACTGCGTGGATGATGACACTCGGGTGCGTCATTTGTACGCTGACATTTTCATTACTGCTGTGAAGAAGAGCTTCAGGCTGTTGAGAGATGTCAGAGTTGGCTGAGTCAACGAAACATTTTCATCAATAGTATTTTTTAAACTCCAAGCACTCAAATCAGTCACGAACTGTGTACCTTTTGAATAATTGTACTAATTGAACTAATGCAATAGGTTCAGGAAATATTTAGGAACAAAATGTACTTGCAATGGAAAAATATGGAGACAAACTGAATCAAAAATTCAAGTGTTTATAACGTGTCTGAATTATATACAAATTAAAATATCCTGAATACCTTGCTTACAGTATTTTAACTGTCATATTTGCTTTCCATCAGGTATATTAGCAACTATTATAATCCCAGTCCAAACTCCCAAATTTGGTTCTGATCCGGTTAGGGACTAGTAACATTTTATTTAGAGAGAATTTAAAATCACAATTACTTACTAAGAAAATAAAGTAATGAGATTCCAAGATTCTATGTTTTTTAAGCAAACATTTACAAAAAAGGAAAAACTGTTACAGTCCAAGATGGCTATAGGTGACCTCTTGAAGGATGGGGGAGAGTGGGGGGTGCTGATGGGTAGTGACGTAACCTGAAGATCACCACACCTTTTGATTTTGATTTGATTTATTATTGTCATACGTATAAACATGTGACAATACATGTGGCACTACATAGTGCATGAGGGCACCTCAGCAGATTCAGGAATTAAACCCGCACTGTTGGCGTTGCTCTGCATTATAAACCAGTTGTCCAGCCCACTGAGTTAGCTGGACTCCCCTTATATAAAAAGTCAGCAAAGCAAACACTCAACCATGTGCATCTTAATTCTAACATCCAGACTTGAAATGAGGTAGACATGAATTAGACAGGAAAATGCAGTCAACTACGAACTGCATGTTAAATGGCAAAAATAATAGTCTGGTCCCATGAATTTTTCAGCAACCCAGCTACATAAGAGTGATCACAGTGAATTATGAAACTCCTTCAAACTCTGTCTGCCTCACAAGGCATTTCTGCTCCTCTCTTCTGAGGATCAAATCTCTGTTTTCCCTCAAAAGCTGCTCCAGCTTAGACTGCCTCAATGATTGCTTGTTTCCTAGTCACTCAGTCCCCTCCTGAGACTACATACCACTGGGTTCACAAGGCTGCACCCCAGCTTCTGATCACTGCTACAACTCCAGCTCTTTAGCTGCTCTGAGAAATCCATTGTCATTAACAGACAACAAATGTTGATAGGCTTGTCTTAACCCACCTGCCAGCTGACAGTTCCATTAAGCTGATAAGTGTAGCAGGGCTTTGTTATATATTTAAGTAGTTAAGTGATTGCTTTTAACAGCTGGTCACATAATTTGTAGGTGATGTTATTTGGAGTGTTGCATAAGCTGCTGTTTAGTTTCAGTTTGCACTCTGTAAAGAGAACATCTATATCAATAAGCTAATGTGTTATTTTGAATCTACAAGTGCAGACCACATCTTTTCTTTTTGTTAAAGTGCACAATCCTTAACATAGGACATTACAAGAAGAAAATTGGCAACGAGTCAGGATTTTGTTGCACTGAGAAAAGATCCTGCTTAGAGAGAAAAAAAACCATTGTGGCTCCTTCACACTACAAGTAATAGAAGGCTGGGGAAAATCAACAACAGGTCTAAAGATTGAAGTGCAGGAAGATCAAATAATTAAAAAAGGTCTCTGGTTTTTAAAGAAGAGGTTTTTTCTGATCAGAGATTGAGATCCTAGGCAGTATCTGGTAAAATTTGAAAAGAAGCGATGCTTTGCTGTACAACAGGGTTCATTTGAAAAAAACTTTGAGTCAATGGTTTCCAGGGCAAAAAAGGGGAGTACTGGAATGACAGTATAGAAAAATATCCTGAGCAGTCTCGAGTTGCTAGTACTTGCAAGAGAAATGGCGGGACAATTAGGATCCATGGATCCTTTCAATGAAGAAAACGAATTATGCGGTTCCTATGCAAAACACTTCCAGTACTTTGTACAAGTGAATAAAATCGCAAACGAGTTGCTCGCACCAGCTTTTCTCAATCTTCAATTTGCTCTGAAGCTTGGTACATCCAGCAAAGGCAGGAATCAAAACTTACGACTTGACAAGAACTTTGAAAAGCATTACACTCCAAAACCACTGATCATCATGATTCATTGAAGGAATCAAGTGAAAAGCAAAAACATTATTCAGTTTGTGTCAACCTTAAAAAGACTGGCACAACACTGAGTTTGGTGAGTTATTAGAAGACACTCTTTGTAATCATTGAATTTGTGGACTCTGAAAAGAGACTATCTACAAAAGATTGTTTATTGAACATGCTTTGACTTAAAAAACAATAGAAATTGCAATATCAATGCAGGCGCAAGAATGAAGATCCGCAAGCTGGGAACTGTCCATAAGATGTAAAAACAGCAATAAGCAAGTCAAAAATGTGCCAAAATGGGCCATAATGCAGAAGGAAGCCATTCAGCCTCAACATTATCATCAATATCTTTTCCCAAAGGTAGGGGAGTCTAAAACTACAGGGCACAGGTTTAAGGTGAGAGGGGAGAGATCTAAAAGGGTCCAGAAGGGCAATTCTTTCATTCAGAGATGTAGAGTTGTCAGCTTTGGACTGGGGTAGGGACAGTAAGTAGTCTCACAACATCAGGTTGAAGTCCAACAGTGCTGCCTCTTCATCAGGTCAGTGAAGGGCTCTGAAAGTTCATGTTACCAAATAAACGTGCTGGACTTCAACCTGATATAGAGAGACTTTTTATTGTGCATTCACACAGAGGGTAATGAGTGTTTGCAACTAGCTGCCAGAGGCAGTAACAGAGGCGGGTACTATTTTGTTGTTTAGAAAATATTTAGACAGTTACATGGGTAAGACTGGTATAGAGGGATATGGGCCAAATGTGGGCAATTGGGACTAGTTTGGTGATTACAAACTGGATGGCATTGACAAGTTGGGCCAAAGGACCTTTTTCCATGCTGTATGTAAACTTCTATGACTCTACCAGCCCATTGAGTCTGCATCAACAATCGCACCCAGACCCTATAAACCCACGTATTTATCCTGCCAGACACTAAGGGACAATTTATCATGCCCAATCAACCTAACCCTTTGAGTGTTGGAGGAAACTGGAGCACCCAGAGGAAACCCACATGAGGGGAACGTGCAAACTTCACAGAGACAGTGACCCAAGGCCGGAATTGAACCCAGGTCCCTGGCACTATGAGGCAGAAGGCTAAACGCTCTGCTACCCTCTGACATCCAGCGAATAAATGCTGGAGCAAAAATAGTCAATGCAAGAATTATGGCAAAGTGAATCACATTGCAAAAGTTTATTGGACTAGTCCAGCTTCCCTTGAGAACGTATATTCTGAGGAAGGAACTGAGTGCCTTCAAGAAACAGAACAAGTTGTATTCTGCAAAAAATAATTTATAAGCGGAATAAAAGAATTACAACTATGAAGAACAAAGTGTCCAGAAATATGAAGAACACTAGCTGAAATGTCTTATCCATGCAGGGTGAATCACAGATTCTGGGTGACTCTGAAGTGAAATGGACAACCTATTAGGATTTAAGTTGATACTAGTACTGCTCTAGCTTTAATTTCTGAGACTACATACCAACAAAATCTCTAGTTAACCACGGTGAAGGAGTCAGAAGCCTTCATAATATTTAACAAGTATTTAGATAAAATCTTGTGATGCCAAGACATACAAGGCTACAGGCCAAGTGCTGGAAAATGGGATTAGAATAGTTAGATGGTTATTTCTGACTGGCGCAGACGTGATGACCCGAAGAACCTTTTCTGTGCTGTAAATCTCTATGAATCCATAACCATTTCCACTTACAAAGAGACAAAGAAGAATATCCAAAAAGAGAGATTTCATCATGCACCCATTATTGTGGTAAAATACTTCACTTCCCAATTCACTACAAGTAATGACAGATTTTGTCACGGTTAGTGTGTGTCAGACATCACATTTGGTCTTGATGAAAACAATATTAAAATACTGAGTGTTTCTGAGATACTCTGAAACTGACAAACATTATCCTCACTAAAATACCATTACGCTCCAAATGACCTCAATTGGTGGTTACTTACATACAGCAAAGACATTAGACATCAGACATCTTAAATACAGTTTGATTTCTGCAGTGTAGTAACATACTTTAAAAGCCATTAGCACCAGGATTGGCTTTACCCATCTGAAACTGCCAGTGGTGTACTTTTATCTGTAAAACACCAGGTACAAAATAAGCAAAAGTGTATTGTTAATATTCTTTTCTAGTGTTGGATTTATTTCTCCCATTCTTTGCCTCATATTTCAGGTCCATAGGTTGAGAATAGACAGAAAAGAGTTCCAAAGATAAGATTGGAGGTAAGTCCGCTGTGTACTGCCTGACAAACTTTGATTTTGGCTGACTCTGGAAAGGCAGGGTTCCACGGAAGTATTGCAGGTTAATAATTTCAGGGATATGGGGAAGAGCGAAAAGGTGGAAGAATTCAGATTGCTCTGGCACAGAGTCGATGGGTCCAATGACTTCCTTCTGTGCTGCATCATCCTTTTTGATGTAGATCACGTGTATTAACATTCTTGTCAATGCACAATTATGTATCATTCACTGAGCAATGCTACAGAAAGTAAAATGATATAAATCATCTGCAAAAAAAACCCCTCTCAATCTGGGTATCACACTTACAGATATAAACTATCTTAAAATAATGAGGTTGTTTTGAACATCAGCCTGAAAATAGCAAGCGTTTTCCAAAGTATAATGTTCCCTAATCCAGCAGCAATTAAACTCTAACTGATTTAACCATAATTTGACAATGAGACTTTCTGAGCAGGGGCACAAATATACTTCAACAGTGTAATTCACTTACAAAATAGAGCATCAAAGTACGCTCCAAATCCCAGACTATTTGTGAGCAACATCAAGAGGAGAACAGTTAGTAATTGTACTTAACACTACAGCTCCTGGTTACTGAGAGACACTGAGGGAACCTTTCTACTACTGATACCATTCCAAGATTGTTGCCTGCAAAGGATAACTTTTGGCAACCATTTAGTTGCAACATCAGTTATAAATCATTCATTTGCCACAGACTCAGAGAGTGGAACTCACGAACAATCATAGGAAGGTTGACTCATAATCATTCAAATGTCACCTAAATTTCACGATCAGATAGCAGTGTCCCATAGCTGTTTGGTACAAAATATGTTTGAATTTAGGCTGTGCTTTAGAAGCTGTTTACTAATAGTTTATAAATCTGCCATCAGACTTTTGAATGGACCTACCGCATGTTAAGCTGATTTTTCTCTACACTCCAGCTATGACACTACATTCTGCACCCTCTGTTTTATACTTTTTCTGTATAGTGCACAAGAAACAATACTTTTCATTGTATATCTACATATGTGGCAATAATAAATCAAAATCAAATGAAAAATTCTGATATGACTTTGGGACATTTAATATTATCACTAAGTCTTGACATGAAATGTAAAATGTATCGCTCTCCATCAATCCCACTCATTAGCTGAAGGAATTACAGGTAACTAATTTAAAATGATCAGTCACATTTGCAATGTAGCTCACTTATGTTTGCTAGAAGTTACATATATTCATACACAGGGTCTGTAGCTGAAAGGAGCATGTCATGCATTGTGCCGTTTTTGAATTAAACGACAGTGTGGAGACAATAGCTCCCTGGCGCATTCTCTGTGGCAATGCCTTGACCAATCCGAGACAATTTACCAACCAATCAGCATCCTATCGTCATGCTATATAAATTGCTGCTCTCTTTAAAATTTAGTATTCTTGTGTCTGTCCTGATGAGTGCAAGACAAAACCTTCGACAGCAGGATGCTTTTTCAACAATGCTTAAGTTTTGTGCTACCAACCATCAAATTGATATTAGTTTGAAAGAGAGAAAAATCCAGCCTTGTGGAAAATTAAAATGGGTCATACTAAAACTGTAGTGCATTCTAATCAGTCAAAATTACACAATGACAATTATAATAAATTACATAATATTAAGGTAAACTACATTATTATTATTCAGGTATTTCTGAGCTACAAGATCTGCTTCTTAAAATTTATACTTACTGAAAGGGTGTGTAGAATAATCTGTTCTGGAGAGGATGGAGAGGTAAGGGCAACAGTTGGACTAGTTGTCAGTGTTATAGGAAGGCCTTGATTTGAGCTGGTCTGAATCAGGTATGTTCCTGGTGTTCCTGTGGGCTGTAATTGGAAAGACTAGGAAGAAAGAAAAAGGAACAAAGTGAGGAATTCCAACATAATGTGAGAACTCAACACTTCAATTATGGAAGAATAGATAAAAACATTTTTTTAGACACATAATTTGCAATTACATGGGAATTAAGATAAGGCTATTTGGCCCAGGCAGTTTGTTTCGGCAAAATCTGACCTTTTGCCTTTTCCGTTGCTGCTTTTTAGAATCTGTACTCTCTTTTGCATTAATGGCTTTTATGTAGTTGACCTTCCAGGTTCTAACATTGCAATATTAAAATCTCTGCTACGAAGAGCGCAAGATCACTGGATGATAATCCTACATGAAGTTGACTCCCCATTTAACAGTTCCTAACACCCAACAGGGATTAGGATTTTGGTTAATATTAGGTGCTAACCTATGTTTGATAACTTGGTTTCAAATATTTTTTAATACTTGAAACATTAGCTATTTATTCTACTCCTATGGAGTATTTTTGGATGATCCTTTGGGAATCTGAGATCTTAAACTATGGAGGTGAGCAGACTACTTTAGTACACAGGGTATTTCAGGGGTGAAACTTGTGTGCACCAGTGTGGAATAGGCTTATTGTGAATCAGTAGCTGATTTAAAAAAAAGTATCCAATTTTCTTTCCTCTGAACGGAACAATAATTCAAACTCTTTTTGGAGTCTTGTTTCCTGCTCCTAGTGCAATCCCATTCATTTCCCAGGCCCTGAGTATTGAATGTAAGTTCTACAAGCACTGAGCCCTCACTAACAGCTAGAAGTTCCCATCTAAGACAGTAATAACTTATCTGAACATCAGCACTTTAATTCCAAGGGGAGGATTGTTTGTTGTCAAATCTATCAAGGTGGCAAGGAAAGTTACCTAAGTGGTTAAAAAAAGGTATACATGGCTTTGTAAATTAGTGATATTGAATACTAAAAAGGAAGGGATGCTATGCCTGGTCAGGCCTCAGTTGTACTCAATATACAATTCTGGGCACCGCACTTTGGAAAGCACATCAAGGCCTTACAGAGGGTGCAGAGGAGGTTTACCAGGATGGTACCAGGGATGAGGATGTTCAGTTGTTATCCTTAAGGCATATAAGGTTAAGAGGAAGTCTATAAATGTATTCAAAATGATAAAGTGTTTTGATAGAGAAAATAGGCAGAAAATGCTTTCTGTGGCAACTGGGATGATAACTAGGTTTATAGACAGCAAAACTTATTTTCAGGCTTATTTGGAAAAGGGTAAGTATGAGACTAAACTACCCAATTCTTTAAAGAGCTGAGGTGTGGAGTATGTACCGAAACATGAGCTGGTGGGGTCGGCTAGAGACTCGGGTCTCAGCGAAGCACTGAAGACTGTCAAGGAAATGAACCTTTCTCCAAATTGTTGGATTAGGGATCCAGAAAAGTGTGCTTTAGAGTTCTGGTGATTGCTGACAACTCTGCCACAACTGAGCTTCTTTGAACTATTCACTCTCTTTCATTTGCCAATTCTCCCCATTCCAGTTCTCTGAAGTACTATATTAGTTTATTTCCAGGGTTACAGTTCTCCAGAGGCTGCTGATCAAGACGTCACCCAAGTGGCAAAGTCAACAGGCTATATGACTCTGTGGGCATGACAGCAAAACCTAATTGCTTCCTTAGTAATAATATATTAATTGCCTTAATCATTTACAGGGATAGGCATAAACTGTCATTGGGTGGAATTTAATTCAGGTGATCAGGATTTTGCCTGGGATTGCGATGCTAACACAGCACTCCTTTTAAGAAACTGCCATTTATGTGTCAATCAAGTATGTAAGTGGCCAGTGGCATGCCTTCCACAACACGCCCCCTTCCCCCAACCCCCACCCACTATTAATTGCCCACATAAGGGTGTCTATTGGCACCAGGGTGGGATGGCCATCCACAAGCTTTCTCACCATGGGCTTAATTGGAGAAGAGGTGGGAATCCTGTAACTTGATTAAATGGTCTCCCTACATCCAGATTCACCTTGGGGAAGGGCATCAAATTCTGCACATAGACTGAAGCCATCTTCGTTGCGTTTGGAGGCCTTTGCTTGTAATGTGTATATCTGTAAATAAATGCTAAAAGATTGGCTCCAGCTCTAATCTTCACCAACCAGAAAAATTTCCAGCAAGAATTGCTGGATAATAGTTAGACAAAAGGACGCTGGTTGATTCTCTCTGCTCTAAACTTGTATAATGTGGAGATGCCAGCATTGGACTGGCGTAAGCACAGTAATAAGTGTTAAAGTCCAACTGGTTTATTTGGTAACACAAGTCACAAGCTTTTGGAATGCTCCTCCTTCATCAGATGAGCAGGAGTCATGTTCACAAACATATAAAGACACAAGCTCAATTTACAAAATAATGGTTGGAATGCAAGTCTTTACATGATTACCTGTAAAGAATTGCATTCCAACCATTATTTTGCAAACTGAGTTTGTGTCTTTATATGCCCTGTTTGTGAACATGACTCCCACTCACCTGATGAAGGGGCAGCACTCCAAAAGCTTGTGGCTTGTGCTACCAAATAATCTGTTGGTCTTTAACCTCGTGTTGTCAGATTTCTTATTGTGCTAACCTTGGATGCCATTGAAATATAGATATAGCAGTAGTAGGCCATTTGGCCCCTCGAGCCTGCTCCGACAATCATGAAAAAAATCATCCAACTCAGTAATTCTCACTTTCCCTCAAGCCCTTTGATCTCTTTAGTCCCAAGAGCTACACCTAACTCCTTCATGAAAATAAACAATGTTTTTGCCTCAACTGATAGTGAATTCCATAGGCTCACTAATCTCTAGGTGAAGAAATTTCTCCTGATCATAGAATCTCTACAGTACAGAAAGATGCTATTCAGCTACACCGACCACAATCCTACCCAGCCTCTACGCCTATATATTTTACCTGCTATTCCTTCTAACCTATGCTTCTCAGGCACTAAGAGGTAAATTAGCATGGCCAATCAATCTAACCCACACATTTTTGGACTATGGGAGGAAACCTGAGCAACCGGAGGAAACCCACGCAGACATGAGGAGAATGTGCAAACTCAAAACAGACAGTGACCCAAACCGGGAATTGAACCCAGGTCCCTGGAGCTACAAAGCAGCAGTGCTAACCATTGTGCTACAATGCCGCCCCATCAGTCCTAAATTATTTACCCTATTTCCTCAGACTGTGACTCCTGGTTCCGGATTCTTCTGCCATCAGGAACATCCTTCCTGCATCCTCTCTAAGTTTAAGCCTGTTCAAATTTTATAGGCTTCAGTGATCCTCCTGAATTTTTCTATATTTGACCAAATATAATCCTAGTCGACTCAATCTCTCCTTGTCAGCACTGCTATCCCAGGGATCAATCTGCTAAAGCAGTTCCTTCATAGCAAAAAAATCCTTCCTCAGATGAGGAGATTAAAACTGCACACAATATTCCAGATATACACCAAGGCCCTGTGTAATTGCAGCAAGACATCCCTGCTCTGTACTCGAATCCTCACTACGAAGGCCAACATATCATTTGCCTTCTTTATCCCTTGCTGTATCTGCAGGCTTATTTTCAGCAATTGGTGTACAAGAAGACCTAGGTTTTGCTGTACATTCTCTGTTTTCAATCTATAGCCATTCAGATAATAATCCCTGTTTTTGCTACCAAAATGGATAACCTCACATTTATCCAGATTATACTGCATTTGCCCACTCACTCAGCATATCCAAATCACAGTGAAGTGTCCCTGCATCCTCCTCACAGCTCACCCTTCCAACCTGCTTTGTGTTATTTGCAGATTTGGACATTATACATTTAGTTCCCTCACCTAAGTCATTAATATACCATAAATCATTCATATGTACTTTCAGTTAAGATCAGCTGGCTCAGGCTGAGCAGCTTTTAATCCAGTCACTTCATTTGCCATTAAATTTGAACCATAACTATTTTATTTTTTGTTGCAAGTCTCCCATGAAAGTATCTCTGCTCCATTAGCTTGGTTCTCATTAACAATCCTAGGAGAATATAGGAGTTATTGTGTGTGATACTCTAGATGTAGTTTCTGTTGGTGTGCTTTACTTACCGGTAGGAATTCGAATCTCTGTAGAGTTGTTGCGTTCAGCGTTATTGTTTCACAATCTGTACTGCTACCACAAGAATCACTTGATGCTGCACAAAAAATACTCAGTTGAGCTATGATACACGTATTGTAAACTCATAAATATGTACAACTATATTCGGAAAAATAGAAAAAAGCTCCTCTTGGATGCAGGGTTGTATTATTGGAGAGCTGTAAAAATGACTGTAGACACGTTTTGGGCATGGTGCTAAATGGATCTGGTTCATCTAATCAGCTAAGCAAGTGATTAAGAAGCAAATGGATTTTGGCGCTTATTGCAAGAGGAATGGAATATACAGTTAAGGAAGTTTAATTAGAGCTCAACAGACTCTGGCGAGACCACATCTAGAACACTGTGTATAGTTTTTGTCTACCTGTTTGAAACAAGTTAAGCAGTAGTTCAGGAAAGCCCAATTCAAATCATTCCGAGGATGGGGGGGGCTCATCTTTTGAAGAAAAGCCGGCCAATTTGGACCTATATACATTGGAGTTTAGATCTTATAGAATCATATTAGATCCTGAAGGGACTTAAAAGGTTGGATACCAGGGGGATGCTTTCATTTGTAAGGGTGGCTAGACCTAGGACATGCAGTGGTGCCCATTTTAAGGGCGAGAGGTGGCGCCCATTTTATGAAGATAAGGGAAATTCCTTTCGGTTATTGGTATTTGGAATTCTCTTCCCCAGAATGCAGTGCAGGCCGGGTCACTGAACTTATTCAAGGCAAAGTTATATAGATTAGGATGTGCATTATGGGAGGAAAGTGAGGTTGAGATCACAGTCAGATGAGTCATAATCTTACTGAACGGCGGGGGCCGGCTCAAAGGGCTGAATGGCCTACTCCCTACCTAAATCTTATGTTCTTAAAGTATAAAATCGCTTCTAATTTTGTATCAAAGAGGCCAGGAGACAAGTTGTGTGGGGAAATATCTGGCTGCTCTATAACTGCTCAGTAATAAAAAGTGTGTGTTCTTCAGCATTAATACCTCTCAAAGTTCACATAAAGAATGATGCAGATTAGTATTTTGTGGCACTACAGCACAATGTTCCAACTCACAGTGATTACTCAACAGTCCGAGTTACCGACTGCAGAATTGTTGGAGAGTACACGGAATTAAATTTTTGTTTCCCTTAAAACTTCTTGCTAGCTGGTTTTAGAGATGCCACATAGAGACCTAGAAGCTGGTGAGATATTGTGTATGGAAGAAGAGAAGAAAATAAAACAAGGGGCAGTCTTGATTTGAAAAGTAAACTTAATGGGAGCAATCTTACTGGTTTGCCGCGCTGGTTAATTGGTGTGGGCAGTTAGAGTGAGTGGAGCAAAATGTTGTTTGCCGGGGGGGGGGGGGGGTGGGGGGGGGTGTGTGTTGTGTGTGTGTGTGTGTGTGTGTGTGTGCGCGCGCGCAATGGTCACAGTGGGGGGCCACTGAGAGAGCCAGAAATTCCCACCCAAGATTACAAGCATATGAAGGGGCACCCCTACACAACCGCTATCCTTAAAGACGTACCGACATGAGTGATTTGCACCGGAATCTGCAGAGCGGCCACTGGGCTGTTGGAGACGCTGCTGCTTTCTTCCACTTGAGTTAACCGAACCCGCAGATGCTGAACGGAAGACGAATTTGAATTGCGTGAACTCGATCCGGTTTGACACTCGGGTAATTGATGCACTGGGACGTGTGGCTGCTTTAGACTTTCCACCAATTGTCTCAAATTCTCTACCAATTCTGTCATTGAAAAACAAAAGAAATGTACCAACAGAACTTGGAGCATTGACAATTAATAACTTCATAATGCAAGTGAAAATGCAGATTATTATAGAATCCTTACAGTACAGAAGGAGGCCATTTGACTATCTGAGTCTGTACAGACCACATTCATACCCAGATCCTATCCCTATAACTTCACACATTTATCCTGCTAATACCTGACACTAGGGGTCAATTTAGCATGGCCAATCAACCTAACCTGTACATCTTTTGAACTGTGGGAGAAAATCAGAACACTTGGGAGGAAATCTACACAGACACAGGGAGAATGTGCAAATTCTGCACAGACAGTCACCCAAGGCCAGAAGTGAATCCAGGCCCCGGAACGTGAGGCAGCAGTGGAAACCACTGTGCTGCCCAAACGTCAATTATGTGTAGGATACTCAGCCAAAAGTTAAATGTCATTTCTCGGTCGAGCAAAAATATGATAATCAATCTATTATTCAGATAAATTATTAATTTTTCTGGGAGGAAATTTAAAAAGATTTGAAGTTGAAACATAGACAAGTTTTTGTAGTCCCTGCTTCTGACTGAAAAGTAGGAAATAATAAATGTATCATATAACATATACATGGTTTGATCTTCATCACCGGCTGAAAACTATAAAAACTCCCAAAATGAAGGATTTAAATAAAAATACAAAATGACCTGTTACACTGCTGAACAAGCTAATTATATTAAATCTGTGTTTAATCAGATACAATATTGTTAGTTAGAAATTAGAAAAACCTGGAAACAAAAATAACTTCTGGTGATCACAACTGTCATAGAACTTCTTCGGTTGTTATTTGCAGCTAACATTTCGAAATTATTTGTTTTTATAAAACATGCAATATGTCATCAGATTGATCATAGTGGTTTACTCACTGCAGAAAAACATCAGAGCAAAAGATGTTATCACTGCATTTGGGGATATTATTGTACCTGCAAATGTCAAATCTTTATGGTTCGTAACCTGCCGCTTGATGGTCCACCATTTACTTCTCAGCCACTGGGGTGATCGGACACTACTCCAACCTTCTGCCATTATGTCCCAGTTAATCTCACTTTCATCCTCAGCGTTGAGTTCTGCGATTCTACACAAAATAAATTAAATATCAAACTATTAAAGACAACTACTCATCAAGAATCAAAGTGTTAGCAAATCTAAGCAATAATTGAAGTTTCCATCGAATCGCCAACTATATAGTATTTATTAGCTTTAATTCCTATAATTGAGGGACTTTGAAAACTTCTAATTTTCTACCAGTCTTAGTCCTGTAGCATCCTGCACTCTACAACCTGCTTAGCTCTTAGCTAATTCCAGGTGCCCCTGATTAATCAAAACTTGTTAACTTTGTTTGACTGGGTAAACTTGCTAATAATCAGTCACACACCCATGGGCTTTGTCTTTAATGATAAAGACAATTACTTGGACTTTATAATCTTTTAAATATTGATAATGAGTTAGCTGGTTTGTAATTTCCTCAGTAGTTCTTTTAAAATCATTTTCTTTAAACAACATTTTCCCATTTCACCTGTGGTATGATATCAATGCATTAATGATATGGAGATGCCGATAAATGCAATAAGAAGTCTCATAACATCAGGTTAAAATCCAAACTTTGGACAACTGATTGGACTTTAACCTGGTGTTGTGAGACTTCTTACTGTATCGATGTACAAATCCATTGCAAAATCAAGATTATAAATCTCACTAAATGTTCTATTGTAGGATTAAAACTCCATTTCAGAACACAAGAAATTTAAATATATCCTTAATAACTGGTTTCAGACTTGTCCATGCTGTTCAGTCCAAGTATTCCTTGCAACCATTGAACTTAAAGTTTATGTATTAAAATTCTTAGTTTGATAAGATGCCACGGCAGTTAACAACAGGACATCTTGAAACTTATAACACAGTAAGTCTTTGGCCATTGCGTTAATGCTTGTTCATTATAGTGTAACCCAAAATTCCACTCTCTCCCTACATCTTTTGCTGCTTCAAATATTCATCCAGTTTTTTTCTCAAGTGTAATTGTCTGCAGGAATGCATTCATGCCCTAACAATCCTGAACTTAAAATAAATTAAAGCTTATTTATTAATCACAAGCAGGCTTACATTAACACTGCAATGAAGTTAACGTGAAAATCCCCTGGTTGCCACACTCCGACAGCTGTTCGGGTACACTGAAGGAGAATTTATCAATTCACTTAACCCGCACATCTTTGGACTGTGGGAGGAAACTGGTGCACCTGGAGGAAGCCTGCGCAGACATGGGCAGAATGTTTAAACTACACACTCAGTGACTCAAGCTGGGAATTGAAGCTTGGCTCTGTGAGGCAGCAGTTCTAACCACTGTGCTACCATTCTGCCCCAGCAATAAAACAAACTTGGAAAAAATGTACTTTCTGTGGGACACTTCTGACTTCTGCCTAGAAGCAGATTGCTTGCTTTCCTCTTGGAAGTAGCACTGTTGGCAGGTGAATTAGTATACCTTAAAATTAAGTTTATTTCATCATCTTTGCTCCATTCTGTCCCTCCACTTTGCTTCCAGTTGAGGTAATTGAGCCACTTGGAACGGCATTGCTTCTCTGAACGGGTGCCCACCCGTTCAGCCACTGCAGCCCAAGAAACACCTTGGGTGACAATATCACCTGGATCTGTGGCAGTTAACTCATGGACCACCTCTGCTAGTCGCTTTTCTTCTTCCACCGTCCATTTACCTGGGAAAGGAAAAGTTACAAAATGTTTGTGCAATTTGAGCAATCAGGGTTCACTGAACATTAACCATTGAAGCCTTTTCACTTGGTAGGACAGAAGTGAAAAGAGAAAATGAGAAAACATTCGCAGTTCTTTGCAAACCACAGAACTGGACTTATTTTAAAATAACTTTAAAATAATAAAACGAAAATAATGCAGATGTTCGAATCTGAAACAAAACAGAAAATACTGAAAAATCTCAGTAAGTCTGACATGTATCTGTCAAGAGAGAATAGAACCAATGTTGATTGGTTGGATCTATTCTTTCTCCACAGACACTGTCAGACCTGCTGAGATTTATCAGCATTTTCTGTTTTTGTTACTTAAATATTATTCTGGTAAGAATAAGATCATTTTAAAGACAAAACATACCAACAAAAAAATATTACTGAGACAAAATGTTCTCAGAGCGGAATCTGGTGTTCCAACATAATACTGGGCTGAATTTTCGATTGAGCTAATTCTTCACTATCACAATAGTTAATCTCAGCCAAATCACAAAGAGTGAATGGTTAAGGGGAGGTGACGGATGGGGTGGTTTTCTGGTGATTATATTATGATTTAGTCTAAATTTTAAATATTTTGATACTTAAATTAAGCAATGTAAGTAACACATCAAAATAGGAATTTGGAGCTAAGATGGCCAAATTATTTGTTAATCTAAATTTACAACATTGCATTAAGAATAGACTGCAAAAACTTTGAGAAGATGCACTTTTTTTTAAGTAAAAGAGTGACAATGATAAAGAATGGTAGTGGCAAGCATTATCAGATACAGAGTAGGGGAAAATCTGTTAAGAATAAAAACCCAGAAAATGCTATTAACTTTGAAGCAATTTCTTGACTTCTGTTCATTCTTGTTAATTTGTGTTTGATAGAGTCAGAGGGTGAGGCTGTGCTCATTCCGAGACTAAAAAATCCCACCCAAGGTCAACGGAGCATTGCATCATCTGTGTCCTGCCCGCTACGATTCCTGTGGTTGGCAGGACTGGAAAATTCCATGCATAGTCAGAGTTTATAGCGCAGAAAAGGCCCTTTGGCCCAGCAAGCCTGCACTGACAATAACTACTATTAAAAGCATAATGATCCTATTGGTCCTGCATTTGTCCCATATCTTTGAATGTTGGGCACTTTCAAATGCTCGTCCAAATATTTTTTTAAAGATTATAAGGTTTCTGGCCTTCGCTATGTTCCAGGCAGTGCATTCCAGATTCCCAACACCCTCAGTGAAAAAGTTTTTTCTCAAATTCCCTCTTAATCTCCCACGCCTCACTCTAAAACTACGTTCTCTCATGACTGACCCATCAACCAAGGAGAACAGCTGCTTCCTATTCATCCTGTCCATGCCTCTCAATCTTATACAACTCAATCGTGTTGCCACCCCCTCAGCCTTCTCTGTTCTAAAGAAAATGATCCAAACTTATCTCTCTTTGTAGCTCAAATGCTTCATCCTAGGCAACATCTTGGTAAACCTTCCCTATACTCCCTCTAGTGCTATCAATATTGTGAGGTGACCAAACTGCACACACTACTCCACCTAACTAATGTTCTGTACAACTCCAACATTACCTTGTTATACTCTATACCATGATTGATGAAAGCAACATCCATATGCCTATTCACATAACTCTGCTGACTTCAAAGATCTGCGAATAATTGTCCCAAGATTAACCCTGTTCCTCTGACAATGCTTATCTGATGTTCCTGACGATTATCATTCTTTTAAAAAACTATTCTTATTCTAAATGTACCATTTAAGTAAATTTGTTATAAAACCATAATTATGCATGACTTAAAAAATGTGGTAACGAATTTGTAACGGATATCCTGCTCATTTTAAAACTGATGTGGAAAGAACATTCAGTCAAGTGCTAATGTGATTATTTGCAAAGCTCCAATTAAAGTCAGACAAAGCATTCAGGAATAAAGTATCCTATATAGTGTCAGCTTAATATATTATTTATTTGGTGCAATCACCGTGCTTAATTGGAACAGGCATTGCAGGGAACACTGTAGTGAAAAAGTCTTGGTCGGAATTAACCAGCCCCACCACTGCCAGGATCCTCCAGTCCTGCTGAAAGCAAATGGACTTTACTTTCATAATCTTATACACCTCAATCATGTCTTTTCCCCTCACCCCACCCACAAGCCTTTTCTGCTCTAAAGAAAACAATCTAAGCCTATCTAGTCTCTCCTTATAACTCAGATACTCCATCCTAGCAACATGCTGAATCTTCTTTGTACCCCCTTTACTGCCATCACATTCCCTGTGGCAGAAGTTGGAAAATTCCAACCAAAATCTTCATTTAAAAGCAAGCTGTTGAAAAATTTATTTCCACTTTATACGATGCAAATGTTTCCTCAAAAAATCTCATCCAAAAATCTTATCTCATCAGTGCAACAGGAAATGGTGCACTGTGGTTCCAGTTTATCCAATTCATCAGAATAACCAGCTCCATTTAAAGAGCTAAAGAAACCAAACAGTTGGGTGCAAGGAATCCTCACGTATGTTTTTTTGTCTCATAACGCAGGGCAACAATTTGGGCAGTAGCACAACACAGCCACTTTACTTTTGTAAAATACAAACTAAAATAACAAAATATATCTCGCTGCTGGTTACCAGTATTGCAAGTGTCTTTCATCAATCTGCATCGATCTTTCACTGAGGAAGCACTCCTTCCCAGAGCTGCCCCTATCGTTGCCCAGTCATTACCATGCTTAGATCGTAACCTATATATTAGGCAAAATAGAAGTTAAATAAAGTTAAAGTTTATTTATTAGTCATAAATAAGTTTTACATCAACACTGCAATAAAGTTACTGTGAAATTCCCTTAGTCGCCACACTTTGGTTCCTGTTCGGGTCAATACACCTAACCAGCATATCTTTCAGATGGAGGAAACCCAAGCCGACACGGGGAGAATGTGCAGACTCCACACAGACACTGACCCAGGAATCGAACCCAGATTCTTGGTTCTGAGAGGCAACAGTGCTAACCACTGTGTCACATATATCACAATGCCATATGTCTTTGCTCTGCAGGCAACATCAAGCAATATACAATTCTGCCTTTTACATTTCAACAACAGCTTTTTGAGTCACAACTGGGTGCTCTGGTTTCCTCCCACAGTCCAAAGATGGGCGGTTAGGTTGATTGGCCATGCTAAAATTGCCCCTTTGTGTCCTGAGATGTATAGGTTAGAGGGATTGGCGGGTAAAATATTAGAAATATGGGATAAGACCTAGGTGGGATTGTGGGCAGTGCAGACTCGATGGGCCGAATGGCCTTTTTCTGCACTATAGGGATTCTATGAATATATGAACAACTTTTTGATATTTGAAACGAAGATTTATTACTTCCTTCTTTTGATGAGACAGTGAAGAATCTAAGTGATTAATTTAACAAATTGAATTGCAATTAATGATACAATTACAGCTGAATGTGTGAAACCAGTACCATTATGCTTATATGTCTATTTATTAGTGTCACAAATAGGCTTATATATTAACACTATAATGAAGTTACTGTAAAAATCCCCTAGTCGTCATATTCCAGCACCTGTTTGGGTGCACTGACAAAAAAATTTCTCATGGCCAATGCACCTAACCAGCATGCCTTTGGACTGTGGGAGGAATCTGGAACACCCAGAGGAAATCCACACAGATATGGGGAATGTGCAAACTCCGCACAGTGATCCAAGCCAGGAATCGAACCTGGGTCCGTGACGCTGTGAAGCTACAGTGCCACCATGCACCCCATGTGCCATTAAGCATTATAAAACCAAGTAAAGCACTGAAGAATAAAGTTACAAATGAAAAATAATCCAATATTTAATTACATAGCCAGAAATATAATGAATGCCAATTTTTTTCAGTACTCGTTAAAAATTTAATTTCATCTTATCTAAAGTAGTCAATCAATTTGATTCTTAACATTGTCTCTAATTTGCCCTCAGAGAAAACACAGACCAGATTGTTTCACTTTCAACTTTGAAACTTCCAGCTGTTTTCTTTTGCCCACCGTACCTATAATGTATTTGGCAAGACATAAGTCGGAATTCCGACCTTGGCCATGGCTGGGATTCTCCTGTCCCACTGCAGTGAATGGATATTTGGTGAAGTGCCAAATTCCCCATCCTCACTGGCAGTGATGGTAGGGCATACAACATTGGAAACTTCTGGCCATAATATCCAGAAGTTCTCAGCTCAAGCTGAAATATCCAGTTTCTACAACTTGGTTGTTCAGCTCACATTTAGCAAGTGTAGCTAGCTTAGGAAAAAAATTGACAAAAGCCTGAGAAAGGACACTTGCCATTTCTCCTAACCATGAACTAATGCTTGGGAAACCAAATAAAGGGAAATTTTAAATGGAAGAACGAAGTTCCATAAAATTAAATCTGGAGAATAAGCAGTGTCTATTTCATTAAGCTGCAATGGTGGTTTTATGAAGATTTGATTACATTACAGTCTTGTCCAAATTTTATTATCATTCATCATTTCCATATGGTTGCATAAAAAGTGGCAGCCATGGCTCAGTTGGTAACCTCCTGACTCAGAGGTGAGAATGTGCTCTGTGCTTAGGACCCCTGCCAGAGCTTTGAGCACAAAAGTCCAGGCTGATACTTCAATGCAATAATAAGGAAGTGCTGCATCATTTGAATGATGTAATGTCATTTGGATGAGATGTTAAACTGAGGCTGCATTTGTCATCTCGGATGGATGTAAAAAGATCCCACATCCCTGTGGCGAAGAGCAGGGGAATTTTCTCCATACCCTGGTTAATATTTCTTCCAAAACAAATATCATTAAAAATTGATTATCTCCTCATTATGACATTATTGTCTATGAATGCTTCCAATATGAAAACTGACTGTGGTATTTCCTACGCACCAGCAGTGACTACACATACACAAGTACTTCACTGGCTGCAAATCATTTTTGGACACCCTGCAATTGTGAATGATGCCAAATGAACACAAGACTTTCTTAGTTACCTAATTAAACAATAACAAGATAAATGTTAATTACTGTGTTTCTGAGGCATCATTTTGACAGAAATAGTTATTTTCCAGCTTAATCAAGAAACTTTATTTGTTCAAACAACTTGTCGGTGTCCAAGTTAATCGTATTGGCTGGACTCGACCGTCGTCTGAACTTCAACTTGTTCCATCAAACACAACAGAGGCAAGTTACTTAGTAGGTTGACTGCATGTAGTTAGGAAGAAAAATGAGTAAGATCACATTCTATCATATCAGATGACAAAATTATAACATCAACAGAGGCCAGAACGTTATTTAGTGAGAGGAGATTTTAGTCTGAGGGGAGAAGTTGTAAATAGAAAGGATAAATGGGGATGAGAGTTTAAAACATTGCAGAACATAACACTTACTCTTTAAGTTTCTCAATTTCTTGTGGAGTATACCTGATAACAAGAACAGTTAAAAATGGTTAATAAAAGCAAATAAAATGATGCAATTTGTAAAAACTACATTATAGTATAAAATACAAATTGATTGTACTTTCCAACGTGGTTTCTGTTGTCATACATCCGAAGCACGCGTCTATAAACGGCGAACAATGGCCTGTTAAGCCCTCTCGCTATTGTCCGGTAGAAATCTTTTCTTTCATCTTTTGACATTTCAAATATGACTTCTGTGGCATCACTGAGCCCATGTATCTACAGAAAGAACAGGAAAACAAGGACAAACAATCACTTTGGGTACTAACATGCTGCATTATTCAGAAGCTCAGATGCAAAGGTGTTAGAATGTACATGCAGGAGTCTAAAGTCAAAGGAGCAGACCCGGGAATCCAGCAATGCTGGATTAGATTAGAAAGTACAGAAGGGATGAGGCCAGTAAGGAAAATAAACACAAGGACTAGGAACTAATGTAACGCAAGGGTGATTGGCAAACGGGATTTGGTGGGGAAGATGATGAAGGCATCAGTCTTTGAATAAGCTGAAATTTATAGAGATTGGAGCATCAAAGAACATCTAGGGGAACAGAGAAGGAGATAACAAAGGTACACCTGAGTATTTCAATAGCAGATAGGCTCAGGAAAGTAAAAGGAGAGAAATGAAAGATGACATGCATGCGCGACAAGAATAGGAGAGCAATAGAATAGAACAGCCAAGAACAGTCAAGCAAAAGAATGAATGATATAGACAATGGCCTAGAATAATAATATAATTGTTTTTCATTATTCCTTACCTGTAGGTAGGTTTCAATGTTACTCATTAAAATGTCTATTTCCTCCTTTGACCACATTCCCTGTTTCCACTTGTGACCTGTTAAAAACGAGCACAAAATTTCAAAATATTTAAATGGTCCCAAACTGAATAACAGATCACAGCTTCATGTTAACAATTTCTATATCAAATTTCCAGACTTGGCAATACAATCAAGAGAACCACAAAAGAGGGACTAGCTGCCAAAGAGAGGGCAAACTAAAAATAAAGACAATACAGAAGGCTTTTTCTGGGCATCTCCCAGCAAGTTGCTCAAAGGTAACACTGGCTGATGGCTGTAAGCAAGACACAGACAGACTGAAAAATGGGCTGCAGAATAAGTTACATTTAGATAAATATGCAAAGGAACTATGTAATAGAATAAGCTATCATTGTAAGATAAATCACTGTAATCATGCACAACAGAATGCAGCACACATTTTCCTCAGCTTACACAAGCTTGGGTTGAATGCATGCTGTATTTGTATATTATGTGTTCCTGCCTGAGATCAACGTTCTGTTATCTGCAGCTTGCCCACTCTGATTCCAGGGCGAGCAGGGCAGTAGAATTCTGGTGTATATGTGGTATTTAATGTATAATGGGGTGGTATGTTGGTTAGTACTGCTACCTCACAGCGCTAGAGACCCAGGTTCCATTCTGGCTTCGGGTGACTGTGTGGGTGGAGTTTGTACATTCTCCTTGTGTCTGTTTGGGTTTCCTCCAGCTTTTTCCCACACTCCAAAGACGTGTAGGTTAGGTAGATTAGCCAGGGTAATTATGTGAAGTTAGAAGCTTAGGGCACAGGGAGGGCCCAAGTGGAAATTCTTTTGAAGAGTTGGTGCAGTCACAATAGGCCAAATGGCCTCTTTCTGCATTATAGGGATTCTATAAGATACCCAAAGTATTGCAACAACAGTAAACAGATGGCCACATTACAATGTCATTCTCTAATTCCAGCCTCACTTCTATATTTAATTTTAAATAATTCTTAATTGGATTCAAGCTCCATTGACTAGTTTGTGTAGAAAAATCGATGCTGACATTTACACAGTACGAGGGAATGCCCCACTGTTAGAGGTGCCGTCTTTTAGATGAAACTGCTGTTCCGTCTGATTGCATGCAAGGCTGTAAAAGATCCCATGGCACTATTTTGTAGTAGTGCAGGGGTATTACCCCGGTGCCCTGACAAGTATTAATTCCCCGATCAACATTACTATAAGATGATGATCTGACTATTATCACAATGGTGCGTGTGGGAGTTTCACACTTTAATTTTGTACACTTTAGTGTCATAATCAGTTTGGATTTTTCCCAAATCAAAAACGACAAACGCATATTTCTCATTTCAATAAAAAATGAAGATAGGTAACAATAGATGGGTCAGTAACATGTCCTGTATTTTACTAACAAGCCCATAGTAATGCAGTTTATCAAACAATCATTTGCCTCAGTATTAATATGACAAAAAACACTTTGAACAGAACTCATGATTGGCTTACCATTTTTCATGATTGGCTTAGTTTAGATTACAAAAAACAAAGAAAATTACAGCTGAGGAACAGGCCTTTCGGCTCTTCAAGCCTGCACCGACCATGCTGCCCATCTGAAGTAAAACCATATCCCTCTATTCCCATTCTATTCATGTATTTGCCCAGACACCCCTTAAAAGTCACTTTAGTTGATTATATTTGTTAAGCTTATCATTAGAAAGTGTATAATGTATTCTGGGAGCTACACAACATCCCTACCTTTGTTCTGGAGTGTGTCCTTATCTTCTTTTGTTGTAAACCATGCCTGGCTAACAGGATCCAAATCTTCACTGTTTTGTGGAGAAATGCCCTCCATTTGATCTTCATTGTGCAAAATCTATACCATACAAACACGAAATAAGGAAAGTGAACTTATACAGTTCCAGTGTGTGACCTCAGGACATGAGAAAAACAACATTGTAAAGTGATGAAATGTGGCAGCCAGTAAATGCATAATAAGGCCCTGCAGACAACGAGGTAACTGACTAACTCCTTTAATTTGTGTTGCTTGAGGGATTATGTTTGCCAGGGTATCAGGATAATCCCACTGCTCCTAATCGAAAACAGCTACGTGATATTCAAGTTCCACAGGAAAAGGCAAACCGAGCCTCCACTTAGCCAAGCAACAGTACTAGAGGACTGTCAGTCTGGGCTATAAGCGCAAGTCTTTGGTTTGGAGGAGTTGAACCCGTGATTCAGAAGTAAAAATGCTCTGAGTATAAAGTAACAAATAAAAAGGGGAGAAGGCTGAGACTTTTTTGTCAGACAAAAAAAATGCTCTGTTTACAGTTAAATCTCTTTCCTCTCTTTTTACAAGATCATTGTATAGTCAGTAGGGAGACAGAATTGAACAGCTCATCCTTTGCTTAGCTGCCTTGATCCAGGCTCAATTCTTGGCTTTGTTCACTGTATGTGTTAAGTCTGCATGTTCTCCCATGTCTGCATGGGTTTCCTCTGGATGCTCTGGTTTCATTCCATAGTATGAAAAAAAAGCTTATTTATTAGTCACAAGTAAGACTTACGTTAACATTGGAAAGAAGTTACTGTGAAATCCCCCTGGTCATCAAACACCGGCGCCTGTTTGGGTCAATGCACCCTAACCCAGCATGTCTTTCAGACTGTGGGAGGAAACTGGAGCACTCGGAGGAAACCCACGCAGGAAGAAAATGCAAACTCTGCACATGCAGTGACTCAAGCAAGGAATGGAACCTGGGTCCTTGGCACTGTTAGGCAGCAGTGCTACCATCATGTTGCCCAAAGATACGCTGATTAAGTGCACTGGTTATGGTAAATTTTCCCCCAGTGTGCCAAAACAGCTGCCATACATAAAGTGGTGACGAGGGGATTTTCAAAGTAACTTCATTACAGAGTTAATATAAGTCTACTTGTGACACTAATAAATAAACTTAAAATTTGTCTTCAATCTTAATACTCTAAATCTGTGGCAATTACACCATAAAACAGTGACTTTTCAAGATCACCTTATATCTCATCACAGAATTTAAGCTTAGATCAACAAAGTCTCTGGGAAAAATTATTTGCCCTATAGCCTACACTTTAATACACAGATTATTCCTTTATAGTTTTGAAATAGGAGAATAAGTAAGTGACAATATGATGGTAAGAGAACAGAAATTTACTGAATATTTAAATTCCTTTAATGAGCTTTTTTAATGAGTTTGGAACAGGGGGCATTTTTTTAGAATGAACACTCACCTGTATTTGAGTAATAGTTTCATTATCTTCAATTTCACTTGCATGAGTCAGCTCAGTTGCTGCCTCTCCAGTCATGGTCACCTCAAAACTTTGATCGTTATCTGAAACTGTTACCACAAAATATCCATAAAGGTCCACAAAATAATAGCAGAGGAATTGAGGGAATTGAAAAACAAGTAAATTCTGAAAAGTAAAAATCAAATTGCTATGGTTTATTCCTGCTGCTTGAACAGTATTGATTATAATTGTAGATACTGTGGAGATTTCCTTGCAGGGTCATTACTGGCAAAGGCAAAACTGCTCTACTTTGAAGTAATCCTTTAAACAGGAGCAAGATTTGTGAGGGAGAGAGAAAAGGTCTGGGAGGAGAAATATAAAGTCTAGGACCCTGGTTTTATTGGGGAGGGTGAGACTCACAGAAGCATTCTCCTTTAACCTTGGATGTGATCTTATGAGCTTTGGGCAAGAATGCCAATAAAATTCCGACATCGGTGTTCAACTTCAGAGTAAAGTACTACCGGATCCCTACAATGCAGCAGAAAGCCATTTGGCCTAGCGAGTATGCAACAACTCTCTGAAAATGCATCTTCTCCAGGCCCTCCCCTTTGCCCTAGCCCTATGCACTTACCATGGCCAAGTCACCTAACCTACATACCTTTGCAATGATCCTTTAAAACTCAGCAAGTCAGCATGTCAGTTTTAATTAAACAAATAGGATGAAAAGAAAGGGGTCAACTTCTTCTCAAAGTAGGGTAAATCATCTGAAGTTGCTGAATTTGATGTTGAGACCTGAAAGCTGTAAAGTGCCTAACTGGAAGATGAGATGCTGTTCCTCCAATTTGTATTGAGCAGCCTGACCATTCACATCCTTTACTTTCTATGTGGACAGCTATTAGCAGTCTTTTCCCCAGTTTCTGTGGCTATGACTAATCTTTCACTCCCTTCCCCTGCTGTATAAACAACTCCCACTTTCAATGTCTTTAGCTTTGAAAAAGGATTATCTGGACCTGAAACATCAGCGAAGAGTGGGGGCAAATGGGTGTTTTTCTGGTTGGTGATCAGTGACTAGGGTTGTGCTTCAGCGATCAGTGTTGGGATGCAATTGTTTACGATTTACATAGATGATTTGAAGTTGGGGACCAAGTGTAGTGTGTCAAAATTCGCAGGTTTTGATAAATGGCAGAGCAAAGGATACTGGAAGTCTGCAAAGGGATATAGATAGTCTATGTGAATGGGTGAGGGTCTGGCAGATGGAGTACAATAAATGTGAGGTCATCTATTTTGCTAGGAATAACAGCAAAATGGACTACTTTTGAAATGATAAAAAAAATGCAGCATGGTGCAGAGGGATCTGGGTGTCTTTGTACAAGAATCACAAAGAGTTGATTTGCAGGTGCAGCAGATAATTATGAAGATAAATAAAATTTTGTCCTTCATTGATAGAGGGATGGAGTTTAAAAACAGTGAGGTTATGTTGCAGCTGTACATGATGCTAGTGAGGCCATGCTTGAAGTACTGTGTACGGTTTTGGTCTCCTTACTTGAGAAAGGACATACTGACACTGGAAGGAGTGCAGAGAAGACTCACTAAGTTGATTCCCTGGAGTTGAAAGGATTGGCTTATGAGGAGACACTGAGTAGACTGAGGCTATACTTATTAGAATTCAGAAGAATGAGGGGGAGTTCTTATTTAAACATGTAAGATTATGAAGGGAATAAAAAAGATAGAAGCAGAGAGGTTGCTTTCACTGGCGAGTGAAACTAGAACTGGGGGCATGGCCTTGAAATAAGGGGAGCAGATTTAGGATCGAATTGGGAAGGAACATCTTTATACAAAGGATTGAGAATCTGTGGAATTCCCTGTCTAGTGAAGCAGTCGAGGCTACCTCTTTGAATGTTCTTTAAGGCAAGAATAAATAATTTTTTGAATAGTGAAGGAATTAAGGGTTATGGTGAGCTGGTGGGTAAGTGGAGCTGAGTCCATGAATGGTGGAAATGGGCTCGAGGGGCCAGATGGCCTACTCCTTCCTGCTCTTAGTTCTTATATTCTCTCCTTACAGATGCTGCCAGACCTGCTGAGATTTTTCAGCATTCTCTCTTTTGGTTTCAGATTCCAGCATCCATAGTAATTTGCTTTTATGTTACTTTTAACAATTGTTTTTTCATCATTCAACTGCCTCCTTTAGATTTATAAGATCTACACTACACCTTTACAATTTATTCTATTACTTCCAATAATTGGGAAATTGAAGAGCAAATATGGAAGGAGATTACAGATAGCTCCAAGAAAAATAGGATGGTAATAGCCAGAGATGTTAATTTTCCCAACACTGACTGGATAGAATTAGAGGGACGGATGAAGAGAAATTTGTTGAGTGTATTCAGGAGGAATTTCTCATTCAGTATGCGAATGGCCCGACTAGAGACAGGGCAAAACTTGATTTCCTCTTGGGAAATAAGGAAGGGCAGGTGACAGAAGTGTTAGTGAGGGATCACTTTGGGACCAATGACATGATTCTATTAGTTTCAATTTAGCTATGAAAAATGATAGGTCTATCCCAGAAGTCAAAATTCTAAATTAGGGCAAGGCCAATTTTGATGGTATCAGGCAGGAACTTTCAAAAATTAATTGGGGAAGACTATGGGAAGACAAAGGGATGTCTGAAAAGTGCATGCTTTCAAAAGTGTGTTAACCAGAATTCAGGTAAACACATTCCTCTTAGAATGAGGGGCAAGGCTGGCAGAGATCGAGAATCCAGGATGACTGGAGATATTGAGGCCCTGGTCAAGAAGAAGAAAGAGGCACATGATGTGCATTGACAGCTGGGATTAAGTGAATCTCAAAGAGTATAGGGACTGTAGGAGTAGAGTTGAGAGACAAATCAGGATGGCAAAAAGGAGATACAAAATTGTTTTGGCAGATAAGGCAAGAGAGAATCCAAAGAGCTTCAACAAATACATAAAGGGCAAAAGAGTAATAAGGGAGAAAGTAGGGCCTCTTAAGGATCAACAAGTCATCCATATGCAGATCCACAAGCACTGGGTGAGATCCTAAATGAATATTTCTCATCAGTATTTACTGTTGAGAAAAGCAAGCATGTTAGGGAACTTGGATAAATAAATAGTGACATCTTGAGGAGTGTATCTATTACAGAAAAGATGGTGCTGAAAGTCTCAAAGTTCATCAAGATAGATAAATCTGCAGGACCTGGTGAGGTGTATCCCAGGATGTTGTGGGAGGCTAAGAAGGAAATTCTGGATCCCCTGGCCAAGATATTTGAATCATTGAGAGTCACGGGTGAGGTGCCTGAAGATTGAAGAGTGGTAAATGTTGTGTCTTTATTTAAAAAGGGCTGCAGGAAAAGCCTGGGAACTACAGGCCAATGAGCCTCAGATCTGTGATGGGTAAATTGTTGGAAGATATTTTGAGACAGGATCTACAGGCATTTAGAGATGCAAGGACTGAGTAGGGACAGTGAGTGGAAAATCATGTCTCACAAATTTAATTGAATCTTTTGAAGGTGTAACCAAGAAGGTAAATGAGGGCAGTGCAGTTGATGCTGTCTGCATGGACTTTAGCAAGGCCTTTGACAAGATACTGCATGGTAGATTGTTGCATAAAGTTAAATCTCACTGGATAGGGAGAGGTGTCTAAATGGATACAAAATTGGCAACTTGACAGAAGCCAGAAGGTGGTTGTAGAGAGTTGTTTTTCAAATGGAAGGCCTGTGATCAGCGCTGTACCTCAAGGATCAGTGCTGGGCCCACTGTTATTTGTCATTTATATTTAATGATTTGGATGAGAATATAGGGGGCATGGTTAGTAAGTTTGCAGATGACACCAAGTTTGGTGGCATAGTGGACAGTGAAGAAAGTTATCTCCAATTGCAACGAGATCTTGATCAATTGGGCCAGTGGGCTGACGAATGGCAGATGAAGTTTAATTTAGACAAATGTAAAGTGATGCATTATGGTAGACTGAACTAGGGCAGGACTTACTCAGTTAGTGGTAGGCATTGGGAAGAGTTACAGAACAAAGAGAGCTAGGGGTACATGTTCATAGCTCCTTGGAATCACAGGTGGATGGAGCGTTGAAGAAGGCATTTGGCATTTGGCATGCTTGATTTCATCGGTCAGAACACTGAATACAAGAGTTGGAACGTTTTGTTGAAGTTGTACAAGACATTGGTACGGCCACACTTAGAATACTGTGTGAAATTCTGGTTATCCTATTATAGAAAGGATATTATTAAACTAGAAATAGTGCAGCAAAGATTTACTAGGATGCTACCGGGACTTGATGGATTAAGTTATATGGAGAGGCTGGATAGACTGGAACATTTTTCTCTGAAGCATGGCAGGCTGAGGGGTGGCCTTACAGAGATCTATAAAATAATGAGGGGCATAGATAAGTAGATAGTCAATATCTTTTCCTAAGGTAGGGGAGTCTAAAACTAGAGGGCATAGGTTTAAGCTGAGGGGGGAGAGATACAAAAGTGTACAGAGGGCAATTTTTTCAGAGAGAGAGTGGATAGTGTCTGGAACAAGCTGCAGTGGTAATAGTAGAGGCAGGTACAATTTTGTCTTGTAAAAAGCATTTAGATAGTTACATGGGTACGATGGGTAGAAGGATATGGGCCAAATGCGGGCAATTAGATTAGCTTAGGGGTTTTAAAAAAAGCCAACATGGACAAGTTGGGCCAAAGGCCCTATTTCCATATTGTAAACCTCTATGACTCTAATTGTATACAAATTGGTTTTGTAATTCTGTACGTTATTCCTATGATGCATCCAGAAGCAGCAATGCTTTCACACTCAATCCACTGCTAAAAGGAGTTAGAATTGAGGATAGGTAATTCTCATATAACAAACCTTAGTAAAATTCTTCTTATTACACTGCACAAATTAGCGTGAAATTTCATATTTATATCATGACTAAAGGAAACATACTTTACAAGCTAAGTTTTTAAAAAAATAAAAATGTTAAGTTTCATGAGCATTTTTAACCTTTGTCACAATCAGGATTTCCATGATCTATAATTTCAAAAGTAATGTTTTGAAAAAATGCAGCAGACTTGAAGTGTAGCCAGTGTACTAGCAGTTTGTACAAACCGATCCTTAATTGCAACAGGCAGAATAGTTGAGAGACATTATTTGATTATTACAGCAAGTTAAAGGCACAATTATACAAGATGAAATGAACAAACATTCATGAATTGTAGCAGATATTCGTGATGCTCTTACTTGGAAGTGTAACCACAGACTGGACTGCTGCAAACGGGCCAGCAATACCCGTGGATTCAAGACTCGCTTCATCTTCTGTCGACAAACAAAGCCTTTTGTGCAGAGGTTCTTGATTGTCCTCACAGTCTAAATCTACATTCAATAGAGACAAAAAGTAGTTCTTGTAGCATAACGGGGAAAGTAATGTAGTAAATCTTAGGTAACGCTTATTATCAGTAAGGAAAGCCACAGATGCTGATGGGGTAACTGGACGTGGACACACAGATCAGCTAGAGGTATTCACAGACATCTTCAACCTCTTTTTACAACAACTGAGACCCTATCTGCTTCAAGAAGACAACCATCATCCCAATATCTAAGAAAAATCAAGCAGTGTGCTTTAATGACTATTGGCTGGTGGCTCTGACATCCATCATTATAAAGTGCTTCAAAAGGTTAGTCATGGCACGAATCAATTCCAGCCTCCTGGACTGTCTGGATCCACTATAGTTTGCCTACTGGTGCAACAGGTCCGCAGCAGATGCCAGTTTCCTGGCCCTGCACTCAACCCTGAAACACCTAGATAACAAGGACACCTTTGTCAGACTCCTATTTATTGGCTACAGCCCAGCCTCCAACATTGTTATTCCCACAAAACTCATCTCCAAACTCTGTTTGGGCCTTGGCACCTCCCTCTTCAACTGGATCCTAAACTCCCTAACTCACAGACCACAACCAATAAAGATGGGCAACAACACCTCCTCCATGTTCATCCTCAACACTGGTGCCTTACAATGCTGTGTTCTCAGCCCCCTACTACATTCCTGTGCACCTGTGAATGTGTGGCCAAATTCCCTTCCAATTTGATTTTCAAGTTTGCTAACAACACCACCATAGTGGGGCAGATCTCAACAATGACGAGACAGAGTACAGGAATGAGATAGAGAATCTGGTGAACTCAGGCAGTGATAATAATCTCTCCCTTAATGTCAACAAAACAAAGGAGATTGTCATTGACTTCAGGAAGTGTAAAGAGTACATGCCCCCCTGTCTACATCAGGGTTCAGAGCTTAAAGTTTTTAGGTATCCAGATAACCAGCAACTTGTCCTGTTCCCCTCCATACTGACACTATAGTTAAGAAAACCCACTAAGGCCTCTACTTTCTAAGACTCAGGAAATTTGGCATTTCAGCTGCACCTTTAATCAGCTTTAACAAATGCCACTATAAAAAGCATCTTTCTGGTTTATTACAACTTGGTATGACTCCTGCTCTGCTCAAGACCACAAAGGATTACAAAAGGTTGTAAACGTAGCCCAATCCATCACATAAACCAGCTTCCCATCCATTAACTCTGTCTACATTTTCGGCTGCCTTGACAAAGCAGCTAATATAATTAAGAACTCCACACGCTCTGGACATTCTCTCTTTCACCTTTTTCCTTTGGGAAAAAGATACAAAAGTCTGAGGTCACATACCAACTGACTCAAGAACAGCTTCTTCCCTGCTGCTGTCTTCTTTCGAATGGACATATCTTGCATTAAGTTGATCTTTCCCTACACCCTAGCTATGACTGCAACACTACATTCTGCACTCTCTCGTTTCCTTCTCTAAGAACGATATGTTTTGACTGTCTGGTATTTTCACTGTATGCTAATACAAGCGACAATAATGAATCAAATCATGAATGATATAGAAATATTAAATATAAGCAACAGGACTGACAATGTATTAGTGATAGAAGGATACATCATCATAACTATCTTTGATTCAGATCAAATTATATATTCCCACAATGAGTGAGACACTGACAGGCAACAAATCTTTCCTGCAGGGAGGGGGAGATTTTCTTTCCCACAAGGAACTGGGAAATTGCAAAGACAAACAAGTTACCTTGTTCTTTCTTAGTAGCTGGTTCTACCATAGAATCCCTGGAGTCCAGATGGAAGCCATTTGGCCAGTTGAATCTGCCTGACTCAGAATCATACCCAGGCCTACACTATCACCCCATGCCCAACTGATCCTCACAACCCCTAATCCACTTTATGATCACAACTTGAGACACAAGCGGCAATTTAGTATGGCCAATACATCTAACCTGAGCATCGTTGGACTGTGGGAGGAAACAGGAGCACTTAGAGGAAACCCAGGGAGAGATGACTGCTACACCATCCAAGTTCTTCCGAGAGGGTGCTCCAAGTCTTGATAATTTTGTGTGCGCCTGGGGCAGCAGTGGGCAGCACATGCACAATTCAGCATTTTTAGAGTTCTCTGGGACAAGGACAGGCCCAGTGCACCTGCATCAAAGAAAGTGGCATGAAAACTCCAATCATGTAAGCAAGAGCAGAGAGCCATGATCGGAATGGAGTCCCACGCATTGGACACAGAGGAGTTCTAGTTGACAAGTAGAAAGACAGAAGCAAAGAAAAAGATTCCAATTGCAAACAGGGCTGCAACTGGCAGACCTTAAGTGGAGAGAGTGCAGGACAAGCCTTTGCAATCTAAGGGAACTCAGGAGAAGCCCTGGTGATCGAAGGATGTCCCGAAGCATGGTACATTGGGGAGACCATGCAGACACTACGATAGCGGATGAATGAGCATCGCTCAACAATCACCAGGCAAAACAGTTCCCTTCCTGTCGGCGAACACTTCAGCAGTCATGGGCATTCGGCCTCCGACCTGCGGGCAAATGTTCTTCAAGGGGGCCTTCGTGACACACGACAGCGCAGAGTCGCTGAGCAGAGACTGATAGCCAAGTTCCACACGAGGACGGTCTTAATAGGGATCTTGGCTTCATGACACACTATCTGTAACCCCCGTAACTTGCCTGGGTTAGCAAAAATCTCACTTACTGTGCTGTCTGGAGAAAATACACAATTCTCTAACCAATGCTCAGGATTCTCTTCACACACATTGTTCGCCACTTTAACACTTGAATAGCAGGTTAGATGTCAGGATTCGCATTCTAATCAGCAATCTGTGACTGTTTGTACTGACGTGTGTTATTGCAGACCAGAACACTGCATTTGCCTGTCAAAGACACAGTGTCGAAAGCTCGCAATTTTACTATCAAATAAATCGGTTGGATTTAAAATTGGTGTTGCTAAATTCTTATCAAAGGAGGAAACAGAAGTTTAGAAACGGTGTCTTGTGGACAACTAGGGTGAAGGTAAGCCTTTGGAGCAGTACTATTCCACATAGTGGCAGCACAGGTGGAGAAGGAGGCATATGGTATGCTTGTCTTTATAGGACAGGGTATAGAGTATAAAAGCTGAAACTGTACAGAATGCTGGTTAGGCCACATTTGAAGTACTGCGTCCAATTCTGGACTACCAGAAGGATCTGGAAGCTTTAGAGAGAGTGCAGAGAAGGTTTATCAGGATGTTGCCTGGTATGGAGGGTCTTAGCTGTGAGAAGAAATTGAGTAGACTGGGGTTCTCCTCTCTGGAAAGACAGAGAATGAGGGGAGACCTAATAGAGGTGTAGAAAATTACAAAAAGTATAAATAGGGTGAATAGTGGGAAGCTTTTTCCCAGGTCGGAGATGACAATCACGAGGAATCACAGGCTCAAGGTGAGAGCGGCGAGGTATTACTCCAATACGAGAGGGACTTTCTTTACGCACAGAGTGGTGGGGGCATGGACACGCTGGCATCGTTTAAGAATGACCTGGATAGTCACATGAGCAGACTGGGATTGGAGGGATACAAATGAATGGTCTAGTTGGACCAATGAGCGACACAGGCTTGGAGGGTCGAAGGACCTGTTTCCTGTGTTGTACTGTTCTTTGCTCTTTGTTCTTTATTGTAAGACTGAAGGTCTTAGGTTGTGCTTGTGAGTGGGTGCTGGAGTGCAGACTTGGAAATCCACGGTATCCGAGTCTCAGGAGATAAAACTGAAACTCTGCAAATCTGAACATTGTTGAGATCATCCAGTTAGAATGGTTTTTGGAGGCCAAGATCTTCAAAGGTGAAGACTAGAATCCTTGTGAGAAAGACAAAGTTTCAGTGAGACTCTTATAGTGTTATTGAATCTGGTTGGTTTGTTGAAAAATCTGTGAGATTTGTCTTGGTTGCATGTGTGTTTTCCTGTCAATTCACTTGTACCTTATATTAGAATCAGAGAATCATAGAAACTCTACAGTGCAAAGAGAGACCATCTGGCCCATTGAGTCTACACTGACCACAATCCCACCCAGGTGCTACCTCCACATCCCTACACATTTTCCTGCTAACCTTCTAACTTACGCATCTCAGGACACTAAGGAACAGTTTTAGCGATGAGTAATAAATGTGATGTCTGAAGTCACAGTCTACTGCGTGAATATGCCATAAAACACTGACCAATTAATCTAACCAGCACATCTTTGGACTGTGGGAGGAAACCGAAGCACTGGAGGAAACTCATGCAGGCACGAAGAGAATGTGCAAACTCCACACAGGCAGTGACCCAAGCTGGGAATCGAACCCAGGTCCCTGGAGATGTGAAGTAGCAGTGCTAACTACTGTGCTACCGTGGCATCCTAAATGTTAACCACAAATGTTAAAATACAAGATAGATGTTGTAAATAGTTTTTTTTGACTTTGTAAAGTTTATTTCTGTTTGTTTAAAATCTTGTGGAATTGTAGCAACTGTGTTGAATCTCAAATTTTGTCTACTTTAAACGAAAGATGATTAGTCCCGAACTGGGTCACACTAGAAACTAGGGCACCTGGTCCAGGATCACATCATCATTCATAACAGATCTGGAGGTGGTACAGAAGCTGATAGGTTAGCTGTGCAGCATAAATAAGGCTGACAGTGTTCAAGGCAAAATTTTTTTTGCACAATGATATTCACCTATCAGGTTGATAAACACGAATCGCAAGATGACGAAAGGTAACTCCATGCGCTAAATCAGTTGCTGATTAGTTGTTCATTGCATACAAAAAAACAATGTGATTATGTTTCTGATGCTTATACAGCAGCAGAAATATACTGATTAACATAACCTAATCAGTATAAAGGGACTACAAGAGTCTGAAAGACGTACTGGTTAGGGGCATTGGCCATGCTAAATTCTCCCTCACTGTACCCAATCAGGTGCTGAAGTGTGGTGACTAGGGGATTTTCACAGTAACTTCATTGTAGTGTTAATGTAAGCCTACTTGTGACACTAATAAATAAACTTAAATGTGCAAGTAGAATTTAGCTTCAGCAATTTTATCATTACATTTGGGTGATTGTTTTATGTTGATCGATTAGATGTAATGAAATCCACAATCAGTAAACTGGAATGTGTTCCTCTGCAATGTCACACTTCAAATATCAACCCATTTTACACTCAAGATACTTGATTGTACATGCACCTAATTAGTTCAAATGTGATACTGGTAAAACTTGCAAATAATCATAAGAACAAAGTCAAATATGAAAAAAATTGTAAAGTTGGTGTGAACTTAACAGTAAAAACAGTTAAACATAGAACATTACAGCGCAGTGCAGGCCCTTCGGCCCTCGATGTTGCGCCAACCAATGTAACCAAATTTATGACTCTCTATCCTAAACTATTCCAATGCTATCCATATGCCTATCCACTGACCATTTGAATGCCCTTAAACTTGACGAGTCCGCTGAAAAACCAACATAAACCAACCAACATACCCTGAAAAACCAACATAAACTATATAATTATAAAATTCTCATTTTCACCAGTATAGAGTGTTAAACCTCTGGGTTTACAGGCAGCCCATCTCTTCCGTTGAATTTGAGGAACTTTGTTGTAATTTAAATTATCTTGATTGGTCTTAGCTGACTATTCTTACAATCAAGGTAATTGTTTTGACAGCCTAGTGTCCATCACAGCAAGTCATGCCCCTCACAATTTTGCTGCCAGGTTTTTGCAGGTTTTTCTTCTCTGAATTGAATGAACGTTCAGAGAGCATGTCAGCATGTATTGTTTGAGAGCCCTGTTTCACTGCTGCAAGGAACAGCAAGTCCAGAAGCTGATGGGTAACTGAATTTGTTAAAAATGAAAACTATGAATGTTTTGTTTAAAGGACTCCAATGATGTATCCTGTCCATCATAAAGACTGCCTTCCTTCATCTCTGTAACATCTACCAACTCCTCAGCCCATATGCTGCTGAAAACCACATCAAGATCTTCTATATCTCCAGACTTGGTTACTCTAATGCTGTCCTCAAGATAGTCTCTCATCCTCCATCCTCAACTCAGCCAAAATTATGCTGTTCATATGCTGTCTTGGAGAAAGTCTCATTTGCCAGTCGGCCATTGTTGGTCTCTTCTAACTCCTGCTATTCTAACATTTTTACGCTCATGCTTACCTTCCTTTATGCCATGTTCCTCATTATTCTTTTAGCATCTCTTCCAGCTCCCACTCCCAGGCTCTATTCCTCCAACTTGGTCTTTTTGTGCTTGTCTGCCCTTCACTCCACCATTGGCAGTCATACTTTTATGAAGGATGCATCCATAAACTTGTCTTTTTACAATTAAGCACCACCAGTTCCTCAGGGTAATTAGTGATGGGCAATAAATGCGAGCCTCACGAATGATGCCTACAGTTACAATTTACTGCATGAATATGCCATAAAACACTGTGCCAATAATGATTTCTCTTTAAGCTTTCAGTTCAACTAACTTTTTACAAATATGTTTTGACTTTTCTTCAATTAAAACACCCACTCAGCGCTAATTCTTCTCTCTACATTTTGAAAAGTAAAGCAAAATTTGGCCTTCACAATCCCCTTTTCAGCATTTTACCATTTCCAGATTCACAATTTAAATATGAAAAATGAGAATATTAAATTAAAAATATGATTCACAATTATGCACCAATATTTCCATTGTTCCCTGTCCCCTCTAATCCTATTTCATTCGAACACCATACTTTGGTCTTGACCCTCAAGGGCTGGAAATAGAGTGAGCATCTTTTTATTAATCCAAAATGACCAGCCTGAACTAACACTACTTCATTGCACACACTAATCATTCTGATCAGCAAATGGTCAGAATTATGTCTTTTCTTTTGTGGATCTCTACAAAACCACTGAAGACCTGACTCTCACCTCCTCAGCAGCTGCCCCTTATCTTTCCACAGCCCACACTTCACCATTACCCCAGGCAGGGCAAACAGCAAAAAATGTTCCTGTTGGTGGAGGAGTCAAGAATGAAAGAACTTTAGATTTAAAGAATTGGTATGACCCAAAGAGAAGCCATGTTATGATCTTTGGAATGCATTGCCAGAGAGTAGCAAAAGATGATTCGACAGGTCAAAATCCTGGAATTCCTTTCCTAATGGCATTGTGGGTTAATCCACAGCACAGGGACTGCAGCAATTCAAGAAGGCAGCTCATCGCTTTCTCAAGGGCAACTAGGCTGAGCAATAAATGCTGGCCAGCCAGTGATGTCTGTGACTCACGAATGAATAAAAAAAAATTCAAAAGGGAATTTGATAAGTACTGAAAATAAAAAGGGCTATACAGGTTTGGGGAATGGGGCTGACTAAATTATTCTTGAAGATAGTTGGTGCGGTCACAACACAGTGAACGATCTCCTTTCCTGCTGTAATCTATGATTCAATTCTGTAATTCTAAAAGTGACATATTACATTTTTGATGAACCCTCCTAGCACCTAATTACTGTTGTCCTGAATGTTATGTTGATCGGTTAGATGATCAGAATGATTAATGTGTGCAATGAAGCAGTGTTAGTTCAGGCTGGTCATTTTGGGTTAATAAAAAGATGCTCTCTCTATTTCCAGCCCTTGAGGGTCAAGACCAAAGTATGGTGTTCAAATGAAACAGGATTAGAGGGGACAGGGAACAATGGAAATATTAGCTGATACTTCAGAGGCTAGAATGACAATCACGTTGTTGGTAAGACGCTCGTAATCATCGATGATTCTAATCCTTGGTGCATGGAGATGGCAACCAACTGGGACTCAGGGTCTGGATGGACAGAAGAGAGTTGCAGCTGCTGGTGAGGTTTGGGATCTTAGCAGAGTGAGCATGCAGGAGCTTTTCTGATGCTTAGGTGATGTAATAAATGCAATGATCGGGGGAATGTTTAAGGAGGAGATTTTTCACGCATTGAGTGGTAAATACCTAGAACTCATTGCCAGAAGCGGTGGTGGTGGAAGCAGGAACATTAGTAACACTTAAGAGGCATCTGAATGGGTACATGATTAGACAGGAAAGAGAGAAATACGGTCCAAATAAGGGCAGAAAGTTTAATTAGCGCATCATGGACGACACAGACTTGGAGGGCCGAAGGGCCTGTTCCTGTGATATACGTTTCTTTGTTCATTATTCCCTGTAGGGTCTGACTTAAAACCCTGCAAGAATAAACAGCAGTATTTGCAATTTAAATAAAACAGGATATTCACAGTCTTCCCTGCCATTCTGTCTGTGGCCCAGACAGTATTTAGAATCACAAGCCATCAAATTGTATCTGGATCTTTCCCTGACTAAGATCATGCACTGAGAAAAATAAACTGCAGCATTTGTCTTTTTGGCCAAACTATCCGACACCCAAAAAAGGGACGTGATGAAGAAAAGAATGAGAAATAGAAAAGAGATAGAAACAGAAAAAAAATTAATACTATATGGCACTCTCAACACAGACACAGAGATTTACAGCATGGAAACAGGTCCTTTTTTTAAAAGCCCATATCCCTCTATACCCTTTTTACCCATCTAACTATCTAAATGCTTTTTAAAAGACAAAACTGTACGTGCCTCCACTATTACCAGACACTCATCACCCCCTCTATGAAAAAACTGCCCCTCTGAACACTTCTGCATCTCTCCTCTCTCACCTTAAACCGAGGCCCTCTAGTTTTAGACTCCCCTACCACTGGGGAAAAAATATTAACTTTCTAGCTGATCCCTGCCCCTCATTATTGTATAGGCCTCTATAAGATCACCCCTCACTCCTCTATGTTCCAGGGAAAAAAGTCTGTCTATCCAGCCTCTCCTTATAACTCAAACCATCAAGTCCCATAATATCCAGTAATATATACACATATTACATTTGTTAGGAGTTCATTTGTATGTTACACATCCAGCAATATACAAATGAACTAATTTCTTATACATGTTCTTTTAAAACAACGTGAAAAAAAAAGGTATGATCCAGCTTACTGTTCTGAGGGCAATGCAAAATCAGATTGCCTTCTGTGTCTTGCGCTAGAGTTACTGAGCTGATTGTTTCCAAGGTAACTGTGCCTGATTCGTCCTCAATTGTGTTCATACTCAATCTGAAAGAAATAAGACATAAAATTTAAAGTATGTATATCTTGTGATGCTCAGCGATGTTTTTTTTGAGTGGCACAGTGGTTAGCACTAACATCTCACAGCATGAGGAACATGGGCTTGATTCTGGCCTTGGGTAAATGTCTGTGTGGAATTTGCACATTTTTCCTGTATCTGTGTGGGTTGCTTCCAAAGATGTGCAGGTTAGGTGGATTGGCTGTATTAAATTGCCCTTTGGTGTCCAAAGATGTGGTGGTTAGATGGATTAGCCATGGTAAATGTGTGGGGTTCGGGGAACAGGGCAGATGGTGGGATGCAGGGGGTCGATGCAGACTTGATGGTCCGAGTCGCCTCCTTCTGCACTGTGGAGGTCCTAGAAACATAGAACAGTACAGCACAGTACAGGCCCTTTGGCCCTCAATGTTGTGCCGAGCTATGTCCAAACCCAAGATCAAGCAATCCTACTTCCTATCATTCTGGTGTGCCCCATGTGCGAACCCAATAACCACTTGAAATTTCCTAAAATGTCCGACTCCACTATCATAGTGGGCAGTGTATTCTGCACGCCAACCACTCTGAGTGAAGAATCTACTTTGGACATCTCTCCCATATCTCCCACAATGAACCTTATAGTTACGCCCCCTAGTAGCACCTACATTAACCCAAGAAAATAATCTCTGCATGTCCATTCTATCTATCCTCCTCATTATCTTACAAATCTCTATTAAGACGTCTCTCATCCTTCTCCATTCTAAAGAGAAAAACACCAGTTCCCTCAATCTTTCCTCATAAGACCTACCCTCCAAACCAGGCAACATCCTGGTAAATCTCCTCTGCATTCTCTCCAATGCATCCACATCCTTCTTATAGTGAGGTGACCAGAACTGCACACAATATTCCAAATGCAATCTCACCAAAGTCCAGTATAGTTGCAGCATAACCCCACAGCTCTTAAACTCAAACCCCCTGTTAATAAATGCTAACACATTATAAACCTTCTTTACGGCTCTACCTATTTGAGTGGCAACCTTCAGAGATCTGTGGATACATACCCCAAGATCTCTCTCTTCCTCCACATTCCTCAGAACCCTACTGTTGACCCTATAATCCACATTCAAGTTTGACCTACTGAAACGAATCACCTCACACTTATCAGGGTTAAACTCCATTTGCCACTTTTTGGTCCAGTTCTGCATCCTGTCAATGTCTCTTTGCAGCCTGCAAGAACCCTCCACCTCATCCACTACTCCACCAATCTTGGTGTCATCAGCAAATTTACTGACCCTTCCTTCAGCTCCCTCTTCCAAGTCATTAATAAAAATCACAAATAGCAGAGGACCCAGCACTGATCCCTGTGGTACACTGCTAGTAACTGGCCTCCAGTCTGAAAATTTTCCCTCCACTACCACTCTCTTGACTTCACACCTGACGAAGAGGATAACCTTGAAAGCTTGTGAGTTTACTGTCAAATAAATTGGTTGGACTTAAACCTGTTGTTGTCAGACTTCTTACTGTGTTTACCCCAGTCTAATGCCAGCATCTCTACATCATGATTTCTATGAAACAGCCAGTTACTTACCTAATCAGCCAAATTTCCTTCTATTCCACACCTCCTTACTTTCTTCAAGAGTCAACGATGGGGAACCTTATCAAATGCCTTACTAAAATCTATGTGTATGACATCAACTGCTCTACCTTCATCTACATACTTAATCACCTCCTCAAAGAATTCAATCAAATTTGTGAGGCAGGACTTACCCTTCATGAAACTATGCTGACTATCCCAGATTAAACTGCGAATACATTACTTTAAAGGCCATAAATAAATATAAGTCGCTGTTCGTATAGAGATAAATTTTGGCAGGACTTTCAGGAAAATTTTCCTTAGAAGTAAGTGGCACAGGAATTTTGCTATTTATTATGCATCAACTCAGAGCCTCAACTAATGCTTCATCTAAAAGATACTACCTTTGGAGAATATACACACACTCAGTATTGCACTGAAAGGTTACACTAAATGACGCACTTAAGCTCTTGGAACAGATCTTAAACTTGCTGATCAAAACTGACTATGATATCACTGAGCCAATCTAACAATTAGTCATGAGAGCCAGAGTTCCCAACTCTGCTTGGAATATTCCTAAAGGTACCATAAAGATATTCAGATACATAATTCCCTCCCTCTGTGAAGTAATAGCAAAAGCGTAGGTATCAAAATGTTGTTTCTATTTCAAAACATTAATGTTATTACAGAAACTAACATGTCTCCAATGTAGATTGAAGTCACTTGACAACAATTTTTATTTTGGTGAAACAATTGCCAAACAAATTAAATCATGTGCTTGTAATAAAACATTTATTTCATTCTGTACTTAAACAGAGGTTGTTTACATACAGGTATTCAAGAAAGTGATCTTTGAGACTTGTTTGCCTACATACTGTTCAGTGGGAATTATAACACTATAAAACGTGAAGGAGCTTGAATTGGATGTAATGAACAATGGGTGCTGTGAGGGATAAAACACAACACTTGTGATTAGAGAAATAAAGTAAATGAACAGCAAATTGTGGCTTCCATTGCAATGAATGAATCAGTTAATTTCAAGACAGCTTTTATCTGCCTTTCCTACAATATAACAATGCAACCAGTTGCAATTAAATACACTTGAGATTAAGAAATGGAAATAGCTCAGTATTACAATATCCAGCAAAGGAGCATGTGCTAAACTGGCAAGTGGGACAACCACTTATGGCTGTGGCCTTCTGCGTCACTTCGGTGTATGTTTATTCCACTGAGAACTTAATCCATTGATGTTGTATCTGAAAACCTGATTTATGACTCCGTCTATTTCGATTGAGATAGTCAGATTCAGTGTGAGGCTAGAAGCAAAATATAATATCTTTCCACAGTTAGAGTCAGTCTGAGAATTATGCATTTGAATTTCAAGTAGAAGCCGGACTTCTGATGAGCTGCTGACTCACTCTTTCACATTTAAATTGAAGGATACGCTTCCCTTTCTATTTGATGAGCTGGTTTTTCCTATTCAGTAAGTATAAACATTCCATGGCTAATCTGTAATATATTTATCATTAAGCCACTGCAGTAAACCAATTGTCTGTAGCCCTTTCAATAGAATATGGAGTACTGCCTGGGCTGAATCTTTTTACGAGGAAGTTAGTTGCATGTTTATCTAATATTCCAATATCCTGCTCAAAACCACCCTGATTGACCACATTAAGGGGTTTAAATTTGGAACTGGTATTTGTCAGATATCAAAAGTTTACTTGCAAACAGTGGTTATAACTATGCCAACTGGTATTTACTATACTTCCAATCATGTGTGTTATGCACTAGATTTAAGTGGAAAATGCACCTGATTTAAAACTTTAAGACATAAGAGCAGAATCAAGCCACTTGGCTTATTGAGTCTGCTCTGTTAATCAATCATGGCTGATACTTTTCTCATCCCTAATCTCTTACTTTTTCCCCATAACCCAAGATTCTCTTATTAATCAAAAACCTATCTATATCTGTCTTAAAGAATGAAGGATTATAATGATGGAAGGAGGCCTTCTGCGGCAAAGAGTTCCACAGATTCACCATCTTTGGCTGGAGAAATTTTTGCTCATCTCTGTTTTAAAGGATCGAGGTTAGAATATAGAACATAGAACACTACAGCACAAACAGGCCCTTCGGCCCACGAGTTGCGCCGATCACATCTATACCTACCAAGCCATAGACCTATCTATAACCCCCATCCCATTAGTTCCCATATACTCATTCAGAAGTCTTTAAAAAGACCCCAGTGAATTCGCCTCTACTACCACTGACGGCAGCCGATTCCATTCACTCACTACCCTCTGAGTGAAAAACTTACCCCGAATATCTCCTCTATATTTGCTTCCCTGCACCTTAAATCTGTGTCCTCTCATAGCGACCATTTCAGCCCGGGGAAATAGCATCTGAGAATCCACCCTATCTATTCCTCTCAACATTTTATAAACCTCTATCAGGTCGCTTCTCAACCTTCGTCTCTCCAGGGAGAAGAGTCCCAGCTCCTTCAACCTATCTTCATAAGGCATGCCTCCCAATCCAGGCAACATCCTTGTAAATCTCCTCTGCACTCTTTCAAATAGCTTCCACATCCTTCCTATAGTGAGGCGACCAGAACTGCGCATAGTATTCCAAGTGGGGTCTGACAAGGGTCTTATAAAGCTGCATCATTACCTCCTGACTCCTAAACTCAATCCCTCGATTAATGAAGGCCAGTACACCATATGCCTTCTTGACCACATCCTCCACCTGTGAGGCTGATTTAAGAGTCCTATGGACCCGGACCCCAAGATCCTTCTGCTCTTCTACACAGCTAAGATTCCTACCCTTGATATTGTATTCTTTCATCCCATTATTCCTGCCAAAATGGACCACTACACATTTATCCGCGTTGAAGTCCATTTACCACTTTTCCGCCCAGTCTTGCATCCTACATTCCGCTGCAACTTTTGACATCCCTCCAGACCATCCACAACACCACTGACCTTTGTATCATCGGCGAACTTACTAACCCATCCCTCCACTTCCTCATCCAAGTCATTTATGAAAATGACAAATAGCAAGGGTCCCAGAACAGATCCCTGGGGCACTCTACTGGTGACCGACCTCCATGCAGAAAAAGACCCATCCACAACCACTCTCTGCCTTCTGCCGGCAAGCCAGTTCTGGATCCACAAGGCCAAAGCCCCTGGATCCCATGCCCTCTCACCTTCTCAAGAAGCCTT
The DNA here is from genome assembly GCA_024679065.1 of Sphyrna mokarran. Lineage (NCBI taxonomy): Eukaryota > Metazoa > Chordata > Chondrichthyes > Carcharhiniformes > Carcharhinidae > Sphyrna > Sphyrna mokarran. The sequence goes on from JAGIQG010000019.1 coordinate 50,233,780, forward strand.
GCATGGGGGACCTTATCAAACGCCTTGCTGAAGTCCATGTACACCACGTCCACCGCTCTTCCTTCGTCAATGTGTTCAGTCACATTTTCGAAGAACTCAACTAGGCTCGTAAGGCACGACCTGCCCTTGACAAAACCATGCTATTTCTGATCATTCTAAACTTCTCCAAATGCTCATAAATCTCGTCCCTCAGAAGCCTCTCCATCAGCTTACCAACCACTGAGGTCAGACTCACCGGTCGGTAATTTCCCAGACTATCCTTGTTCCCTTTCTTAAAAATAGGAACCTCATCCGCAATCCTCCGGAACCTCTCCCGTTTCCACGGACGACGCAAAGATCATCGCCAGAGGCTCTGCAATCACTTCCCTTACTTCCCACAATAACCTGGGGTACATCCCATACGGTCCCAGCGACTTGTCTATCTTGATAGAATTTAAAAGTTCTAACACATCCTCTTTCCTAACATCCACATACTCAATCTTTTCCGTTTGCCGCAAACCTGTAGTACAACCTCCCAGATCACTTTGCACCGTGAATACCGAGGCAAAGTACTCGTTAAGCACCTCTGCCATTTCTTCCGGATTCACACAGACTTTTCCCCCTTCACCTTTTATCAGTCCTATCCCTTCTCTTCTCATCCTTTTACTTTTCACATATTTGTAGAAGGCCTTGGGGTTGTAGAAGGTTGTGCTCTCTGGTTTCAGTTTTTCCTACTAGTGGAAACATTCTCTATATTTGAGGAGTTGGAATTGCAAACGGATAAACTGTTAAAACAGAAGAACGGGAAGTTAACATTCTGCTCCTTGATCATGTTTGACAATCCACTGATCTGCACTCAACTCTATTTCATTTATAACCTTTAATAATCTTTTACCTAATCAGAATCTTCTGATCTCAGTTTTGGAAATTTCAATTAACCCACTAACTTACAAGCTTTTGAGGGGGAGAGAGGGAAAGGCTTCTAGATTTTATGTGGAAGAAGTACTTTTTGATATAGCTCTTTAACATTGGATTATGTACGACATATGGGACAGAAACAGGCTCTTCGAACCAGTCAGTCCACAAACGTGTTTATGTTCCATTTGAGGCTCCTTCCATGATTACAATCCTTCATTCTTTCGTGGCAAGTGGTGTCCCACAAAGACCGTTCTTTTCCGTCACTGATACAACATTAGCCATCAGTAAATGCAATTTTGAAATGTAATCACTGTTGTAATGCAAGGAACTTGGCAGCCAATTTGAGCATTGCAATCTTCCACAAACAGCATTGCAAAAATGACCAAATAATCCATTTTTATGATATTGTTTGAGGGATAGAATACCAGGGAATTCCCTTGCTCATATTCAACACAATGCCACAGCGTCTTTAATACGCACCCAAAGAATAGATAGATGGGGTCTCAGTTTAACATTTCATCTGAAAGATGGCATCTCTTGCAGCGCAGCACTTTGTCAGCACGACACTGAGGGCTAGCCTCAATTTTGCTCTCATGTCTTTGCAGTAGGACTTGAAAGGCAAGTGCTATGCACTGAGCCATGACTGGCAATTAAAAAAAAACTTAATTACATTGAAATGAAAACAAAACATTGCAGATCCTGAAAATCTGAAGTAAAAATGGAAGTTGTAGAAAAGCTTAGCAGTTCTAACAGCATCGGATTCTGAGGAAGAGTTACACTGAACTTGAAACATTGGCTCCGTCTCTCCAAAGTTGCTGTCAGATCTGCTGAGCTTTCCCAGCACGTTCTGTTTTAATGTCCGTACATTGTTCTGGTTCCCTCTAGTGTTCCCAAACAGATAATTCACTACATTTCCCCAAGGATAGAATACAGAAAGGTTCTATTTATCAATTAAAATGTTTGTAAGGACAAGAATTACAATGATCAAACTGTACAGTAAAGTTTCATATTGTTATGGACTCTGCAGTCCACTGTTTGTAATGTAACATGGAACTGATCAAAGGTATCAAAGAGGCTTTCCCAGCCTGAGTAACAAGGTTTATAATATCAGAACCATATCTGTCTCCAGCCTATGCTCATGTTTAACAATGCTCTGCCACACAACATCAGGGCTAACTTTCATAAGAGACAAAAACACAATACTGAGAGGCTAGAATGCAGTACCCAGCTGGACATGCACAGCAGGTCATGCAGCATTGGCGGAGAGAAAAAAAACAATGTTTTAAATCCATGACCTTTCATTAGAACTGGGAAAGTTAGAATTGTAACAGGCTTTAAGCAAACAGAAAGGGGAAGGTTAGGAAAAGAACAGAAAGAGAAGTTTTGTGACAGGCTGGAAGATGGCAGAGGTTAGAATTGGTGTTCAGGGCGAAGAAATGATAGTGGGATAAGTAAGAAAGCAGAAAAAATGTACAGAGGAGATATGAATGACAGAATGATGAACAGCTGCTACTCAAAGTGAAAATAAGAAAAAAATGTAATTAGGATGACAACCTGCAAAGAAAGAGGGTGGTAAGGGTATGGAATGCCCTGCCTGCTGCAGTTGTAGATGCGCCAAGTTTGGTGGCGTTTAAGAGGTTAGTAGATAAGTTTATGGATGAAAAGGGAATGGTTTAAGTTAAAGGGTCATTGCTTTTTGTTAATTGGTCGGCACAACATCGAAGGCCGAAGGGCCTGTTCTGCGCTGTGATGTTCTATGTTCTGCGCTGTAATGTTCTATGTTCTAAAAAGGAAACAAAACAGGGGCAGAGATTATGATCCAAAATAGAACTCAATACTGAATCCAGAAAATTGAGGGCTCTTCCTTGTGTTTACATTGAATTCAATGGAACAGTACAGCAGCTCGAGGACAGACATGTCAGCATGAGAGCAAGTGAAGGATTATAATAGCAGGTGACCAGAAGATGATGGTCACACTTGTGGACTGAATGGAAGTGTTCTGCAAATAACTCACCAATCTATGTTTAGTCTCCCAGTGCAGAACAGGCCACACTGATCAGCAAAAATATGATACCAAATTGAAAAAAGGACACAGAAATCACTGTTTCACCTGAAAGGAGTATTCGCAGCCTTGGATGGTGAAGCAAGATTGTAAAAGAACACGTGTTGGAGTTTCTGTCTTGCGTGGAAAGTTACCATAGGGAAGGGAGATGATGACTGAAAGCCCAGGGTGTTGTGGAGGGAAAGGTCCTTCATAATGCTTAGAGCAGAGGGTAAAATGTATTTGGTAGTGGGATCGACTGAAGATGGATGAAATGATGGAGAGTGACTTATTGAACATGGAAGCTGTTAAGATTCATAGAGGTTTACAGCATGGAAACAGGTCCTTTGGCCAAACTTGTCCATGCTACTCCCTTTTTTAAAGAACTCTAAAATAATCCCAATTGCCCGCATTTGGCCAATATTCCTCTATACCCACTGTACTCATGTAACTATCTAAATGATTTTTAAAAGGTAAAATCGTAGTCGCCTCTACTATTACTTCTGGCAGTTCCAGACACACACCACCCTTTTTATGAAAAAACTGCCCTTCTGGACACTTTTGTATCTCTCCCCTCTCACCTTAAAACCATGCCCTCTAGTTTTAGACTCACCTACTTTTGGGAAAAGATATTGACTATCTATCTTGAATATGCCCCTTATTATTTTATAGACCTCTATAAAATCACCTCTCAGCCTCCTACGCTACAGAGAAAAAAGTCCCAACCAATTCAGCCTCTATTTATAACTCAATCCATCAAATTCTGGTAGCATCCTAGTAAATCTTTTCTGCACTCTGTAATAGAATGACCAGAATTGCACACAGTATTCCAAGTGTGGCTTAACCAATGTCTTGTACAACTTTAACATGACGTTTCAACTCCTGTATTCAATGTTCTGGCCAATGAAACCAAGTATGCCAAATGTCTTCTTCATCACTCTCTCCATTTTCAAGAAGCTATGGACATGTACCCCTTGATCTCTCTGTTCTGCAACTTTCCCCAACACCCTATCATTAACTGAGTAAGTCCTGCCCTGGTTCAATCTACCAAAATGCATTACCTTGCATTTGTTGAGATGGAATGTGAGGATAAGGAGAATCCTTTCATTGTTTGGGTGGGAAGGGAAGCTGCTATATGTTTCTAGTATTGTGTAAATAGAGTTACATGAATTGAGTGTCTTTTCAGTGAATCTCCAGCCTCAGTCTCAATACAGTTTGAGCGTTTAATAATGAGGGCTTCTTTTTGATGCAAGGTATTAAATTCTGGAAATAACAGAAATTTGATAATTTTGCCAGCAACTGTAACTATAAATGACAACCATTTGCTCCAACCGAACCAAGTGATTTAGCAAGTTACAGTGATAACAGATTTATTTTACTGATTGAAACAACTGTATATTTATACCTAAGATGTGGAAATGCCGGCGTTGGACTGGGTGGGTACAATAAGAAGTCTCACAACACCAGGTTAAAGTTCAACAGGTTTATTTGGTAGTATGAGCTACCAAAGCATTGCTTCTTCAGTTGATGAAGGAGTAGTGCTTTGAAAGTTTGTACTACCAAATAAACCTTTGGACTTTAACCTGGTGTTGTGAACTTCTTTAGATATATTACATATATACACATATAGATAGACATAGAAAACAGCAGCAAGGACCAACAGTGTAAAATAATGCGCAAATCATAGAATCACAGAACTATTCCAGTGCAGCCATTCAACCTATCAAGTCTGCACCAACTCTCCGATAGGGCATCTCACCTACGCCCTATCCCTAAAACCCCATGAATTTGCCTTACTAATTCCTCTAACCTACACATCTTGAGATACAAAGAGGCAAGTTAGCACAGTCAATCCACCTAATCAGCACAGCTTTGGAGTGTGGGAGTAAACCAGAAACGCCAAAGCCAAAACAAATATGCAATAACAATAAAATGAAATCAGTGCAACTATGTTTTAGACGCAAAAGTGTTTTGACAAGCATCAAAAATTCTAAAGTCCATTGACTGCCCAAAACACCATACCAATTGTACAATATAAAGACAAACAGCCATTCTCATTATCAATGATAAAACATTCTGCATTTTACAAAATATACGCCTGACCCAGAATTGCAAAGTAATTAATCTGTTAATGTCAGTAAAACGAGGGAAATAATTATCGACTTTAGGAAATATAGAGGATAACATGCCCTGTGTACATTAATGGTGATAAAGTGGAAATGGTCGTGCTTTAAGCTTCTAGATGTCCAGATCACCAACCACCTGTCCTGCTCCCTCCATGCTGACACTCTCGTTAAGAAAGCCTGCCAATGCCTCTACTTTCTCAGGAGGCTAAACAAATTTGGCATGTCCGCTATGACTCTCACCAATTTGCATCATAGAAAGCATCCTTTCTGGACGTATCTCACCTTGCTATGGCTCCTGCTCTGACCAAGACTGCAAGAAACTGCAAAAGGTTCTGAACATAGCTCAGTCCATCATGCAAAGCAGCCTCCCATTCAGTGACTCTGTCTACACTTCCCGTTGCTTTGACAAAGCAGCTAGCATATCAAGGATCCCATGCACCCCAAACATACTGCCACCTTCTTCTGTCTGGTAAAAGATATACTTTACTTATAAAAGCATGGAAATACAGTACAGCATGGACTCAGAACTGGAAGTAGCTAGTTATACAGGTCCCTTGTAGTAAGACTAAACACCCGAAAGCCCATGCTACCAATGACTTCACTTATACATGTTCATATCCGCTAAAGACGTGTTTCAGTGGAGCTGGACTTGTGAATGCAGGAATAGGTTGAGTACCTGCACTGATTACTTCAAAATTCCTTACGTTGCTACCATCATTCAAATTGAAACGTCTCTCCTTATCACGGTAGTCACGAGTACCATCCTCTCTCTTTTCCACTCTCGCTCTGACATCTGGATAGAGCAATCCAGGTGAAACTTCCTACCCATCAATAGTTTAGATGGTGGGAGTTCTGTTGTTGCTTATGGCAGGATACAAACCGGAACAAGAACTGCGAGCGTTTGGTTCTCAAAGGATCACCTGTGATTCTCCTTGATCCACCTTTCAGTGTTTGAACAGCTCACTACAAAACCATTTGGAGCTGGATGAAAAGGTGCAGAAAACATAACGGCATATTCCACTTGTTTGCCTAAACTCTTGGAAAAAAAAATCACTCATTCAGATGACCCAAGGGTCACCTGGATTTGAAATTTCAGCTCAGATGACCCATGGATCACCGAACGTGAAATGTCAGCTCTTTTCTCTCCTAACAGATGCTGCCAAACCTGCTGAGATTTTCCAGTATTTTTTCTTTTGGTTTCAGATTCTGGCATCTGCAGTAATTTGTTTTTATGACTAAAAATGTATGATCCATAAAAGGCCCTGAAAAGTCCACATGAAGTCTAGTCCACAAATAATCAGGCTACTCCCATGAACATAATGATGCTGGTGGTTTGATCTTTTAGTTGATCTGACACTTAGAACAGGATCCTACTTTGTTCTCCAAATCCTGATACACATTTGGCCACGAAACATATGGCCTGGCTAAACTTTTCATTTGGGAGGCACAAGGGTTATCCTCATGAATGTCATCCGAGTTTTTTTTAAGTGACCAGGGGATTGGACCACTACTCTGGACCCCCAAATGATACAACCATTCTGCAAACTCATCTCAGGCCAATCCTGCCGAAGGAATCTCTTTACCTAGGATAGACCAGGGTCTAGTCTGGTCTGGTCTTAATTTGTTTGGCATTCAGTGGATAATGTGGAAGTGTTTTGATTAAGGAAATTGAATCTGCAAGAAATAATTTCTTGGTGATTATGTCAGGTAAAGGAAGGTGACTGAGTGGGTCTATATTTGCATTGTCCTTCACTGCCTGTACACAATGTTATACTGGTAAACTGACAATGTGAGCACCTAATGCTGTATTCTCTCTAAGGCTATAGGAGGAATGCATGTGGATTCACTGAGAAGACTCATCAATTGTTTATGGTCAATACACACAGTGAATGAACAACCATAAAGGTACTGATGAAATAGATTCATAGCAAAAACAGTAGCTAACATTCCTTCTTAGCTGTTGTCAGCATACATGATGCAAAACTAGTGGGTTTTACTGACCCGTCCTCCATCAGATGAGAAAGTACAGCCTCAACACTGCAGGGCAAAGCATGACAGAATGAGGTTTCTATCCTGGTCAAAGTGAGCAGCAGATTAGCTTACTGCAACAATGTTTTTACAACCTTGAAAGCTTTCTTTTGTGCTGGCCCCCACTTTCACTTTGTTTTAGTTAAGTATCAGGTTGGCATCAACACTGTTAAAAGATCTCACAGAAACTTCCCGTAGTAACTTACCATGCCCAAAAATGATCTGTGCTTGGACACTCTTCTGGGGTGGAGCTTCCTTGATAGCTTTGACTTTGCCTTCCACAGGAGACAGACCCTGCACTGAGATTTTGTGCCCCAAGTATCCCACACTCTGTGCCTGGAAGATGCATTTACCATGCTTCAGGCACAGCTCTGCCTCTGAAAATTTCTTTAAACATTTGACCCAGGTTGGTGAGGTGCTTCTTCTCAGCTTTCTCTATGATCAGGATGTTGTCCAAGTAAACTGCTACATGAGAAATCCCTGCAACAGATTGTCCTCTGAAAAACTGCCAAACTGGAGACGACCTTGAAAATCACAGAGTTGTATTTGAATAAACCCCTTGTGAATGTTGATTGTGACATGCTGTTTGAGTCCTCCTCAAAAAAAGCTGCTGGTACGTGTGGCTCATATCAAGCTTTGAGAATGTCTTGCCTCTGGTTAGTGATGAAAACAGATCTTCCACCCTCAGCATTTGGTAAATATCCAATTTGAAGCCTGATTGATGGTAAGTTTGTCATCCCTGCATATATACACCGTACCATCATTTATAAGAATAAGAACAATTGGAGCTGCCTAACGAGAAAATTGAATTAGCTCAATAATCCCATGTCTCTGATGCTGCTCCAATCCCTTCAATTTACCTTCCATGGCATAGAGCACTGTAAGAAGTCTCACAACACCAGGTTAAAGTCCAACAGGTCTATTTGGTAGCAAAAATCACTTGCTTTTGGAGCTGCTCCTTCATCAGGTAAGTGGGAGTTCTGTTCACAAACAGGGCACATAAAGACATGACTTTATCACTGATACTATCTATACTTTCCACTGCCTTGGAAAAGCAACCGGCATAATTAAAGATCCCAGGCACCCTGCTCACACACTTCCATCTTCTTCCATCAGGAAAAAGATGTCTTGAAAGTAATTGTTTGATTCCTTTATTGAAAACCACAAAATTTGCTGTTGAGCAACGCTTTAATTCTCTAATCTCAGGCAGTGATCTGGAGATTATGACCTTTGAGTTTGACTTTCTAATTTAGCACCTAGCCGTTCATAATCCTCAGCAGAACCTCTTTCCTAGTTCTACCTATGTTGTTGGTACCTAGATGAACCACTGGATCCTCCCCCTCCCATCGTAAGTTTCTTTCCACCTGTCAGCAAATGTTCCAAACCTAAGCACTGGACAGGCACAGCTGTCCAAACTCCTGCTCTGGGCTGCAGAGAACTGTGTCCATCTCCCTGACCATTCTGTCCACAATCACCAATATATTTCTATTAACTCTTCATGCTTGAATGGCTTCTTGTACCATAGTCCACCCTGTAGCAACTCTGGCAACAAACCCTGAACGTGTTGGACAACTTCAAAGACTAAGGTTCTTCACCTCTACCTTCTGATGCTTTGGAACGTTTATTATACTAAAGCTATTCCTTTTAAAGCGCAAGACTGTAGTGCTAAATATAATCGTAAGATCCAAGCGGCCAAAAAGATCCCTCAAGTTTCCCCACAAATTCTCCAAAAGCATGTAGGTTAGATGGACTGATCATGGTAAAATTGCCCCTTAACGTCCAAACATATGCTGGTTAGACAGATTAGCTATGGTAAATGCATGGAGTTACTGGCATAGGAGGGGGCCTGCGTAAGATACTCTGTTAGAGTCAGTGCAGACTCAATGGGCTGAATAACCTCCTTCTGCACTCTCGGGAGTCTGTTTCTATAAACATTATCCAACTAAAAAGTATTCCCTCCACCCACTAATAAAACATTAAGAAACAAATATACAAATCCACCCAGAATTAGACTAATTAACCTATTTTAAAAAAACTGTTCCAAAAGATCATCTGACAAAACATTTCCATCAGATACTAGTCAGCTAATGGAAATGAAGCATTTTGTTTTTTGTTCAGATGGACAAACGTCCGTCTGTATTTGTGGTTTTATCAGAATATTATTTTATGTAAAAGTTTATTGAGACATCAGAATGCATTGATAGCAGTGAGCAAAGACTAATGTAATTACTACAATATTATACCCAAACACACAGGAAAAGGGGAACATTGGAACAAGAAGTCATTTAGACCATCAAGCCTGTTCTGTCATTTCATAGGATAATGTCTGATCTTCGATCTAACTCTATATTCTCACCTTGACCCCAGATCCTTAAGTACTTTGGACCACAAAAGTTACAACACCTTTTCTGTTGACTTTTTCTTAATTTCAGTCTAAAAAGTTTGGCTCTAATTTTTAAATTGCGGCTTTTACCCCTAGACATTCAAACTAGGGGAAATGAGTACTTTTGACCCAATCAGTTCCCCTTATTATCTTGAAATCTGGAATCAAATAATCACATCCAAATTCCAGGAAACTCCAGTTTAAGAAATCTCTCCTTGTAGTTTAACGTTTGAAAGTTTAGATGTGGAGATGCCGTTGTTGGACTGAGGTAGGCACACTAAGTAGTCTCACAGTCCAACAGATTTATTTGGTAACACAAGCTTTCATCAGGCAAGTGCCCCTTTACCTGTTGAAGGGTTATGCTTCAAAAGCTTTGTCAATCTAGATGAGTGCAGCTTACTTACTTTATCAATCCAGATGAGTGCAGCTCCAACACTGAGGAAGTTTGACACCATCCAAAACAAAGCAGTCCACCTGACTGGCTCCATCATTCAATCTTCACTCCCTCCACGACTGATACAAAGGCAGCAGTGTGTATATCTATAAGATGCACATCAGCAATTTGCCAATGCTCCTTCAACAACATCCACCAAACCACTAGAAAAAGGACACCACCACCATCTGCAAGACCCCCCTTTCCCGCACACCCAAAGCCACACAACATCCTAACTTGGAACTACACCGCCATTCCTTCACCGTCACTGAGTCAAAATTCTGGAATTTCCTCCTGCACAGCAATCCAGGTGTACCCACATCACATGGATCACAACTGTTCAAGAAACCAACTCACCATCACCTTTTCAAGGGCAATTAGGGTTGGGTCCACCGACCTCTACTTTCTCAGGAGGTAAGGAAATTTTGCATCTCTGCTATGGCTCTCATCAACTATTACAAATGCACATTAGAAAGCATTCTTTCTGGTTGTATCACAGCTCTGTATGGCTCCTGCTCCAACCAAGACAGTAAGAAACTACGAAGAGTTGTGAACGAAGCCCAGTCCATCATGCAAAGCAGCCTCCCATCCACTGACTCAGCATACACTTCCAGCTGCCTTGAAAAAGCAGCTGGCGTAAACAAGACAGAATCCAGGAATCAAATAGAGAATCTGGTGAACTGGTTCTGCAACAATAATCTCTCCCCCAATGTCAACAAAATGAAGGAGATTGTCATTGGCTCCAGGGAGTCGAAAGGAAAACATTCCCCTGTGTACACCAACGGGAACAAAGTAGATAGGGTAGAGAACTTCAATTATTTAGGTGTCCAGATCACCAACGATCTGTCCTAGTCCCTCCATACCGACACTATAGTTAAGGAAGCCAACTAACGCCTCTACTTCCTCAGAAGACTAAGGAAATTTAGCACTTCAGTTACAACTTTCACCAACTTTTATAGATGCACCCAGAATGCATTCTTTCTAGCTCTATCATAGCTTGGTATGGTTCCTGTTCTGTCCAAGATTGCAAAGAACTACAAAAGATTGCGAATGTAGCCCAATTCTTCATGCAAACCAACTCCCCAGCCATTGACTCTGTCTAAATTTCCTGTGGCCTCAGCAAAGCAGTCAATATAACTAAGGACACCATGCACCCCAGCCACACACTCTTCCATCTTTTTCTTTTGGGAAAAAGATAAAAAAAGAGGTCACGTATCAAACAACTCAAAAACAGCTTCTTCCCTGCTGCTGTCAAGACTTTTGAACTTAAACCTTGCATTAAGTTGATCTTTCTCTATACCCCAGCTATGACTGTAGTAGTACATAGAACATAACAGCGCAGAACAGGCCCTTCGGCCTTCGATGTTGCACCGACCAATTAGGAAAAAGCAATGACCCTCCAAACTAAACCATTCCCTTTTCGTCCATAAACTTATCTACTAACCTCTTAAACGCCACCAAACTTGGCGCATCTACAACTGCCGCAGGCAGGGCGTTCCATACCCTAACCACCCTCTGGGTAAAGAACCTACCTCTGATATCTGTCCTATAACTACCACCCCTTAATTTAAAGCTATGTCCCCTCGTGCTAGCTTTCTCCATCCTAGGAAAAAGGCTATCACTGTTCACCCTATCTAAACCTCTCATCATCTTATATGTTTCAATAAGGTCTCCTCTTAGCTGCCTTCTTTCTAACAAAAACAACCTCAAATCCCTCAGCCTCTCCTCATAAGACCTGCCCTCCATACCAGGCAACATTCTGTACTCTCTCGTTTCCTTCTCTATGAATGGGATGTTTTGTCTACATAACGTGCAAATAGTACTTCTTACTGTATGTTAATACAAGTGACAATAATAAATCAAATCAAGGACCTCACGCACCACAAGCGCACACTCTTCCATCTGAGGTCACATACCAACCAACTCAAGAACAGCTTCTTCCTTGCTGTTCTCAGAGTTGAATGGATCTCACATATTAAATTGATCTGTCTATACCCTAGCTCTGACTGTAACACTACATTCTGCTACTTTCTCCTTCCCTCCTCTATGAACAGTATGCTTTGTCTGTAAAGCACATTAGAATAGTATTTTTCATTGTATGTTAATATGTGTCAATAATAAATCAAATCAAAATCAATAAATACTGGCGTGGTGGAATGGACCCATGTCCCTTAAACAAATAAAAAAAATTCCAGCAAATCTATAGACACACACATGAATAAAGATAAACACGATACAGTAAAGTTTTATGATACATATACATCTAATTGTATGCACGTGCATTTCATCATATCCATACATCTATATAAATAAAGCGTAAGAACAATTGCTGCAAGGTACTTTAAGACAAAATAAACAAACATGTTGCTCATTTAATACCAAAATTTTTATTGTGTTTTAAAATAAACAAATGGACAAATCAAAACGTTTTGTTAAAATAGAATTGGCTGATAATCAGTTGTTAAAGAGACTGGAGCAGTTAGTCCAGTGGATGGAGCAGTCACCCCAGACTAGAGCAGTGGGTCCAATGGATAGAGCAGTGGCTCCAGCAGCCAGCGCAATAGCAGTGCGTGGCCAAGTTCCCCTCCAATTCGATTTTTAAGTTTGCTGACGAGACTACTGAAGGAGGGGGCGGTTGGGAGGGGTTGGATTGCAAACAACGATGATACAGAGTACAGGAATGATACAGAGAAACTGGTGCAACAACAATCTCTCCCACAACGTAAACAAAACGAAGGAGATTGTCATCAGTTTCACGAAGCATAAGAGAGGACAAAGTAGAAAGGGTTGACAGCTTCAAGTTTTTAGGTGTCTAGATCACCAACAACTGTCCTGTATGGGGGGACCAACACTATAGTTAAGAACTAAGGAAATGTGGCATGTCAGCTATGACTTTCACCAACTTTTACAGATGCACCATAGAAAGCATTCTTTTTTGTTATATCACAGTTTGATAAAACCGCTGAACATGGCGCTATCTCCCTCCCTCCCAACTGCTCTACCCAAGACCATAAAAGATCGTGAATGTAGCCCAATCCATCATACAAACCAGCCTCCCATCCACTGACTCTGTCTACACTTAGCGCTGCCTTGGCAAAGCAGCCAGCACAATTAAGGACCCCATGCAGCCCATACGTTCTCTCTTCCACCTTGTTCCTTTGGGAAGGAGATATAAAAGTCTGAGGTCACGTACCAACTGACTCAAGAACAGTTTCTTCCCTACTGTCAGACTTTTGAATGGACCTACCTTGCATTAAGTTGATCTTTTTCTACACACTAGCTATGACTGTAACACTACACTCTCTCATTTATTCTGTATGGACGGTATGCTCTGTCCGTATAGTGCACAAGAAACAACACTTTTCACCATACGTTAATTCGTGTGACGATAATAAATCAAATCAAAACCAGTGAGTCCAGCGGCCGGAGCAATGGGTCGAGCGGCCAGGAGAATGGTTGCAGTGGCCAGAGGAGTAGTGGGGTCAGTGGCCGGAGGAGTGACCCCCGGGCAGCAGCAGTGGGGATCATGCCCGGAGTAGTGACCCCAAGCCGGAGCAGTGACCCGGGCAGCACAGTGGGTCCAGTGGCCGGAGCAGTGACCCCGGGCCGGAGCAGTGGGTCCAGTGGCCGGAGCAGTGACCCCGGGCCGCAGCAGTGACTCCAGGGGGTCCCGGCTCTATTGTGCGGTTGGGAGGGAGGGAGATAGCCGGCGCCATGTTGAGCCGCGGTGTCGGTGCCGGGCGGGCGGAGGGGGGCCGGAGCCCTCAGTGCGGCTGTCCCTCAGCGTGTGTGTCCCTCACTACCTCCGTCACTCACTCCGCCTCCCGCTTTCACTCACTCTCTCTCGGCTGCATTTACTTACTTCCTGTTTTCAGGTCCGGGCACTTTTTCAGCGAGAGACCAGGATGATGAAATGCCAGGATGCAGACACAGAGAGACGGAGAGCCGCTCTCCCTGCCGCCGCCCGCCCGCCGGAAACACCCTCCCCTCACACATACACCTCACATCCGCCCCGACACCATGGCAACGCGGCCTGCAGCAGCCCAAAGCCTGCAGCTCTCCGAGCCAAACTCCAGCCCCGCATTCAACTGGCTCCCCCACAAACCTTCCTCCCCCCCACCCCCCCTTCCTCCCCCCCCCCCCCACCCCCCCTTCCTCCCCCCCACCCCCCCCCCCCTACCCCCCCAACCCGCCCACACCTTCCTCCCATCTCACCCCACCCCCCCACACCCCCCCACCCCCCCCCTCCCAACCCACCCCCCCTTCCTCCCCCCACCCCCCTTCCTCCCCCGCACCCCCACCACCCCCTTCCATCCCCCCCCCATCACCCCCCACACCCCCCCTTGCCCCCCCCCCACACCCCCCACCCACCCCCCTCCCCCCCCCACCCAACCAACCCCCCTTTTCCTCCCCCCCACACCCCCCCTTATCCTCCCCCCACACCCCCCTTACCTCCCCCCACCCCCACCCTTCTCCCCCCCCCACCCCCTCCTTCTTCCCCCCCACCCCCCCTTTTCCCCCCCACCCCCCCTTTCTTCCCCCCCACCCCCCCTTCTTCCCCCCCACCCCCCCTTCTTCCCCCCCCACCCCCCCCTTCTTCCCCCCACCCCCCCTTCTTCCCCCCCACCCCCTTCTTTCCCCCCCCACCCCCCCCTTCTTCCCCCCCCCCCACCCACCCCCCCCTTCTTTTTCCCCCCACGGGGCCCCCCCTCTTTCCCCCCCCACCCCCCCCTCTTCCCCCCCCCACCCCCCCTCTTCCCCCCCCAACCCCCCACCCTTCCCCCCCACCCCCCTTCTTCCCCCCCCCCCACCCCCCCCCTTCCCCACCCCACCCCCCCCCCCCCCCTGTCTTCCCCCCCCCCCCCCGTCTTCCCCTCCCCCCCCTTCGCCCCCCCCCGCCCACCCCCCTCCCCCCTCCCCCGCCCCAAACTCCCCCCCCCTCACCCCCCTACCCCCCCCCTCCCCCAACCCCCTCCCCCCGCCCCCCCTCGCCCCCCGCCTCCCCCCCCCCCGCCCACCCCCCCCCCCCCCCCCCCCACCCCCCGCCTCACCCCTCCCTCCCCCCCCCCACACCCCCCCCCCCCCCCCTCCCCCCCCCCCGCCCACCCTCCCGCCCCCCCCGCCCACGCCCCCCCTCCCCCCACTCGCCCACCCCCCCCCTCCCCCCCCTCCCCCCTCCCCCCCCCCCCCACCGCCCACCCCCCAGCTTTCCACCTCCCCTCCCTCCCCCCCCGCCACCCCCCTCCCCCCCCGCCCACCCCCCGCCCCACCCCCCTCCCCCGCCCTACCGCCCACCCCCCCCCTCCCCCCCCCGCCCACCCCCCTCCCCCCGCCCACCCCCCCCTCCCCCCTCCCCTCCCCCCCCCACCCCCCACCCCCCCCCCCCCCCCCCCCCCTCCCCCCCCCCGCCCCACCCCACCCTCCCCCCCGCCCACCCCCCCCCCCCCCCCCCGCCCACCCCCCCCACCCCCCCCCCCACCCCCCCCCCCTCACCCCCACCCCCCCACCACCCCCCCATGACTCCCCACCCCCACACCCTCCCCGCCCACCCTCCCCCCCCTTGTCTCCCCCCCCCGCCCACCCCCCCTCCCCCCCTCCCCCCCCCCACCCCCGCCCCCCCACTCCCCCGCCCACCCCCCCCCCCCCGGCCCACCCCCCCTCCACCCCCCCCCCCCACCCCCCACGCCCCCTCCCCCCCCGCCCACCCCCCCTCCCCCCCCCGCCCTCCCCCCTCGCCCACCACCCCCCCTCCCCCCCCCGCCCCCACCCCCCTCCCCCCCCGTCCCACCCCCCTCCTCCCCCCCGCCCTACCCCCCCCCCACCCCCCGCCCCCCCCCCCGCCCCCCGCCTTCCCCCCCCCCGCCCACCCCCCTCCCCCCCCTGCCCACCCCCCCTCCCCCCCCGCACACCCCTCTTCCCCCCCCGCCCACACCCCCTCCCCCCCCGCCCACAACCCCCTCCCCCCCCGCCCACCCCCCCGCCCACCCCCCCCCCCCCCCCCCCCCCCCGCCCCACGCCCCCCCCCCCGCCCCCCCGCCCACCCCCCCCCCCCCCGCCCACCCCCCCCCCCCCCCGCCCACCCCCCCTCCCCCCCCCTCCCCCACGCCCCCCCTCCCCCCCCCCCCCCGCCTCCCCCCTCGCCCCCGCCTCCCCCCCTCCCCCCCGCCTCCCCCCCCTCACCCCCCCCTCCCCCCCGCCTCCCCCCCCCCCCCCCCGCCTCCCACCCTCCCCCACGCCCCCCCTCCCCCCGCCCCCCTCCCCCCCGCCCCCTCCCCCCCTGCCCCCCCCGCCCCCCTGCCCCCTGCCCCCCCTCCCCCCCCCCCCTCCGCCCCTCCGCCCCACCCACCTCCGCCCCCACCACGGGGACCCACCCCCTTCCCCCCCCCACTGCTCCCCCCCCCTCCCCCTCCTCCCCCACTCCCCCCCACTCCCCCTCCTCCCCCCACTCCCCCCCCTCACGCCCCCACTCCCCCCTCCTCCCCCCCTTCCCCCCCTCCCCCCCCCCCACTGCCCCCTCCTCCCACCCACTCCCCCCACTCCCCCTCCTCCCCCCACTCCCACTCACCCTCCTCCCCTCCATCGCCCCCCTCCCCCTCCTCCCCCACTCCCCCCTCCTCCCCCCACTCCCCCCACTACTCCCCTCCTCCCCCACCTCCCCCTACTGCCCCCACTGCCCCCTCCTGCCCCAACTCCCCCTCCTGCCCCCCACTCCCCCTCCTGCCCCCCTCCTCCCCCCTCCTGCCCCCACTTCCCCCTCCCTGCCCCAACTCCCCCCCTCCTGCCCCCACTCCCCCTTCCTGCCCCCACTCCCCCTCCTGCCCCCCCACTCCCCCCACTCCCCCTCCTGCCCCCACTCCCCCTCCTGCCCCCCACTCCCCCTCCTGCCCCCACTCCCCTCCTGCCCCCACTCCCCCTCCTGCCCCCACCACCCCCCTCCTGCCCCCCACTCCCCTCCGCCCCCCCACACTCCCCCTCCCCCTCCCCGCCCACTCCCCTCCTCCCCCTCCCTCCCCCCAACCCCCTCCTCCCCCCACTCCCCCTCCTCCCCCACACTCCCCCTCCTCCCCCCACTTCTCCCCCCTCCCCACTCCCCACTCCCCCCCGCCCCCACTCCCCCTCCTCCCCCCCACTCCCCCTGCCTCCCCCCACTCCCACTGGTTCCTCCCCCACTCCCCCTCCTCCCCCACACTGCGGCGGCGCCTCACGGCCCCGCCCCACTCCCGCCGGACGCCCCCACCCGGCCACAACCACTACCCCCATGGGCCCTCCCCCCACTCCACCCCCCTCCCCCCACTCCCCCTCCTCCCCCTCCCCCTCCTCCCCCACTCCCCCTCCTCCCCCCAGCTCCCCCTCCTCCCCCTTCCGCCCCCCACTTCCCCCCCTGCCACACTCCCCCCCCACTCCCCCTCCTCCCCCACTTCCCCATCCTCCCCCCCACTCCCCCACTTCCTCCCCCCACTCCCCCTCCTCCCCCCACTCCCCCTCCTCCCCCCACACCGTCCCCTCCTCCCCCCACTCCCCTCCTCCCCCAACTGCCCCCTCCTCCCCCACTTCCCCCTCCTCCTCCCCCCTCCCCTCCCCTCCCCCCACTCCCCCCCCCCCCCTCCC
Organism: Sphyrna mokarran; assembly: GCA_024679065.1. Lineage (NCBI taxonomy): Eukaryota > Metazoa > Chordata > Chondrichthyes > Carcharhiniformes > Carcharhinidae > Sphyrna > Sphyrna mokarran. Next base: position 50,251,296 of record JAGIQG010000019.1, read on the forward strand.
CCACTCCCCTAAACCCCCTCCTCTCCCCCTCACTCCCCCCCCCCCCACTCCCACCCCTCCCCCACTGCCCCCCCTCCCCCCACTCCCCCCCACTCCCCCCCTCACCCCACTCCCCCCCCCTCCCCCCCTCCCCCCCCGCCCATCCCCCCCCCCCCCCCCCCTCCCCCCCCCGCCCCCCCCCCTCCCCCCCCCCCCCCCCCACCCCCCCTCCCCCCCCCCTCCCCCCCACTCCCCCCCCGCCCACCCCCCCTCCCCCCCCCCCCCCGCCCACCCCCCTTTCCCCCCCCACCCCCCCTCCGCCCCCCCCCCGCTCCACCCTCCCCCCCCCCCCGCCCCCCCCGCCACCCCCCCCCCCGCCCCCCCCCCCCCCCCCTCCACCCCCCCGCCCCCCCCTCCCCCCCCCCCCGCCCCCCCCCTCCCCCCCCCCCCTCCTCCCCCCCCCGCCCCCCCCCCCTCCCCCCCCCCCCCCTTCCCCCCCCCTCCACCCCCCCTCCCCCCCCCGCCCACCCCCCCCCCCCCCCGCCCCACCCCCTCCCCCCCCCCCCACCCCCCCCCCCCCCTCCCCCCCGCCCACACCCCCTCCCCCCCCGCACCACACCCCCCTCCCGGCCCCCCCCTGCCCCACACCCCCTCCCCCCCGCCCCCCCCCCCCGCCCTCCCCCCTCCCCCCCCCGCCCACCCCCCTTCCCCCCCGCCCACACCCCTCCCCCCCGCCCCACCCCCTCCCCCCCCCCGCCTCCCCCCCGTCCCCCCCCCGCTCCCCCCTCCCACCCCCCCTCCCCCCCCCCCTCCCCGCCCCCCCTCCCCCCCCCCTCTCCCCCCGCCCACCCCGCCCCCCCCCTCCCCCCCCGCCTCCCTCCCCCCCCCCCTCCCCCCCTCCCCCCCCCCCCCTCCCCCCCGCCTCCTCCCCCTCGCCCCCCACCCCCTGCCCCCCTGCCCCCCCCCCCCGCCCCCCTGCCGGCCACCTCCCGCCCCTGCCCCCCTCCTGCCCCCCCCCCCCTGCCCCCACCCCCCTCCGCCCCCACCCACCTCTGCCCCCACACCCCACCCCCCTCCCCCTCCTCCCCCCACTCCCCCCTCCTCCTCCCCCCACTCCCCCCCTCCTCCCCCTCCCACTCCCCCTCCTCCCCCCTCCCTCCCCCCACTTCCCCCTCCTCCCCCCACTCCCCCTCCCCCCCACTCCCCCCTGCCCCCCCCTCCCCCCCCCCCCCTCCTCCCCCTTCCTCCACCCCTACCCCCACCCCCCACTCCCCTCCTCCCCCCTCCCCTCCCCTCCCCTCCACCCTCCCCCCACTCCCCTCCTCCCCCCATCTCCCCCCACTCCCCCTCCTCCCCCCACTCCTCCCCCTGCCCCCCACCCCCTCCTGCCCCCACTCCCCCTCCTGCCCCCACTCCCCCTCCTGCCCCCGACTCCCCCTCCTGCCCCCACTCCCCCTCCCTGCCCCCACTCCCCTCCTGCCCCCCATCCCCCACTGCCCCCACTCCCCCTCCTCACCGCCCCTCCTCCTGCCCCCCACTCCCCCTCACTCCCCCCACTCCCCTCCTGCCCCCCCCCCTCCTGCCCCCACTCCCCCTCCCCCCTGCCCCTGCCCCCACTGCCCCCACTCCCCCTCCTGCCCCCACTCCCCTCCTGCCCCCCCCCCCACTCCCCCTCCTCCCCCCACTGCCCCTCCTGTGCCCCACTCCCTTCCCCCCCCCCTCCCCCTCCTGCCCTCCACTCCCCCTCTGCCCCCCCCCTCCTCCCCCACTCCCCCTCCTTCCCCCCACCCCCTCCCCCTCCTCCCGCACCACTCCCCTCCTCCCCCACTCCCCCTCCTCCCCCCACTCCCCCCTCCCCCCACTCCCCCTCCTCCCCCCACTCTTCCCCCTCTCACCCCCCCACTCCACCCCCTCCCCCTCCTCCCCACTCCTCCCCTCCTCCCCCCGACTCCCCCCCTCCCCCCACTCCCCCCCTCCCCCACTCGCTCCCCCCACTCCTCCCCCCTCCCCCTCCCCCCCCTGTCCCCCCTCCCCCCACTCCCCCTCCTCCCCCCACTTCCCCCCTCCTCCCCCCACTCCCCCTCCTCCCACCCACTCCCCCTCCTCCCCCCCCTCACCCTCCTCCCCCTCCTCCCCCTCCCCTCCTCCCCCCACTCTCCCTCCTCCTCCTCCTCCCCCGCTCACCCTCCTCCTCCCCCCCACCTCTCCCTCCTCACCACCCTCCTCCCCTCACCCTCCTCCCCCTCACCCTCCTCCCCCATCACACTCCTCCCCCCCCCACCCTCCTCCCCCCTCCCCCTCCCCCCCCCCACCCCTCCTCCCCCCCACCCTCCCACCCCCTCCCACTGTCCCCCCACCCCCCCCCCCCCCCTTTCCCCCCCCGCCCCCCCTCCCCCCTCCTCCCCCCCCCGCCCCCCCTCCCCAGTTCCTCTCCCCCTCCCCCCTTACCCCCCTCCCCCTTTCCCCCCCCCCTCCCCACTCCCCCCCTCCCCACTCTCCCCCCCCTCCCCTCTCCCCCCCCCTCCCCACTCTCCCCCCCCTCCCCACTCCTCTCCCCCACCTCCCCACTCTCCCCCCCTCCCCACTCCCCCCCTCCTCCCCACTCTCCCCACCCTCCCCCCCCCTCCCCCCTCCCCCATCTCCCCCGCGCTCCCGTCCCCTCCCCCCGCTCCCCCCTCCCCGCTCTCCCCCCCCTCCCCGCTCTCCCCCCCTCCCCGCTCTCCCCCCCCCCCCGCTCTCCACCCCCCCCCCCCCTCCCGCTCTACCCGCCCCCCTCCCCGCTGCTCCCCTCAGCACCCCCCCCCCCCCCCTCCCCGCTCTCCCCCCTCCCCCCCCCCCTCCCCGCTCTCCCCCCCCTCCCCGCTTCCTCCCCCCCCACCCCCTCCCCTGCTCTCCCCCCCCTCCCCGTTCTCCCCCCCCTCCCCGCTCCTCCCCCCCCTCCCCGCTCTCCCCCCCTCCCCACTCTCCCCCCCCCTCCCCACTTCTCCCCCCCTCCCCACTCTCCCCCCCCCTCCGCCACTCTCCCCCCCCGCCCCACTCCCCAACTCCTCCTCCCCCCCCTCCCCACTGCTCCCCCCCCACTCCCCACCTCTGCCCCCCCCTCCCCACTCCCTCCCCACTCTCCCCCCCCCCCCGATCCCCACATCTCCCCCCCCCCTCCCCACTCTCCCCCCGGCCCCCCCACATCTCCCCAGACCTCTCCACCCTCCCCCTCCCCCACCTCCCCCCCCCCCTCCCCAATCTCCCCCCCCCCTCCCCACTCCTCCCCCCCCCTCCCCACTCCCCCCCGCCACACCACCACACCACCACCACAAACTATTATTTTTTAATCACTTTATTTATTCATTAATCACAAGTAAGGCTTACGTTAACACTGCAATGAAATTCCCCTAGTCGCCACGTTCCCGTACCTGTTTGGGTACACTGAAAGAAGTCTGCAACACCAGTTTTAACCGATTTCGGTTGGATTTAAAACTGGTGTTGCAGATCTCTTACTGTGCTTACGCCAGTCCAACGCCGGCATCTCTACATCATGGGTACACTGAGGCAGAATTTAGCATAGCCCAATGCACCCTAACCAGCACGTCTCTCGGATGGTAGGAGGAGACTGGAGGAAACCCATGCAGACACGGGGAGAATGTGCAAACTCCACACAGACAGCGACCTAAGCCAGGTATTGAATCCAGGTCTCTGAGGCGGCAGTGCTAACCCAGTTTGGCACCGTGCCGCCCCCGTCTGCCTTCCAGATTCTGCCCTCCACCGTGTTTGTAAAACATTGTTGTCGACCACAGACCTCGTCATCACAATTAAACTGCTAATATTGGGAATCTGAAATAACAACTCATGCTGGAAGAAGGGCAGCATGATCTGTAGGACAAAAGCACAGTGTTAACATTTCACATTGAAGACACTTCATCAGAGGCAGAGATCTCTCTGCAGCACAGAAAAGACACTGCAACACGTGGACTTCAACAAATCCAAATGAGAAAACAGTTGATTCCAGTTTGTATACATAAAGGAATGGCCACAAGAGGATGCTATTCACTTCTCCCTGCTGAATGAAAATGCTACACTCAAGTTAAAAGTCTAACATTTACAAATCATTGGTTTCCTCTTCGAGGATACAAAGGAATGCAAAAAGAACAGGAGTAGGCTATTCGATCTCTTAAATCTATTGCCCCATTCTATTCCATGGCTGGTCCTACCTGAGCACCATTTTCCCACATTTCCCCATATGCCTTGATGTATTTAATATCTCAAAATCTATCAAGCTCCATCTTGAACATACTCAATTGTGGAACCTCCACAAGCCTCTAGGCTAGAGAATTCCAAAGATTTAACACCTTCTGAGTGAAAGCATTCATACTCCTTGCAATCCTGAATAGGCTACCCTTTATTCTGAAACTGGCTGGAATTTTACTGGCACGCTCACCTGAGGCTCATAGGATCATGCCCGAGATCAATGGAGAATGCCTCGCCTGCCCTGAAATTGGGGCGTGCATGCTAGTAAATTCAGGGCCTCTGTCTCTAGACCCTCAAGCCTGGAGAAACATCTTTCTTGCATTTACCCTGTAGAGCTGTGTAAAAATTTTGAATAATTCAATGAAATTACCTCTCATTCTAAATTCTAGGCCAGTGGTTCCCAACGGTGGTTGGTGGTTGGGGTGGTTGTGGGGTGGTGTTGGTGTGTTTTTGGTTTGGTTGGGTTGTTGTGTGGTTTGGGTTTTTTGGTGGGTTTTGGTGTTGTTTTTTTTGGTGTGTGGTTGGTGTTGGGGTGGTGTGGTACTGCTGTTTCACAGCTCCAGTGTCCTTCATTCAATTACTGGCTTGGGTCACTGTCTGTATGGAGTTTGCATATCCTCCTCATGTCTGCATGGGCTTCCTCCATGCGCTCTGGTTTCCTCCTACAATCCGGATGTGTGGATTCGGTTGATTGGCCATGCTAAAATTGCCCCATTAGTGTCCTCAATATGTAGGTTAGAGGGATTAGTGGGATAATGTGTCAGGATATGGGGTAGGGCCTGGGTGGGATTGTGGTCAGTGCAGACTCAATGGGCTGAATCTGCATTGTAGGGATTCTATGATTCTATGAAGCGCCGGATTGTGGCAACTGAAGGAATTTCACAGTAACTTAATTGTAGTGTTAATGTAAGCGTTACTTATGATTAATAAATAAACTTTAAACTTTTTTTAAAAATGCAATTATGTGTATCCTGTATAGACAAACAAACAGTTAAAGGTATGAGATGCAAAAATAATTTCAAAAAGTATTCAGCGTACTTAGTGCCATGTGACAAGGAGAGAGTCCCAAAGATTCAGTTGCTGAAGAAGTTAAGCATGACGGATAGAAAGGATTTCTACTGCTGACTTTAGAAGTATGATCAGTATTATGAAAGATAGCAGAATGAGTTTGGCCTTGACAAATGCTGCAATACCATCATGCCCAGGTCTCATAGTGTTGCTTATCCATACATCTCATCTGGTTCCAGGAGGGATCCTGGGTGGTTGGGGTGCTGAGAGGGATGAGAGTGGGGGGGTTATGGAGGAGAGTTGTGAAGCACAGCGGCGTACGGGTGGGGAGGGGCATGGTTTGAAATGCGTATACTTTAATGCAAGGAGTATTCGCAATAAGGGGGAGGAACTTGCAGCTTGGACCAGTACCTGGAACTTCGATGTTGTGGCCATTTCAGAGACTTGGGTAGAGCAGGGACAGGAATGGATGTTGCAGGTTCCGGGGTACAAATGCTTTAGTCGGAGTAGAGAAGGAGGTAGAAGGGGGGGAGGAGTGGCATTATTGGTCAAAGACTGTATCACGGTGATAGAAAAGAAGTTTGATGAGGACTTGTCTGTTGAGGTAGTATGGGCTGAGATTAGAAACAGGAGAGGAGAGGTCACCCTGTTGGGAGTCTTTTACAGACCTCCTAATAGTTCTAGTGAGGTTGAGGAAAGGATTGCAAAGTCAATTCTGATTAGGAGTGAAAGTAGTAGGGTAATTGTGATGGGGGACTTTAACTTTGCTAATATTGATTGGAATAGCTATAGCTCTAGCTCGTTAGAGGGGTCAGTTTTCGTACAGAGTGTGCAGGAAGGTTTTTTGACTCAGTATGTAGATAGGCCAACTAGAGGTGAGGCTACATTGGATTTGGTGCTGGGCAATGAGCCAGACCAGGTGTTAGGCTTGGAAGTTAGTGAACATTTTGGTGATAGTGACCACAATTCGGTTACGTTCACCTTAGTGATGGACAGGGATAGGCATGAAGCTGGGGGCAGTAGTTATAGCTGGGGGAAGGGTAATTATGAGGCCATCAGGAGAGAATTAGGGTGCATAGATTGGACTAGGAAACTACAGGGACTGGGAACATCTGGAATGTGGTGCTTATTCAAGGAGCAGCTGCTGCGAGTCCTTGATAAGTATGTCCCTGTCAGGCAGGGAGGAAATGGTCGAGTAAGAGAGCCTTGGTGTACTGAAAAAGTTGATTTGCTGGTTAAGAAGAAAAAGGAGGCTTATGTCAGGATGAGGCTTGAAGGCTCAGTTAGTGCAATGGATAGCTATAGATTAGCCAGGAAGGAGGTAAAAAGTGAATTGAGGAGAGCTAAGAGGGGACACGAGAAGATTGTTGGCTGATAGGATTAAGGAGAATCCTAAAGCTTTCTTTCGATATGTTAAGAATAGAAGATTGGTTAGGGCAAGATTAGGGCCAGTCATAGACAGCAGTGGGAAGTTGTGCGTGGAGCCTGAAGAGATTGGTGAGGCACTGAATAAATATTTCTCTTCGGTATTCACGCAGAGTGCTGGAAATGTAGCTATGGAGAGCACTGAGGTACAGGGTTGCAAATTGGGAAGTATTGTAGTAGATAGGGAGGATGTGTTAGAAATTCTCGAGGGTTTGAAGTTGGATAAGTCCCCTGGGCCGGACGGGATTTACCCTAGGATTCTCTGGGAGGCAAGAGAGGAGATTGCAGAGCCTCTGGCTCTGATCTTCAGGTCGTCGTTGGTTACGGGTGTGGTTCCGGAGGACTGGAGGATAGCGAATGTGGTCCCATTGTTTAAGAAGGGGAAGAGAGACCTTCCAGGAATTATAGGCCAGTGAGTCTTACTTCTGTTGTGGGCAAGGTATTGGAGAGAATTATTAGGGATAGGATTTATAGTTATTTAGAGAGAAATGAATTGATTGGGGATAGTCAGCATGGTTTCGTGAAGGGTAGGTCATGCCTTACTAACCTCATTGAGTTTTTTGAGAAAGTGACCAAAGAGGTGGATGGGGGTAAGGCGGTTGATGTAGTATATATGGACTTTAGTAAGGCGTTTGATAAGGTGGCCCATGGAAGACTTCTACAGAAAATGCAGATGTGTGGAATAGAGGGTGATTTAGCTAATTGGATTAGGAATTGGCTGGCAGATAGAAGACAGAGGGTGGTGGTTGATGGGAGATATTCATCGTGGAGTTCGGTGACGAGTGGTGTGCCTCAGGGGTCTGTTTTGGGGCCCCTGCTGTTTGTAATTTTTATAAATGATCTGGATGAGGGTATTGAGGGATGGATCAGTAAATTTGCAGATGACACTAAAGTTGGTGGAGTGGTAGATAGTGAAGAGGGGTGTTATAGTTTACAGAGTGACTTGGACAAGTTGCAGAGCTGGGCCGAGAGGTGGCAAATGGAGTTTAATGTGGAAAAGTGTGAGGTAATGCACTTTGGCAGGAACAATAAATGTGTAGAGTATAGGGCTAATGGTAGGGCTCTTAATAGTGTTGAGGAACAGAAGGATCTTGGTGTATGTGTCAATAGATCCCTGAAAGTAGGCAGTCAAGTGGATAAAGTTGTTAAGAAGGCATATGGAGTCTTAGCTTTTATTGGTAGGGGGATTGAATTTAGGAGCCGCAGCATCATGTTGCAGCTGTACAAAACTCTAGTGCGGCCGCACTTGGAGTATTGTGTGCAGTTCTGGTCGCCACATTATAAGAAAGATGTGGAGGCATTGGAGAGGGTACAGAGGAGGTTTACCAGGATGTTGCCTGGTATGGAGGGCAGGTCCTATGAAGAGAGGTTGAAGGATTTGAGGTTGTTTTCGTTAGAAAGGAGGCGGCTAAGAGGGGATCTTATTGAAGCATATAAGATGATTAGAGGTTTAGATAGGGTGGACAGTGATAGCCTTTTTCCTAGGATGGAGAAAGCTAGCACGAGGGGACACAGCTTTAAATTAAGGGGTATGAGTTATAGGACGGATATCAGAGGTAGGTTCTTTACTCAAAGAGTGATTAGGGAGTGGAATGCCCTGCCTGCAGCTGTTGTAGATGCGCCAAGTTTGGTGGCGTTTAAGAGGTTAGTTGATAAGTATATGGAAGAGAAGGGAATGGTTTAGTTTGGAGGGGCATTGCTTTTTATTTTGGTCGGCACAACATCGAAGGCCGAAGGGCCTGTTCTGTGCTGTAATGTTCTATGTTCTATGTTCTATGTTCTACACGAGAAGCTACAAAACCTTGCACCTGTGTTGTCACACATGGAGGTGGTTCCTCTGGCTGCCACACTGAGCCAGCCTGTAGGCCATTGATGGCTGTCTCTTGGAATCTAAGGGCATGAGCAAACTGAGACCACACTATCTTGTTGATTTGATTTGATTCACTATTGTCACATGTATTGGGATGCAGTGAAAAGTATTGTTTCCTGTGAGCTCAACAGACAAAACATGTCATTCATAGAATACATAGAGAAGGAGGAAAGGAGAGGGTGCAGAATATTGTGTTACAGTCATAACTAGGGAGACTGTTCAGCCTAATATTAGGTCCATTCAAATGTCTGATGCAGCAGGGAACAAACTGATCTTGAATTGGTTGATATGTGATCCCAGACTTTTGTGACTTTTTCCTGTTGGAAGAAGGTGGATGAGAGAATGTCTAGGATGTGGGGTCCTTGATTATGCTGGCTGCTTTTCCAAGGCAGTGGGAAGTGTAGATAGACTCAATGGATGGGAGGCTGGTTTGTGTGATGAACTGGGCTGCTTTCACAATCTTTTGTAGTTTCTTGCAGTCTTGGTATGGCAGGAGTCATACCAAGATGGGACATATTTGAAAAGGATGCATTTCTGCCAAATTCTATGCACTGAATTCTATGCGTTATAAATTCATGCCGAATTTCCTTAACTCCTGAGAAAGTGGGCTTTCTTAACTATAACATTGGCATGGAGGGACAAGGACAGTTTATTGATGATCTGGACTCATAGAAGCTCTCAATCATTTCCACTTCATCACAGTCATAGACAGGGACATGTCTTCCACAATGCTCCTTGAAGCCGATGACTATCCCTTTCATTTTACTGACATTGAGGGAGAGATTACCATCACGCCAATTCATCAGATTCTCTTTTTCTTTCCTATACTCTGCCTTGTAATTGTTTGAGATCTGACTTACTACGGTGGTGTCATCAGTGAACTTGAAAATCAAATTGGAGCAGCATTTGGCCACACGTCACACGTTAATATAAGAGGCATAGTAAGATGCTGAGGACACAGCTTTGCAGGTTACCTGTGTTGTGGATAATCACAGACCACCACATCATTGTCATTGTCTATCTTTAATGATGGATTGGGAAATCTAGGATCCAGTTGAAGAGGGAAGAGCTGAGCCTTAAGCCGTGGAGTTTGGAGATGAGTTTTGTTGGGATAATGGTGTTGAAGGCTGAACTGTACTCAACAAATAGAAGTCTAACACAAGTGTCCTTGCTATCCAGGTGTTCCAGGATTAAGTGTAGGGCCAGGGAGATGATGTCTGCTGTGGACCTGTTGTGGCAATAGGTAAACTACAGTGGATTCAACAATCTGGGAGACTGGGGTTGATGTGTCCATGACTAACCTTTCAAAGCACTTCATAATGATGGATGTCAGAGCCACCGGGCAGTAATCATTAAGTATGTTGCCTGGCTTTTCTTTGGTTCAGGGAAGATCATCTTCTTGAAGCATGTAGAGACCTCACATCTATGTAAGGAGAGGTTAAAGTTGTTTGTGAATAACCCAGGCAGCTGGTCCATGCAGGATCTAAGTGTTCGTCCAGGTACCCCATCTGGTCCAGTCGTTTCCTGTGGGTTTGTTTTCAAGAAGACTGATCTGACATCTGCGATGGTTGTTATAATGTAACCAGTGGCAAAATGGTATGGTGGTCAGCTGAAGCAGATGGAGATTGTGGTGAGCTTGTGTGGCTGAGGGCCCGAGTGTTATGTAATGAAGTTTCTTCATTAAACCTTTTTCTTTGATTTACTTTGTGAAGTTAGTTATCTTATTGCTTGCAACTGAACTTTCCTTACTGCTGGATAAACAATGGTGACCTCAGATACCAATTCAGCTGAGATTTCTGGGGCAGATGACGTCCTCTCGCTGACCTCTTGTTCAAAATGAGCATAGAATGCGTTGAGCTTGTTGGTGCATTATTGTTGGTGATTCCACACACCTTCTTCACCTTGTAGCCTGTTATGTTGTGTAAACCTGCCATAGTCAGCGGGGGTCTGTGTGGCTAGCCCAGTACTCTTGCTTGTTTCGGTACTGTCTCTTGGCATCTTTGATGGGGCTTCATGAATCAAGATTTCTTGTATAGGTCAGGGTCACCTGACTTGAATACCTCAGATCTGGACTTCAGTCAGCAGTGGATGTCCATGTTCAACAGTGGTTTCCGATTGGAAAACATGCGGATTTGCTTCTTTGACACATAGTCTTCTACACACTTACTAATGAAGTCTGTTATTGCAGTGGTGTACTCGTTCAGATTGGTTGCTGAGTTCTTAAATATTGACCAATCCACTGATTCGAAGCAGTGCCACATGAGATCACCCAATTCCTCACGCCAACATTGCAGAACTTTCTTTATCAGATTCCCCCGCTTTAGTTTTTGCTTATAAGCCAGGAGCAGGGGCACAGCCTTCGTCTGATTTACCAAAGTTTGATTCAAAAAGGATGAATGGTAAATGGATGGGAGATGTGCAGGAGGGATTTTACAGTTTTGGGATGAGAAAGGCCTTAAAATCTCACCCTATATTCTGCACCTCTCCTTTCTTTCTCCTCTATGTACTCTATGAACAGTATGCTTTGTCCATGTAGTGCACAAGAAACAATACTTTTCACTGTACACTAATACATGTGACAATAATAAATCAAACGAAATCAAAATTCCAGCTGTCTAACTGAACTCTTGCCTTCTTCATGCTGTTTATACCTTTGTTGCTGGTATTGCTGTTTCTCATTGCTTGCCAACACTAAGATCTCCTTTTTAATTGACCCCAACTTCCAGAACTTTAGGAAAGATCTTGATCCACTTTAGCCTATGTCAGAGGAAATATTTTCTCTAACAATGACTGATTTTTTAAATAGTATTTTCCATTTTATTGGACATGTGTGTTTACTCTGACTCAGATGTGAACTGGTTTCAGGCGCAGCTTGTGTTGGAGTAAGTATTGGTCCTTTACTCACATCCCAGCTGCCCAATTCATCATCTCATTTGAACCTTCCTAACTTCCTTCTTTGTGACCCTCTAAAGGTAAAGCATGATCTATTTGCACAAATGTAACCTTTCCAATACAAAATATCTTGAACAAAATATGTGTCAGAACCACATGTTTTCCTGACTCTTCCTAGTAACAATTTCAGCCACTTATGCTAATGATCTTTCACCTTCACTTCTGTTTCAACTTCTGATCTCTTTCTCTCATTCTACTGCTTAGAAATGCAAATACTTATAGAACATAGAACATTACAGCGCAGAACAGGCCCTTCGGCCTTCGATGTTGCACCGACCAATTAGGAACAAGCAATGACCCTCTAACCTAAACCATTCCCTTTTCATCCATAAACTTATCTACTAACCTCTTAAACGCCACCAAACTTGGCGCATCTACAACTGCAGCAGGCAGGGCATTCCATACCCTTACCACCCTCTGGGTAAAGAACCTACCTCTGACATCCGTCCTATAACTACCACCCCTTAATTTAAAGCTATGTCCCCTCGTGCTAGCTTTCTCCATCCTAGGAAAAAGGCTATCACTGTCCACCCTATCTAAACCTCTAATCATCTTATATGTTTCAATAAGGTCTCCTCTTAGCCGCCTTCTTTCTAACGAAAACAACCTCAAATCCCTCAGCCTCTCTTCATAAGACCTGCCCTCCATACCAGGCAACATCCTGACAAACCTCCTCTGTACCCTCTCCAATGCCTTATCTTAATTTAAAATCAGCAGTCGATGGTCAGGAACAAAGTACAGCAGAAATAAACCATTCAGCCTCACACGCCTGCTCTGCCATTAAATAATATCATAGATCTGTTTGTCTTTTAAACTGCACGTTCCTGCCTTCATCGCATACATGGGTTGTGGAATGGCTGCACATGTGCAGTTGGTGTTTTCGGGTTGGGAACCGACCATTTGCGCCAGCATAGCAGAAAAGAAAAAAACGGTATGAAAAGCAGATCAGGAGACCTGAACAAGAGCATCATTCAAGAGAAGATGTCCCAGGGAGAAGGACACAGGGAGGGGAAAAGGGAAAGGTCTCTGAAGAAAGTCCCAGACAGGCAGAAAGATAGGAATCAGAACTATGTTAAGTTGAAGAAGAGGAGCAGAGAGATAGGTTCCGAGTTAAAGACAGAGCTGTGTGGAACAGACCTGAAGAAAAGTGAGCTTCAGAGAAGTCATAATGATCCAAGGAGGCAGCCAGAAGTTGGTGACTCCTTAATGCAGCCTTTTTGAAAAGTGCTTTGCAAGGCTAAGATCTGAAATTGTGCTTGAAAAATGAAGCTTGACTGTATTTGAAGGTCCAGGGTAAAGAAATCTCAGCGGACAGGATTGAAACCCTGCAAGGTGAGTCATTGTTGCAGTCGTCCAAAGTTCCTCAAATGTGGGGATCAGAAAACCTTGTGAGTAAGAGGAAGAGTGGAATTTTCCTATCCCCTCGCCATGGAAATCCTAGTGAGTGGGACATGGACTATGCAAAGATCCATTGATCTCGAGTGGGATTTTCCGGCCTTGGGGTGAGTGCAGCCAGAATATCCGCCTAAGTCTCCACGAGACTGGTTAGCTCACAATGTGACAAATATCTGGGTGTGTTGATGAGAAATCCATGAAATCTACTTAGACTGCATTTGTTATTTAATTTGGAATCAGGTGTGCCTGAGCACAATTTTCCTGTTAATTTAAATGTATCTCATACTTACCCTGAAGGTTAGAGTATAAGGTAATTATTGCAACTGTTTGTCTGAATTTGTATGTACCTGTGAATATATTGTTGGAATAAAGGCATAATGGAGTCTGAATAATTTTCTTGGGTTGGTATTGAGGTCTTTCCAACTCTTTGTCAGATGTAACATAATTTATTTTTCTTGTTTAATAGATATTTTATTCAGTGTTAAAAGTTCATTCGCAGACTCCTGTGAATATTGACAGTAACTTTCCTACACAGTTTCTAAGAGAAACAAAGTTAGGATCTATCCGGCCAGGTTACTCTCTGGGATCTGACTTGTTCAGTATTAACATTAGCTGCAATTTGATCCACTTTCTGCCTGGATTGTTACTCTTTTACTGACTGTACTAAATGTGGATTCAGCAATGAAAATGTTGTCTCTATGTCCTAATCTAATTCTAGCTACCAAAGATAGTTTCTTGCTGGACTCTTTGTCAAGCTCATTCCTGGATATTGATCATGAAGATCACAGCAACTGCAATCTGGACAATTCAGACATTACAACTCTGGATCCACACACAATACTTACCAACACGCAATTAATTGTTACACACTAAAAAAGGCAAATTTCTAAATCCAGTATCTGTGTTAGCCACTCGTTTGCAATGTAGCCATACACCCTTATCAATACAAAAGAACATAAGAACTAGGTGTAGGAGTAGACCATCTTGAGCTTGCTCTGCAATTCAATAAGATCATGGCTGATCTTTCCATGGACTCAGCTCCACTTACCAGGCCACTCACTATATTTCTTTACTGTTCAAAAATGTATCTATCCTTGCCTTAAAAACATTCAGTGAGGGACCCTCAACTGCTTCACTGGGCAGAGAATTCCACAGATTCACAACCCTTTGTATGAAGAAGTTCCTCCTCAATTCAGTCCTAAATCTGCTCCCCTTATTTTGAGGCTATGCCCCCTAGTTCTAGTTTCATCTGCCAGTGGGAACAACTTCTCTGCTTTTACCTTATCTATTCCCTTCATAATCTTTTATGTTTCTACAGGGTCTACCCTCATTTGCCTGAATTCCAGTGAGTATAGCCCCAGCCTACTCAATCTCTTCTCATAACCCAATTCTCTTAACTCCGGAATCAACCTCACGAATCTCCTTTGCACCCCCTCCATTACCAAAATATCCTTTCTCAAGTAAGGAGACCAAAACTGTACACAGTACTCCAGATGTGGCCTCATCAGTTGCAACATAATCTTGCTGTTTTTAAACTCCATCCCTCTAGCAATGAAGGAAAAAATTCCATTTGGCTTCTTAAGTAGCTGCTGCATCTGCAAACCAACTCCTTGAGATTCCTGCACAAGGACATCCAGGTCCCTCTGCACAGCAGCATGCTGCAATTGGGTTCGCTATGAATTGTTCGACCAATGTTATCTGCTGGGACAGGTACTCATCATATCACTGTTGGGAGGACTTGACTCCACTCCAGCCATGTCTGACTGCTTCTTTTCATGACTTTGCTTTCCACTTCATCCTAAAGCTCAACCAGAAATCTTCCAGGGATATGATATGGAATCTTCACTCCAATTTTAGGCATTTATGGGCTGTGCATCAGGATAAATGAAAGGATTAAAGGATGAGTAGTGTCAGAGCTCACAGAAAAATACCCTTATTAGTTGACAATTCGAGATCAGACGACAGCTTTGACAAAGGGTCATCTGGACTTGAAACATCAGCTCTTTTTTCTCCTTCCAGAAGCCGCCAGGCCTGCTGAGATTTTCCAGCATTTTCTCTTTTGTTCTCTGCAGCCTGGCTTGTTACACTCCACCCATTGTGTATTTTCAACAGGCTTTGGGTGAGTCTTACTGTGGCAGCTATTGTTTAAATATCCAGCATTTTGCATTTTGCAATGACGAGTTTCAGTGGGTATCTGACGGTTTATTAATTTGTTACTTTCACCTTGGAATGCAGTCTTGCATTTTAAGTGTTTTTTCTGTCTTATTTCAAATTGCAAAATTTCTAGTCAGTCAAGTTTGAAAATCATATTGCCAGAAGTTAAGGGAATCACCTCTATATGTGTTTACATATCTCCACAGATATACAAATGGCCACAAGAGGGTGTTATTTCTTGGTGATTAACCCAAAATGTTGGAATCTAACTAACTAATTGAAAACCCATTCACTTGCACAGAGTTAAAATCAGGCCCATTAATTTTTCCTCTCCACAGGTGATGCTAGACTGGCAAAATTGTTCCATTTTTATCATCATTGATCATCTTAGCAAGCTGTCAATAGCAAAATCTGAATCAGACCTCATTTTCTAGTTTGGGAGAATAACATGTTAAACTTTTGGGGTGCAAGTACTTTTGATGTGATTTAAGGACTAGGTCCGTGTCTAATATAAATATAATTTAATAGTCCCATTAAAAAAATGATATGTTTTAAAACTAAAGCATAGATAATGGACAATACCTGAAGAGAGGGAATCTTTTCAATATTTCCCTTTCTTTACAGATAGAAATGTAGAAGATAGGAGGAGGCCATTTTGCCCTTCAAGCCTACGCTGCCATTCATCACAATCATGGCTAATCGTCCAACTCTAGCCTAATGCTGCTTTTTCCTCAAAGCCTTTGATCCTGTTCACTCCAAGTGTTATATCTGGCCACCTCTTGAATACATTCAGTGTTTTGGCATCAACTATTTCCTGTGGTAATGAACTCCACAGGCTCTTCACTCTTACCGTGAAGAAATGTCTCCTCATCTCCATCCCAAATGGTCTATCCCCAATCCTCAGATGTGACATTACACTGAGGATTTTTAACATTTTCCATTTATTGTTCCAGGTTTCTAATTTCAGTTATTGGATATATGTGTTTTACAATTCATAATATCGTCATATGTATGTTTATTGAGACAATTTGGACTGTACATTAATCAGAGAAATGCCCACCAGCAGCATCCAGTTATTTCTCATATGATTCCAGGTATTTATTGTGCACTACACTCGATGTTTAGTTCCCAATTTGAGCACCCTTTATATTGAGAAAAAACTGCTAAAAATACTTTTTCTGCTTTGAATTTATCCCCCCAGTTCCTAGTTTAAAGTAATAGTCGAGGAAAACTAACTTTGTATGGTTAACTAACAGCAATACCTCTCTCAGATGCGCTTGCATAGAATAAAAAAATTTTAGCTTATCCAACCTTTCACCATTACTCAGAGAACTTTGAGGCCAAAAATTAGGATTGCATCTTTTCTTCCTTCTGCCTCCAATACTCGAGTATCTCTCTATTTCTTGGCAAGAGAGAACGGGGTGTTATATTCTCAGTGTAGCCTGACCATCAAGAATCTTCTCTTTCAGCTTCATCCTTCAGAATTTCAACAACAACTTTTATTAATGTAGCACTTTCAACAGAGTCAAATAAAGGTGCTTTAAAGGAGTATTATCAGACTAAATACAATATCAAGCCACATAAAGAGATAGGTGATTTGATTTGATTTTTTATTGTCACATATATTAACATATAGTGAAAAGTATTGTTTCTTGCATGTTATACAGACAAAGCATACCGTTCATAGAGAAGGAAACGAGAGAGTGCAGAATGAAGTGTGACAGTCATAGCTAGGGTGTAGGGAAAGATCAACTTAATATAAGATAGATCCATTCAAAAATCTGATGGCAGCAGGGAAGAAACTGTTCTTGAGTCAGTTGGTATGTGAGCTCAGACTTTGTGTCTTTTTCCCAGTGGAAGAAGATGGAAGAGAGTATGAAAGAGAGCTTAATCAAACCATCAGGTTTTGAACAGCATCTTAAAGGAGAACAGAAATGGAGAGAGATCGAGACTAAAAGTTGTCAACTAGTCCCTGAGTCAGGACAAACGTGACACTGTTAATATACAAAACAATTATTTTCTCTATCTATTCACTAACATTAAGAAGTCTCATAACATCAGATTAAAGTCTATACCAGATTTATTTGGAATCACGAGCTTTCAGAGCACTGCTCCTTCATCAGGTCAGTAAAAAGGTAGGTTCACAAACAAGGATATGTAAGCAAAGACACAATTGCAAGATAATGGTTGAAATGCAAGTCTTTAGAAGTAATTAATTCTTTACAGGTACAGACAATGCGAGTGGAAAGAGGTGTGAATTGTCTCAAGCTAGGACAGTTAGTCAGGGAATACTTCAGCAGTCAAAGGCATTTAGCCTCTGATTTTTGGATGAGCATTTTTCAAGATGGCTTTCGCAACACACGGCAAAGCAGAATCAGTGAGCAGAAACTGATAGTCAAGTTCCGCACGCGTGAAGACGGATCTTAGATTCGTGTCACACTAAGTAGCCACCATTTGGTCTGGGCTTGCAAAATCTTACTAATTGTCCTGGCTTGAAACACTTCACACCTCTTTAATCTGTGATTATCCCTCTCTCCACTGTTATTGTCTGTAACCTGTAAAGACTTGACTACCTGTAAAGATGCACATTCGAATCATTCTCCACATTTCATTCTGTAATTACCTTGCAAACGTGTCTTTACTGTGTTTGTGAACCCAATTCTCCACTCACCTGACGAAGGAGCAGCGCTCTGAAAGCTTGTGATTCCAAATAAACCTGTTGGATTTGAACCTCGTGTTGTGAGACTTTTTACTGGCCCACCCCAGTCCAGTGCTGGCATCTCCACACCATATTCACTAACGGGACTGATATGCCCATCATAATCCAAGCAAGATCAATGATACAGGGTAAAGGGTTCAAAAGGAATGAGTACTTATTCCGAATCGTTAAATACTTAAAGAAACAAGGATTGATGTTTCCAAGGCATTGGCTCCTAACAGATCGATGGAGGCCAAGTGGTAATGTCACTTGCCTAGTAATCCACAGGCTCAAGGCTAAAGCTCTGGGGGCATGGTTTCAAATCCCACCCCCACAGCTGATGGAATTAGGATTAGATTGAATTAATAATATCTGGAATTGAAAGCCAGGCTCAGGAATGGAAACTATCATTGATTGATGTAAAAATCCACCTGATTCATTCATTCAAATTAATGAAATTTTGTCCAGACTGGCTTATATGACTCAAACCCACATTGTGGTTCACTCTTAATGGGCCTCTGAAATAGCCTCTCCTTAGGGATAGTTTAACCAGTGACACCCGCATCTCTTGAAAGAATAAATTGAAAAAAGCACAGCCTTTGGATCTTAATAGAAATAAGCTCAGTTCTGGCCTTAGGTCATTGTCTCTGTGGAGTCTGCACATTCCCCCAGTATCTGTATGGGTTTCCTGCAGATGTTCCAGTTTCCCTCCACAGTTCAAAGAGATGCAGACGCTCAGGTTAACTTAATTGGCTGTGCTAACTTGCCTTTTAATGTCTAAAGGTGTGTCGATTGGGATTAACGGAATAAATTCATGGGGTTACGTGGATAGGATCTGAGTGGGATGCTCTATTGGAGAGTTGGCGCAGACTTGATGGACCAAATGGCCTGTTTCTACACTGTAGGGATTTCTATGAAGCTGGCCTGTTTCATGAGTCAGCATATAGGGATGTAAGGGGTTTACTGGGAATTTAATCAATTGATTGGTAAACAGTAATTGTACTTCTTATTGAACGGCCAGTCCACCATACAAAGAGTCCTCAGATTAAAAAAGATCAATTTCATTTCCTCTTATTTCATTCAAAAAATGTTATAAGGTTGTGCTAAGAAAGGTTATGTTTACTCACATCAGCACTTTAATTAGCTAAACAACACTGAAAACAGGCAATCCTATTACGCTGGAACAAGCTCCCTTTCTTTCTTCCCTTTAACAATGAATTTTCTTTTTCCTCTTACTAGAAAATGATCATTACAACTGACAAGAAAAAGTTTCCTATTTTTGTCCAGGTTTTGGGTTAATGGAATTTGATTAGTTTCTATCAAAATCCATAGAAATTACTAACTGTCCCTCACCCACACACTCAATCCCATTTTCAAAAAATTGAGACTTGTTCGTTGCAGACATTTAAAAGGTTATTTCAGAACACACGGAATAGATACATTCCAGTGAGAAAGAAAAATTCCAAGGGGAGGGTCCATCATCTGTAGTTAATTAAAAAAGTTAAAGACAGATAATTGATATTTTTTTCCAAAGCAGGGGAGTTTAAAATTAGAGGGTATAGGTTTAAGGTGAGAGGGGAGAGAGGGAAAAGGGTGCAGAGGGATAATTTTTTTCACACAGTGGGTGGTGAGTGTCTAGAACAAGCTGCCAGAGGTAGTAGTAGAGGTGGGTACAATCTTGTCATTTAAAAAGCATTTAGATAGTTACATAAGTACAATAGGTATAGAGGAATGTGGGCCAAATGCGGGTAATTGGGATTAGCTTAAGGGTTTTAAAAAAGAAGGGGCAGCATGGACAAGTTGGGCTGAAGAGCCTGTTTACATGCTGTAAACCTCTACGACTCTATGACAATATTAAACCTAAAGAAAAAGCATATATTTGTGCAAAGGTGAGTGGCAGATCAGGAGATTGAAATGAATGTCTATTTATGTTGTATGTGGAGCGGTTAGGATTGTTTTTGCTGGAGTTCAGATGAAGGGCAGTAGGGTGGCACAACGGTTAGCCCTGCTGCCTCACAGCACCAGGGTCCAATTCCGGCCTTGGGTAACTGTGTGGAATTTGCCCGTTCTCCTCGATGCTACGTGGATTTCCTCTGGGTGCTTTGGTTTCCTCCCACAGTCCAAAAATGGGCAGGTTAGTTTGATTGGCCATGATAAATTGACCCATAATGTCAGGGGGCTCATGAGGGTATATAAATGGGGTTACGGGGATAGTACCTTGTTGGGATTGTTATCGATACAGGCTTCTTCTGTCTGTAGATTCTATGATTCTATAAATGAGGGGGGATCTCTTAGAGACTTATAAAATTCTAGCAGGACTAGCCAGAGTAGATGCAGGAAGGTCTTTTCCTGGTTGATAGCGTATGATGAACAGTGTGTCACAGAGATCAGTGCCGGGGCTTCTACCTTTATAGTTTACATAAATGACTTGGATGAAAGGACTGCAGGTATGGCTGCTAAATTTACTAAAGACACAAAGATAGATCGGAAAGTAAATAGTGAAGAGGGTGTAAGGAGAATACAAAAGAACATTGATAAGTTAACTGAGTTGGCAAAACTCTGGCAAATGGGTTACCACATGGGAAAATGTGAAGTTATCCATTTTGGCAGTATTGTTCAAGTACCCGAGGTGACCAGGAAAACTCAGACAATACAAGACTCACAAAGCCAATGGTTCTGAATCAAAGACATAATTTTGTTTAACCAGAGGCTGTTAGGAGATTATCAGAATGTCGATTCAGCACTCGGGTCGAGCAGCCAAACCACTCTGAGTAGATCTTGCCTTTACAAGTCTAAACAGATCAATTATAGATTTTCTTATCAATAATTTCCACCTTACATTAGCTGAAAATCAATCATCTTTAATATGGACTTATCAATAATAATCCCTGTCATGTACCTTAGCCAATTTCATCTCAACATCCAGCATAATGATAGTAGATTCACCCATTAAATCCAGATGTCAAATCACATATTGGCTAAACTCACTTTCAGGTTACCCTAGATGCTCACTATAGGTATCAAAGTGAATGTTATGACAGGGTAATTGGAAAACTGGATAGAGATGTGATCCCATGTTCGGTGACATTTCCATCCTGAGCACCTGCTGGTAAGCTGTGATTCATAAGAATTATTCTGATGAAGCCTTGTGAGAAGGAATTCAGGCCCATCCAGTCTTTCCTAATTGCTGCCTAGCCTAAGGCCTGAATTTAGAAAGAACATACAACATTATAGCACAGCACTGGATCTTTGACCCTTGATGTTGTGCTGAGCTATGTCCAAACCCAAGATCAAGCTATCCCACCCCCTATCAATTTAATCTTCTACGTTGGTAATCTTATGGCCACTTTGGATTTGTTGGATAAGAGGAACAAAAATATACCTCTGCGTCTCTCCATTATGCACATCTTACCAGGAAACGAAATCTGTTTTCTTTTCTGAAAAGGTCTGCTGAAATGAATGAGTATCATTTATGTATTTATAGACTCACATTTCCTTGTTACAAAGCTCTTGTGAACTTTAGCTGGTTGAACCAGTTTGTTCCTTTAAACAAGGAACATGCAGGCATGGTATGCAACCCATCCCACTCTCATACAAGTCTCTGATTTTCAAACCATACCAAACAGTAAGATCCTGGAGACTTACAACATCCTGGTAGAAATGAATCAACAGGATTAGTGAAAACAGAAGATTAAAGGATGGAGTACTCAAAAAGCTATTTAAGGTCTGTTCAAGATAGTAATCTTTCAATTTTAAATTCTACAGCCGCTTTAAATTAACCTGCTATTTCACATTTTCAGAATTACAAAAAACATAAGCTATTCCCCATTTTCTACTTTCTCACAGACACTAGCGCTTGCTGGTGTATAATGCTATACATACCTCCAGCTCTCCTCCATGTAAGTTGTCTTTCTTTACAATATAACGGTGGACAGTGAATTTTGACAGATTATTTGAACAGAGAAAGCATAGTCCCTTTTATCTCTTCATTATAGGCTGATATTTATGCTCTGCATTTTATAGCAGGGTTGATCCTCAGGAATGGAAATATTGATTAATTTTTCCATCCAGAGAGCATCAACTTGGGACCAAATTTTTATTTAATCTCTTAAATTTTTATTATTTTTCAAAACAATTTTATAGTTTAATTTTGGTGTCCCTATAAAAAGAGGGTGCTTGTTGATTTTTTGAAAACAATAGTCATCCAAATTGGAAAATTTGTTTAAAAGAGTTAGTATTGAAGGAAGATCCTGACCACAGTAACAACGACTTGTATTTATTCGGCACTCTCAACCTAATAAAACATCCCAAGGAGCCTTATGCTATGACCAGGTGAGATGGAGTGAGCAAAGTTTCTTTTTCACAAAGATATTGGTTGGAATTTTCCAGCTGGCTACGCCCTGTTGCTGCTGCAAGTGAAGATGGAGAATTTAGTCAAATCTCCATTTATTGCAGTGGCAACAGATAATCCTGCTGTAGCGTGAATGGCTGGAAAATTCCAGCTGTGACTTTTCAAAATCAGCATCTATTGAACTGTTTAATATGTGAGAGTGGGATTTTCCGATCCTGTCCGTCTTGGAGCCAGAAGCTTCTGGATGAGGCCAATGGACCCTTTGCTTAAATGATCCACATGTGGAAAAACACACACAGACATACATGTGTAAATTGTTAATGATATTGATGTATTTGTTTTATCCAACAGGTTCTTTGATCTGCCTTGTTGTCTAACAAGGAGCATACATACGATGGATCATGAGAGGGCTGCTCTTGGATTTTTTTTTCGAGAATATCCAAGTGCTTCACGTTGTTAATGTACGCTTGACCTGGACCATTTGATGGGCAACACGACAGCTCAGTGACTATCGCGATGCTGTGCAGATACATAGATTTGGGCCTGTTTGTGGGAGTTTGCGCATTCTCCCCGTGCTTGCGTGGGTTTTCTCCAGGTGCTCCAGTTTCCTCCCACATCCCAAAGATGTGCTGTTAGGCTGATTAGCAGAACAAATTCTTCCTAAATTGTCTTAAATTTGGTTTCAATCCATAGATCTATAAACATGGACAGGGATCACAGGTAGAAGTGGGAACATCGAGGTGGCGGTGTGGGCTCGTTGGGCCGAAGGGTCTGTTTCCTGTGCTGTTTTGTTCTTTGTTCTTTGTTCACACACACACACACACACACACACACACACACACACACACACACACACACACACACACACACACACACACACACAAATGGACATACACACATTCAGACACACACACACAAACAGACATCCACACACATACAGGCACACTCACACACTTACAGACACACACACACACATACATACAGATAAACACATTCACACACATACAGACACATACAGCTACACACATAGACACACACACAGACACACATACAGACATGCTCACGGACACACATATACACATGCAGGCACACACACAGTCACACACACAGACACACACAGTCACACATATTAGGAATGGTTTCAGTAAAGGAGACTTGGTTAAAAAAGAAATAGGTCAGGCAGCTAAATATTTCAGAATGTCAATATTTTAGGTGGGACAGAGGGGAAGGTAAAAGAAGTGGAGAAATTACAATACAAGTTAAGGAACATATTAAAGGTGTACAGAGGGAGGACAGCCTGGAAGAATCATGTAATGAGATACTGAGCTCAGAAACAGGAAGGGGGCAGTCACTATGAAAGAGGTATACTATAAGCCTCTTAACAGCCCATAGGAAATTGAAGAATGGATATGGAGGCAGATTCTGGTCTTAGAAATAATAAGGTTGTTGTGGTGGGAGACTTTAATTTTCCTCATTTTTCCTCATATAGCCTTAGGGCTAGGGGTCATGATGGTAAGGAATTTGTTAAATGTGTCCAGGAAGGTTTTTTGGAACGATATATGGATAATCCAACTAGAGAGGGGGCTATACTGGACCTGGTACTAGGGAATGAGCCCAGTCAAGTCATCAAAGTTGCAGTGAGGGAACATGTGGTGGGCTATATCCACAATTCTGTAAGTTTTCAGATCATGAGATTGTTTTGGCAAATAAGGCAAAGGAGAATCCAAAGAGCTTCAACAAATACATAAAGGGCAAAAGAGTATTAGGGGAGAGAGTAGGACCTCTTAAGGATCAACAAGGTCATCTATATGCAGATCCACAAGAGATGGGTGAGATCCTAAATGAATATTTCTCATCAATATTTACTGTTGAGAAAGGGATAGATGTTGGGGAACTTGGGGAAATAAACAATGATGTCTTGAGGAGTGTACATATTATAGAGAAGGAGATGCTGGAAGTCTTAAAATGCATCAAGGTAGATAAATCTCCAGGACCTAATGAAGTACATCTCAGGACGTTGTGGGAAGCTGGGGAGGAAATTGTGGGTCTCCTAGTAAAGATATTTGAATCATCTATAGGCACGGGTGAGCTGCCTGAAGATTGGAGAGTGACAAATGTTGTGTCTTTGTTTAAAAAGAGCTGCAGGAAAAACCTGGCAGGCCAGGTGAGCCTCCTATCTGTGGTGGGTGAATTATTGGAAGGTATTTTGAGAGTCAGGATCTGCAGGCGTTTAGAGACACAAGGACTGATTAGAGACAGTCAGCATGGCTTTGAGAGTGGAAAATCATGCCTCACAAATTTGATTTAGTTTTTTGAAGAGGTAACCAAGAAAGTAGATAAGGGCATGCAATTGATCTTGTCTACATGGACTTTAGCAAGGCCTTTGACAAGATACTGCATGGTAGGTTGTTGCATAAGGTTAAATCTCATGGGATCCAGGGTGAGGTATGTAAATGGATACAAAATTGGTTTCTTGACAAAAGGTTGTTCGACGGTTCTGACGTGCCACAGCGATAAACTGCACTGACTCCTCAGAAGACAAACACGGGACACGGTGGACAGAGTACCCTTTGTTGTCCAGTACTTCCCCGGAGCAGGGAAGCTACGACATCTTCTCCGGAGTCTTCAACATATCATTGATGACGATGAACATCTCGCTAGGGCTGGAGGATGGCAAATGTTGTCCCTTTGTTCAAAAAGGGGAGTAAGGACCATCCTGGAAATTATAGACCGGTGAGCCTGACTTCTGTTGTGGGCAAAATCTTGGAAAGAATTATAAGGGATAGGACTTATAAGCATCTAGAGAGAAATAGATTGATTAGGGATAGTCAGCACGGTTTTGTGAAGGGTAGGTCGTGCCTCACAAACCTTATTGAGTTTTTTGAGGAGGTGACCAAAGAGGTAGATAAGGGTAAGGCAGTTGATGTAGTGTATATGGATTTTAGCAAAGTGTTTGATAAGGTTCCCCATGGTAGGCTACTGCAGAAAGTGCAGATGCATGAGATTGAAGGTGATTTAGCAGTTTGGATTAGGAATTGGCTAGCTGATAGAAGACAGAGGGTGGTGGTTGATGGGAAATATTCAACTGGAGTGCAGTTACAAGTGGTGTACCTCAAGGATCTGTTTTGGGGCCACTGCTGTTTGTCATTTTTATAAATGACCTAGATGAGGGTGTAGAGGGTTGGATTAGTAAATTTGCTGACGATACCAAAGTGGGGGAGTTGTAGACAGCGAGGATGGATGTTACAGTTTGCAGAGGGACATAGATAGGTTGTAGAGCTGGGCCGTGAGGTGGCAAATGGAATTCAATACGGATAAGTGTGAGGTGATTCACTTTGGTAGGAATAACAGGCATATGAAATATAGGGCTAATGGAAGGCCCCTTAATAGTGTTGTCGAGCAGAGGGATCTTGGGGTACAAGTACATAGCTCTTTGAAAGTTGGCACCCAGGTTGATAAAGTTGGTAAGAAGGCGTACGGTGTGTTAGCTTTTATTGGTAGAGGGATTGAATTTAGGAGCCGTGAGGTTATGTTACAACTGTACAACACTCTGGTGCGGCCGCACTTGGAGTATTGCGTACAGTTCTGGTCGCCGCATTATAAGAAAGATGTGGAAGCATTGGAAAGGGTGCAGAGGAGGTTTACCAGGATGTTGCCTGGTATTGTGGGAAGGCCTTATGAGGAAAGGCTGAGGGACCTGAGGTTATTTTCATTAGAGAGAAGGTTACACGGTGACCTAATTGAGGCGTATAAGATGATCAAAGGACTGGATAGGGTGGATAGTGAGAGCCTTTTTCCTCGGATGGTGATTACCAACACGAGGGGACATAACTTTAAATTAAGAGGTGGTAGTTATAGGACGGATGTCAGAGGCAGTTCCTTTACACAGAGGGTGGTGAGGGCGTGGAATGCCCTGCCTGCAGCAGTTGTGAACTCGCCTACTTTGGTGGCATTCAAATGTTCGGTGGATAGGCATATGGATGATATTGGAATAGTTTAGGTTAGAGGGTCCACTGGCCGGCGCAACATCGAGGGCCGAAGGGCCTGTACTGCGCTGTAATGTTCTATGTTCTATCCCCACCCCCCCACTTCTTGCTTTCAGGCAACTGCACAACCCCAAACAGATCATTGTTCGCAGCAAACTACCCAACCTTCAGGGGAACAGTGACCACAATACCACACAACCCTGCCACAGCAACCTCTGCAAGACATGCCAGATCATAGACACGGACGACATCATCAAACGTGAGGATACCATTCACCAGGTACATGGTACATAGTCTTGCAACTCAGCCAATGTTGTCTACCTAATACGTTGCAAGAAAGGATGTCCCGAAGCATGGTACATTGGGGAGACCATGCAGACACTACAATAGCGGATGAATGAGCATCGTTCAACAATCACCAGGCAAAACAGTTCCCTTCCTGTGGGCGAACACTTCAGCAGTCATGGGCATTCAGCCTCCGACCTGCGGGTAAATGTTCTTCAAGGGGGCCTTCGTGACACATGACAGCGCAGAGTCGCTGAGCAGAGACTGATAGCCAAGTTCCGCACACATGAGGATGGTCTTAATAGGGATCTTGGCTTCATGACACACTATCTGTAACCCCCGTAACTTGCCTGGGTTAGCAAAAAACCTCACTTTACTGTGCTGTCTGGAGAAAATACACAATTCTCTAACCAATGCTCAGGATTCCCTTCACACACATTGTTAGCCACTTTAACACTTGAATAGCAGGTTAGATGTAAGGATTCGCATTCTAATCAGCAATCTGCATCTGTCTGTGTGGATATGAGTGCCTCTGCAGATCAGAACACTGCATTTGCCTGACAAAGGCCATAGTGTCGAAAGCTTGCGAATTTACTATCAAATAAATTGGTTGGATTTAAAATTGGTGTTGTGAAACTTTACTGAGTTTACCCCAGTCCAACGCCGGCATCTCTACATCTTGACAAAAGCCACAGAGCAATTGCAGAGAATTGTTTTCCAAACTGAAGGCCTGTGACCAGCGGTGTGCCTCAGGGATCAGTGCTGGGTCCTCTGTTATTGGTCATTTATATTAATGATTTGGGGGTGTGGTTAGTAAGTTTGCAGGTGACACTAAATTGGGGGATGTCTAATGACAATCGGATTAGGCGGGATTTGGAGGCTGCTGTTTGGAAGGGGCTGTTTGAGAGTGAATCCACATCTGGCATATGGCAGTCTTTTAAGGAGCGGTTGACTGGAGTGCAGGACAGTCATGTGCCTGTGAAAAGGAAGGAAAGGGAAGACCGGATTTGGGAACCACGGATGAACAGGGAAATTGTGAACGTGGATGAACAGGGAAAAAGAATGCATGCATATGGTTTCGGCAACTAAAAACTGATGCAATACTTGAAAAATAGAGGGAAAGTAGAAATTAACTCAAACAGGGAGTTAGGAGGGCAAAAAGGTACCATGAAATGTCCTTGGCTGACACAATTAAAGAGAATCTCAAGGCATTTTATACATATATTAGTAACAAGAGTGTAGCAAGAGAAAGAGTTGGTCCACCCAAGGACAAGGAGAGAAATTATGCGTAGAACCAAAGGAAGTGAGTACTTTGCATCGGTATTCACAAAGGAGAGGGAGATGTTGATTGATGGTGTCTCAGAGGGGTGTGTCAACCCTTTAGAGCAAGTCATCATTACGAGGGAGGAAGAGTTAGGTGAATTAGAAAGCATTAAGTAGACAGGGCCAGATGGCATCTATGTCAGATTACAGAAATAGGAGACCAGCCATGATCTTATTTGGTGGCAGAGCAAGCTTCAAGGGTATAATGTTGTCCCACTGCTCCTATTTCTTGCATTATCATAACACAATAAAATGGAGGTGTGGCTCAAAAAAAATGATATAAGTGACATTCAGCCAGGAGGAATGCATGTCACCCGTGTCACTGATATAAATTGTAAAAACTTAACCCACAACACAAACCCCTGCAGGACTCTGCTCATCATATCCTGTCAGTCAGAAAAATACCCATTTTTGCATACTCTCTGTTTTCTTCTATCCACGTTTGTATATTACCTGTGAACTTTTATTTTCCATAATAACCTTTGACTTGGCATCTCATCAAATGTCTTCTGGAATTCTAAGTCCAGTATATCTACAGGCTCCTCTTTATTCACACCTCATGGTACTCCATTAAAGGTCTCTAAAAAAAGTGGTTAAACATGATTTCCCTTTCAAAAACCATGCTGACTCTTCCTGATTAACTTGAGTGTCCAGTTATAACTACCTGAATGATCAATTCTAGCACTTTCCGCTTGACAGATGTTAAGCTAACTGGCCTATAGATTCCTTACATAGAGGAGTCACATTTGCTACTCTCCAGTCTGTTAGGACTTTTTCAGAATCTAGCAAATGTTAGTAAATTAAAAGTAATGTGTCTATTACCTCATCAGCAACCTCTTTCAATTCCCTAAAATTCATCAGAATTTGGAGACTAGTCAGCTGCTGCTCCAGCAGTTTATTATGTGATTTTCCCATAGTGATTGTAATTCCAGAAAGCTCCTTCCTTGCTTCTACCTTCTGATTTACAGTTATTATCAGAATGTTTTTTGTATTCACTCTAGTCAGTAAAGTAAAAGTAAAATTTATTTGTTAGTCACAAGCAAGGCTTATATTAACACTGCAATAAACTTTACTGTGAAAATTCCCCATGTTGCCACACTCTGGTGCCTGTTCGGGTCAATGTGCCTAACCAGCATGTCTTTCAGAATGTAGGAGGACACTGGAGCACCCGGAGAGAACCCATGCAGACATGGGTAGAATGTGCAAACTCCTCACAGACAGTGACTCAAGCCAGGAATTGAATTAGGATCGCTGGCACTCTGAAACAGCAGTGCTAACCATTGTACCACTGTGAAGATCAAAGCAAAATATTTGTTCATTTAATGTGCCACTTCCTTACTATCTACTGTTAACCCCCCATTCTCTCCTTTAGAGAACCAACATTACACTCTTCCTTTTTAATTTCTACATTACAACAATGACAATACTTAAAAAAACATATTTGGCTGTAAAATGATTTGGGTTTTGATTTGACTTGATTTATTACTGTCACATCTATTGGTATGTAGTGAAAAGTATTGTTTCTTGCGAGCTATACAAAGCATACTATTCATAGAGTGCATACGGGCTAAGGAAAAGAGAGGATGCAGAATGAACTGAATATAAAGTAGGTCTATTCAAAAGTCTGATGGCAGCAGGGAAGAAGATGTTCTTGAGTCAATTGGTATGTGATCTCAGACTTTTGTATCTTTTTCCTAATGGAAGAAGATGAAAAAGAAAACGTCTGGGGTGCGTGGTGTCCTTGATTATATTAGCTGCTTTACTTAGACAGCAGGAAGTGTAGATACTCAATGGATGGGAACCTTGTTTGCATGATGGATTGGGCTATGTTCCTAACCTTTTGCAGCTTCTTATGGTCTTCATCAGAGCAAGAGTCATACTAATGTATGATACATCTGGAAAGAATGCTTTCTATAGTGCGTCTGTAAAAATTGGTGAGAGTCGTAACAAACGTGTTGAATTTCCTTAGCCTCCTGAGAAAGTAAAGAAGATGGTGGGCTTTCTTAACTATGGTGTCAGCACGGAGGGACCAGGACAGGTTGTTTGTGATCTGGTCACTTAGAAACTTGAAGTCCTCGGCCATTTCCACTTCATCACTGTTGATGTAGACAAAGGCATGTCTTCCTGAAATTGATGACTCCCTGCTTTGTTTTACTGACATTGTGGGAGAGATGCCTGTGGGATTGTGAATGGTACGATAAAAATCTGTATTTTTTTTGCTTTTAATTTTCTCTACAGCAAATATATGTTTTGATTAAATTACATTTCAAATTGTTTTCCAGGTAAATGTTAAGTTAGAAATAACTTGCATGTTATTTTATAATACTTCAAAATCATTGCAGATGTAAATGAACACAAAAGAACTGAATGTTTTTTGTACTTTACTGAAACATAATAAAGAACACATAATTACTGCTTCCAAACAGAATCAAGCTGCAGATAATGTACATCTGATTTCTGGCAGCAGTAACAACGTACAGCTGGGCAATAGCTGAGTTCTGTTAGAGAATAAACTGAAATGTCATTCTACTTCCTCCTTTCAAGAGCTTACTGACATTTTTGTGAATTTTCAGCGTTTTCTGTTTTTGTTTTATGTAAATGTTTAAAATAACAGCTGGGATTCTCTCTGAAGTGCTGAATTGGTTGGAGAAGTGTTCTAAATCCTGATTGTTTTGTCAGTTCAGCTTCTCACCCGAATCTTCACACTCGGTGCACTGCAGAGGTCCCAGTAGTGAATCTCATTAAAACCCTGGGGGGACGGTGGAGTCTATTCATGCTGATGTTTGAAGTTCTGGAGCTCTGCACATGCGCAGTGGTCCCAATGTGTCAGTGTCCCTGTTTGCTGGTCAGCTCAATCACTGGCCAGCCCAGGACCCCCACAGTGCTGCCCTTCCAGCCCCCCATGGTCCTACAACAAATCCCAGGCCAGGCCTGAACCCTCCCTGTCCCGAGTGCCCTTACATACAGCCCACCAACCCCAGCAATGGCGATCCCCCAGCCCCCTTCACCCCGGCAGGCCCCCCCTCCTGGGAAGTGAACCTGTAATTAAAGTCATATCTGAATTTAGGGCAGGGAATGAAAGAGATTAGAGAGCATTATCTCATTGAATTCACAAGTTAAATGCTAATGTTAGATGTTGCATTAATAATACTTGTTTTACACAATAATTCATTTCCTTTCAAGTGCCATTTAAAACATCTGTTTGGTTGTAATTGGACTACATTTATGACTAACTTATTTTAAAATAAAGCTTTGTCTAACAAGTTTTTCAAAATTAATGGGCGAAGTCAAACTTGGTCAGTTTTACCCAAGGAAATATTCAAATGTTTTCATATTTGAAATGCTGTGCAACTGTGTAACATCTCACATTGGACAGAGGATACCAGTTCCAATGCGAGATATTTTTGAAAGCAGTTGTTTAACATACATCGGAACAATACAGGTGTTTGGGATATGGAATGCTCTGTTTGACGGATCAGTGAAAATAGAGCCAATTGAAGGTTTCAAAAAGAGAATTAGATAAATACTTGAAAAAAAAATTTCAGAACTATTTTGAAAGTGTAGGTAATGGAATTAACTGGATTGATTTTCAAAAGAGATAGCTCAGACTGGATGGACTAATGGCAGTATTTGTGCTGTAATAATATTCCACAAAAATACATTATCATCGTAATTGCCTGGAAATGAATTGAACCTAAAGTGATATTTGCTAATTGCATTCTATAAAATCTGCAAGATTTTTGTCTGACAATTCTTTGCAATTCTGGACTACTTTAAAAGTGTTAGTGCGATGTCAAAGTATATTCCCTTGAAGGGGAAAGGTATGACAAATCAATTGAGAACTCCCCTGGATGACAAGAGAGATAGAGGCAAAGATGAAAATGAAGAAATATGTGTATGGCAGATGTCAGGTGGAAAATACAATGGTGAATCAGACTGAATATAGACGGACCAGAGGGGAAGTGATAAAAGTGATTCAGAAAAGCTAGCTGAGAGCATGAAAAGAGACTGGCAGTTAACATAAAAGGAATCCAAACATCTTCTATAAGCATATAGAAAGCATATAACAAAAAGATGGTAGAAGAAAGAGAAATTATAAAGGAAACTTGCATGTGGAAGCAAGAGAAGTAGTGGGAATAATAAAAAAACTCCTTTGCCTTTGTCTTTACAAAGGAAGCAGATGCTATCCAGGCTGAGGTGAGAGAGGAGGTAACTGGTATGTTTGAAGAATTTGCAATCGAGGAAGAAGACATTTTAGAAAGACGATCTTTGCTTAAAGTTGATAAGATACCAAAACCGAATGTGATGCATCCAAGAATACAGAGGAAATTACAGAGACACTGGTGATAATCTCCCAGTATTTTTTAGATACAAATTTGGTAATTGAGGGCTGGAGAATTGAGAATGTTGCACCCTTGTTCAAAAAAGCGTGCAAGGATCCTGCCAGCTATTACAGACAGGTCAATTTGTCTGGTCCCTTCAGTGGTAGGGAAACTTCTGGAACTATAGTTTGGAAAAATAACATCAGTATCCACTTATATAGCAAGAAATCTCACAACACCAATCTCACAAGATAATGGTCGGAATGTGAGCCTTAATGGAGCAAGACTCCAAAACCTCGTGCTACCAAATAAACTTGTTGGACTTTAACCTGGTGTTGTGAAACTTCTTACTGTGCCCACCCCAGTCCAATGTCAGCATCTCTACATCATGGCTACCAGTGACACCACAAACTGCCAGCTCAAAATGGAGAGGATCGCCAAGATGCCAAGACGTTTGCACATATCAACACAGACGTCAAATTTCTATAAATATGCAAGAAAGCAGATTACTCACATTCCAACCATTATCTGATAATTAAGTTTGTGTTTATTTATGCCCTGTTTGTGAACCCAGCTCTCCACTTATCAGATGAACGAGCAGCGCTCTGAAAACTCATGATACCAAATAAACCTGTTGAACAGAACAAAGAACAAAGAACAAAACAGCACTGGAAACAGGCCCTTTGGCCCAACGAGCCCGCGCCGCCACCCTGATGTTCCCACCTCTACCCGCGATCCCTGTCCATGTTTATAGAACTTTAACATTGTGTTGTGAGACTTCTTATGGTGCCCACCCCAGTTCAACACCGGCATTTCCACGTCACTTATATAGCTGCAGGTTAATTAAAGAAAACCAGCAAGGATTCATTAAGGGAAAATCATGTTGAATTAACTTGTTGGACTTTATTGAGGTGGTAACAAAAAGAGTTGATAAGGGCAATGCTGTTGAGGTGATGTATATGGATTTTCAATAGACATTCTATACAGGATATTGATTTTGATGATTAGCCATGATCAAAATGAATGGCGGAGCACGCTTGAAGGGCCAACTGGCCTACTCCTGCTTTTATGTTTCCATATTTCTGAAGAGCTCTTGAAGAATGGGTAAGATCGCTACACATTTCATGATCTAAAGTTTTAGAAATCCCTTTCTTCTTAAACTTACAAGGAGCAGGTTGCAGTTATCACTGAAAGTTAATGGGTTACTTTGATTGGCAGAGTACCTGCTGCAGTCCAGAAAAAAACATGCAATTTCATTCATTGTTCAAAATTTCCCAAGGGCTATTACAATGTCAGCATGAATGTTCGGCTGAGTTCCAAAAGCCACAGTTATCTCAGTAGGGGATTTGCATTCTCTGTTTTATTAACAGTATAACAATGCTGGTAAAGATTTGGATGTCTTTGATGTTTGGTTTGACTGCACGTTCATGTGTTTTTATAAAAGATTAAGTGCTTAAAGAGAAATTAAAGATTTAAATGAATGAGCAGGAGATTTCCACTCCCAAGTGTGTACAAATGAGTGTTATATTAAATTGAGAGAAGTTTATTTTATTTTTTTATCTCTACATTTCCACTGAGGTCTGCCCATGATGGATACAAAGTAAGTGGGTATGGAGATGACATGGAGCATACGAAGGACCAAGGATGTGGGTGGGATTGAGGGGTTAGAGAGCCTAACAGCTTCTGAACCAGCTAAGGCAAAATCCCAGGGCAATGAGTTAAGATTCCTAACCAGCCTAACTGATCTCTCTTCCTGGCTACCCATGCTATGCTTCTAGTGTCAGTGAGTCAGACGTCATCCTGAAGAAACCCCCTCTCACTGGAGTGAAAATTACGCATTCAAAATTTTTATTATCTGTCTGGGTCCGGTGAATCAGAAAATATTCTAAATTGAACTAATTGCTTCAATTGAGAAAATCAGGCCCCTAGAGTCTTAAATTTGATATCATGGTTATTGTGGACTTCCAGTCAACACAGAATTGACTAAAGTGTTTATTTAAGTATTATTTCATTGGAGTTCAGAGAAGGATAGATGGGATAATCCCCAATTTGGAGGGAATGTTTTATGAGAAAAGGTCAAATAGGTTGCGACTCTACTCATTGGAATTTAGAAGAATGAGAGATGATCTCATTAAAACATATAGAATTCTTCAGGGGCTTTACAAGGCAAATGAGAGGGTGTTTCCCCCTCATGGGAGAGTCTGGGGCCAGAGGGCATGTTCTCAGAATAAAGGGCCACCAATTTAAGACTGAGACGAGAAGTCTTTGGAACCCCTTGCCACAGGGAGTTGTGGGGCAGGGTCCTTGGGTATGTTTAAAACTGAGATAATTAGATTTTTGATCAGTCAGTGAATCAAGGGTTATGGTGAAAGAAAGTGAACATGAAGAATACCAGATCAACTATGATCCTATTGAGTGTTGGAGCAGGCTCAAGGAGCCAAATAGCCTATTCCTGTTCCTATTTCTTATGGTCTAAAACCAGCAAAGGATAATTAAAAGTAACAAAGACAGAAAACTAGCAAAATGAAGGACAAACATAAAAACAGACAACGAGACCTTCTACAATATATATAAAGCACAAGAGCAGTGAATGGAGAATAGATCCTCCAGAGGCTGAGACTTGGGGAATTAATAATGGGAAACAGGAAAATGTCAGAGATTTTGTACCTGTTTGCACAGCACAAAACACAACATTCTTCCTAAGAATAATAGAAAATCAGGGGGGAAGAAGGTAGGAAGGAATTTAAAATGATCACAATTACCAGAGGCAAAATATTAGGAAAAATAATGAGGCCTAAAGGCTGATAAGTCCCCATGACCAGATGGCCTGCATCCTAGAATATTAAGTGACGTGGTTATAGATATAATGGATGTATGGGTTATCATCTTCCAAAATTCCCTAGGTTCTGGACAGATCCTAGCAGATTTGAGAACCACTGATATGATGCCACTATTCAAGAAAAGGGGAGTGCAATTAGCATGATCCTATCGGCAAATAAATCTAACATGGGCTTGTCCAAGCATTTCACTCAATGCCTATATTTATATATTTTTTCACTCAAGGGGCATATAAATCACAAGAAGTTAGCACGCAGGTACAGCAAGTAACTAGGAAGGCAAATGGAGTTTTGATCTTATTGCAAGAGGGATGGAGTATGAAAAAAGTAGAGAACTCTTGCTATGGAACGTACAGATCATTGGTGAGACCAAACTTGGAGCAATGTATACAGATCTGGTTTCCTTACTTAAAGGAGGGATATATTTGTATTGCTAGCAATTTGGAAAAGGCTCCCTTGGCTGCTTCCTGGGATAAAGATGCTGTCATTAGAGTTTAGAGGAATGTGGGTTGATGCAATTGAAATAGATAAGATTTTGAGGAGCTTGACAGAGATGCTGGGAGGATATTTCCTTTTATTTGGGAATGTAGAATGAAGGGATGGAATTTAAAAATAAATAATATACCCTTTAAAACAGAGAAGGAGGAATTTCTTCTCTCAGTGGGCTTTTAGTCTTTGGAATTCTCTTCCCATGTAGAGCCGAAATCACTGAATATACTCAAGGCTGGTTTGGACAGATTTTTGATTGTCAAAGGAGTTAAGGATATTGGGGAACAGGCAGGAAAGTAGAGTTAAGGTTACATCAGATCAAGCATGATCTTATCGAATGGTTGAGCAGGCTCAAGGAGCTGAATGATTTTCCTGCTCCTTATGGGATGTAAGTTATTGTTTCCAGTGGCAATATTGCAGCTTGACATTCAATTTTATGAACAGCTGTCTTGAAACCAAGTTCCTTTAAAAGCAAAAGTTAAGCTGCAGTTGTTGGGAAATGAGATAGCATTTAATTTTACGATAGACATGAAATCAGGCTCCAAGAAAAGTTGCAGCAAGAACATAGAACATAGAACATAGAACATTACAGCGCAGTACAGGCCCTTCGGCCCTCGATGTTGCGCCGGCCAGTGGACCCTCTAACCTAAACTATTCCAATATCATCCATATGCCAATCCACCGAACATTTGAATGCCCCCAAAGTAGGCGAGTCCACAACTGCTGCAGGCAGGGCATTCCACGCTCTCACCACCCTCTGTGTAAAGAACCTGCCTCTGACATCCGTCCTATAACTACCACCTCTTAATTTAAAGTTATGTCCCCTCGTGTTGTTCATCACCATCCGAGGAAAAAGGCTCTCACTATCCACCCTATCCAGTCCTTTGATCATCTTATACGCCTCAATTAGGTCACCGCGTAACCTTCTTCTCTCTAATGAAAATAACTCAGGTCCCTCAGCCTTTCCTCATAAAGCCTTCCCACCATACCAGGCAACATCCTGGTAAACCTCCTCTGCACCCTTTCCAATGCTTCCACATCTTTCTTATAATGCGGCGACCAGAAGTGTACGCAATACTCCAAGTGCGGCCGCACCAGAGTTTTGTACAGTTGTAACATAACCTCACGGCTCCTAAATTCAATCCCTCTACAATAAAAGCTAACACACCGTACGCCTTCTTAACAACTTTATCAACCTGGGTGCCAACTTTCAAAGAGCTATGTACTTGTACCCCAAGATCCCTCTGCTCGACAACACTATTAAGGGTCCTTCCATCAGCCCTATATTTCATATGCCTGTTATTCCTACCAAAGTGAATCACCTCACACTTATCCGTATTGAATTCCATTTGCCACCTCACGGCCCAAGAAAGAGACCATTCGTCCCATCATGTCTATGTCAGCCTAAGGACATCAAGGTGTCCTGCTATCTTTCTGCTCCCAGCCCATTGGCCTGTAATTTACAGCATTTAAGGAGCAGATTCAGATCCTTTTTAAATGAGTGTCTGCCTCCAACGCCAACTTGGGTAGTGAATTCCAGACACTCATCACCTTCTGCACAAAGAAGTTCTTTGTTGTGTCCCCGCTACACTTACTGCCACTTATCTTGAATCTATTTTTCCTGGTACTAAAATTGTCCGCCAAGGGAAATGATATTTTCCTGTTCACTCTATCTCTTCCCTCTTATTTTGAACACCTTTATAAATCACCCCTTAATCTTCTTTGTTTCAAGGAAAATAATCTCAATCTATCTAATCTCTCTTGTAGTTAACACTTTTTCTAGTCTTGACAACATTCTTTGTACCTTCTCTGCATTCTCTCCAGAGCAATTACATTCCTGTAATATAGTGCCCAGAACTCGAATTGTGGTCTCACCAGTGTTTTATACAATTTCAACATTATATCTTTACTTTTATCTTTTGTTCCTCTGCCAATGAAGGAAAGCATTCCATATGCTTTCTTTACAACCTTGTCTACTTGAATTGCTGCCTTTAGGGATTCGTGTATTTGTACAGCAAGAACTCTCACTTCATCTACACTTCTTAGTATATTCCCATTTATTGTGTATTCCCTATAACTGTTTGATCTTCCTGAATGCATTACCTCATACTTCTGTAAGTTAAAATTCATCTGCCACTTTACCACACACTCCATCAACCCACTGATGTTATTTTGTTGATTATCGTTACCCTCTACATATCCCCTACTCGGTCAATCTTTGTGTTGTCTACAAATTTTCCAATCGTGCCCCTTTAATCATTAATATATAACGCAAACAGTGAGGGTCCCAACACTAAACCATGTGGAAAATCACTTGAAACAACTTTCCATTTGGAAGACATCCATCGACAATTACCCTTTGTTTCCTGTTATTAAGCTAATGTCTTATCCAGTTACCCTCTATCCTATTTACTTTTATTTTTTGACCAATCTGCCATGTGGGACTTTGTTAAACACCTTGCCAAAATCCATGTGCACAATATCCATTGCACTACCTTTATCAACCTTTCTTGCCACTTTCTTTAGTAACCAGGAAAGTCAAACTTGTCAAAATTTGTCTTGTTGTATTTGTAACGAGTAATACAAGACTTCCACATCCATCACAGCTTTATTTAATTATCGCAAGAAGGCTTACATTAACACTGCAATGAAGTTACTGTGAAAATCCCCTAGTTGCCACACTCCAGTACCTATTTGGGTACACTAAGGGAGAATTTAGCACGGCCAATGCACCTAATCAACACATCTTTGGACTATGGGAGGAAACTGGAGCACCTGGAGGAAACCCATGCAGACATGGGGAGAATGTGCAGACAGTGACCCAAATTGGAAATTGAACCCAGGTCCCTGTCTCTGTGAGGCAACAGTGCTAACCACTCTGCATGCCACCCTGCCACTTTAATTGAATCTGCTAGAGCTTAATACTTAGAGATTCCAGTTAATGAATTTTATGCGAAAGCCTTCAGATTCCTGTCTTGGCTAATATTTATTCTTCAACAAACTCCCCTCAAGAAGATTATTTAACCATTAGTATGATAGATCATGAGCTACAATCAATAGTGCAATTTTGAGGGGGGGAGTGTCAAACATAATCTACACCCCACTCGCTACCACAACCACCTGCATACATATAGTGCCCTTTAATGCAGTAAAACATTCCAAAGCTCAAAGGCACTAGGCAAAAAGTAGGTATGGAGGCCCATAAGTGCATTCCTCCTGGCTCAAAATTGCTTCTATCTTTTTTTGAACCACATTTCCATTTTATTGTTTTATAAGGAAGCAAAGAATAGGAGCAGTGGTGCAACATTCTGCCCTTGGAACTTGTTCTGCCATTAAGTAAGGTCATGGCTGGGCTTCTAACTTAGTTCTACCTTCCTGCACTAACCCCATATCCCTCGATTTTTTGAGCACCCAAAATTCATCGATCTCAGCCTTGAATATGTTCAGTGACTGAATAGTCACATCTCTCTGTTGTAGAGAATTTCATCCATCCATAACCCTCCTGACTGAATAAGTCTCTCTCCATCTCAGATCCAAATGGCTGATTTTTCTGGCCACAGACAACATCCTCCCCACCTCAAAAATCTCTTAGTATACTTTTCAACAAGGTCACGTCTCATTTTTCAAAACTCTAGAGAACTCAGGCTTAGTCATTTACTGCTAGTTATTTAGCAAAATGGAGTTTAAAATGCCGTTTAGCAAAATGGCAAATGGAGTTTAATGTGGAAAAGTGTGAGGTAATGCACTATGGCAGAAATAATAAATGTGTAGAGTATAGGGCAAATGGTAGGATTCTTAGTAGTCTAGATGAACAGAGGGTTCTTGGTGTGTATGTGCATAGATCCCTGAAAGTAGGCAGTCAGGTTGAGAAGGTTGTTAGGAAGGCATATGGAGTCTTGGCTTTTATTGGTAGAGGGATTGAATTTCGGAGCCGCAACGTCATGTTGCAACTGTACAAAACTCTAGTGTGGCCGCACTTGGAGTATTGTGTGCAGTTCTGGTCCCCACATTATAAGAAAGATGTGGAGGCATTGGAGAGGGTACAGAGGAGTTTACCAGGATGTTGCCTGGTATGGAGGGCAGGTCTTATGAAGAGAGGCTGAGGGATTTGAGGTTGTTTTCGTTAGAAAGGAGGCGGCTAAGAGGGGACCTAATCGAAACATATAAGATGATTAGAGGTTTAGATAGGGTGGACAGTGATAGCCTTTTTCCTAGGATGGAGAAAGCTAGCACGAGGGGACACAGCTTTAAATTAAGGGGTGATAGTTATAGGACGGATATCAGAGGCAGGTTCTTTACCTAAAGGGTGGTTCGGGAGTGGAATGCCCTGCCTGCAGCGGTTGTAGATGCGCCAAGTTTGGTGGCGTTTAAGAGGTTAGTTGATAAGTATATGGAAGAGAAGGAATGGTTTAGTTTGGAGGGGCATTGCTTTTTATATTGGTCGGCGCAACATCGAAGGCCGAAGGGCCTGTTCTGTGCTGTAATGTTCTATGTTCTATGTTCTACTTATGTTGAGAGAACATCTCAAATCTTGGCACCAAGCATTAAATTGCCAGGGCTGAAGTTACTTCTCAACTTGTGCTTTCTGTAGAGGAAAAATGATGAGTTACATTTCCTGGCTTGGGATTTAGAATTGAAAGACATGGGAAGTGACAGTGGTTCCATGTTCTGGGAAATACTGGGTTAGGCAGGAAGAGAATGGAATGAACCTGAATTTGAAAGTGATCTACACTGGAAGATGCAATGTCTGATGGTGATTGTCCAGGGATACATTTATAAAATGTAAATTATACTTATTTATATACAGCTATAAAACATAAATTAAACTTATTTATGTATCTTTATAAAACATATACTTATTTCTATATCTATAAAACAGATTATATAACATCTATGTGTTTATAAAATATACTCTTATTTATATATGTTTATAAAATAGATTATACAAATTTATATACATTTATAAAACATATACTTATTTCTATACATTTGTAAAGCAGATTATACTAATTTCTATACATTTGTAAAACAGATTATACTGATATCTATATATTTATAGATCAGATTTCTGTCCCTGTATAAAACAGACACACAGCCCACACACTACTCTGTGAGATGGGTTAGGCAATGTTGTGATGCAGTGTGAAGACCTGAAATCACTGACGCGCGTGCCCGCCAGGAATGGGGGCGCGCATTGTGTCGGGCAAGCGCATGACGTGCCGGTTGGTCCCTGGACGGGCACGCGCAGGCTGGGTGGAGGAGGAGGAAAAGGATTTTGCTGTGTGTGTTAGGCAGAGACACAGAGGAAGCTGGAGCTATCCTGGCTGGAATGGGAGGCAGTGGCTTCGCAATGCAATCGACAAGGAGCTGCAGCTGGAGCCAGCTGTTGGTGCCACAGGCTGCATCTGGCTGCCGGCTGGCGAGCTCTCTCATCCTGTCTCTGCTCCTAATCGCTGCGATGGTGTCAGGGCTCCCAGCCTGTGGAAAGGTGAGTGCCCAGCTATCGCTGTGTGTCCCCTGCTCTGTCTGCCATGATTTAATGATCAGAGATGCTGCATTCTCCCTGTGGGGGGACAATACAGCGACCAGGCTATTTATTTACCCACTGGATTCCTCTTTCTCCAGCCAGAAAGCATCTTCACCCCTTTAATTCATCAGGCACTATTCATTATTTCTACATCTCTGATTTATTGTATTTAAAAGAATCCCTTTAAATTAAAAAAAACACCATTTGTCAATTTGATCTCAGCGACTTGATGATTGTCACTGAAACCTGTTATTGCAGTTTCCAGGAAGCTGCCTGTGAATTTAAACTGTGCTGCGTTTGCTTTCTGTTTTGTCAAATGCTCTAAAAAAAATAATGCCTTTTTTATGAATGGTTAATCTTCTGGCATTGTATTCTAAAGTGTTGAAGAGTTATTTTAATGGCGTTTTGAGGGCCATTTACTCAAGTTGAGAGTTTTGAGAGGTTTCCCTCTTCCCCGCTGTGCTCTGAAGCAACCTGTGCAGCTGATGCCTGTGGCCAAGACTCGAACACACACTGCCCTGATTCACTGTTCAAAGCCTTTGCTTTTACTGTTCTAGAAACCCTGTTTTGTCCTGATAGCATCATGAGCACACAACAGTTCCCTAAATCCCACAGTGCAAATGCTCAGCATTATTATAGGCGATGTCATTATCTCTGTTCAACAATCAGCTGAGGTTTGTAGCTATTTAAGCGACAGGTCCTCTTGAAACCAAATGAATGTTATATCGAGTGTGTGTGTGCGTTTCAAGCCATTCTCAGATCTGTAAATAATTGAGTATTACATGATGACGCAGATTTTAAGTGTAAGTTTATCTGAGTTAACCTTTAAAAGTTTGATCAAACTTCCATTTAGTTTCTTAAGGAAAGGCGACCTTAAAGGGAGGGTGTTGCAGTAACACGGGGAAGGAGGAGGT
This sequence comes from Sphyrna mokarran, assembly GCA_024679065.1. Taxonomy (NCBI): domain Eukaryota; kingdom Metazoa; phylum Chordata; class Chondrichthyes; order Carcharhiniformes; family Carcharhinidae; genus Sphyrna; species Sphyrna mokarran. Next base: position 50,293,053 of record JAGIQG010000019.1, read on the forward strand.
TTTGGGAAGTTACCCAGCAAGTTCAGTTCTTGGAGAAACCTGGGACACCTGTTCCGACAGTTCACCTGCAACACTGCCCATAATGCTATGCTAATTTTCCCTTATCTGTTGTAAAGGCACAGTATTTATTTTAGCTAAAATTAAGACCACTGTGGGGAGATAACACAGATGAGGTAATAGTAAAAACAAGGAGGAAGTTTTATGACTAATAAAAAAGAGAAAATGCTGGATAAACTCAGAAGAGTAAAAATATTAACTTTGTTACTCTCTCCGCAGATGCTGTCAGACCTGCTGAGTTTATCCAACATTCTCTGTTTTATTTCATATTTCTAGCATCCCTGGTGTTTTATGGATACTCTACCCTTTAAGTGACTAATAATAGGACAAGTACATATTGTATGGAGCATAGATACACACATTGTACATTAGATGTATAAGATAATGAAGAGGATGGATCAGGTAGAAGTTGAGAGACTCTTCCCGTTTAGCAAAGATAGCAGGACTAGAGGGCACAGCCTCAAGATTAGGAAGTGGGGGGGCGTTTCAGATCGGAGTTGCGGAGGGGTTTCTTCATGCAAAGGGTGGTGAATCTTTGGAATTCTCTGCCTGATGAAGTGGTGGAGGCTTCCTCACTGAATATGTTCGAGTCAAGAGTAGATAGGTTTTTAATTGACAAGGGAATTAAGGGTTATGGGGAGAAAGCGGGAAAGTGGTACTGAACCAATGCAAACAACAACCCCTGCTTCTATCTTATCTAGTCTCTTCATAATTTTATATGTTTCTATAAGATCTCTCCCTCATTCTTCTAAATTCCAATGAGTATAGTCTAGTCTACTCAATCTCTTCTCATAAGCCAACCCTCTCAACCCTGAATCAACCTAGTGAATCTCCTATTGTTGGAAAAGTGGTGGAATCAATTGTAAAGGAAGCAATTGCACATTTGAAAAATCATAATCTATCAAACAGTGTTTGCATGGCTTCATGAAAAGGGAAATAGTGTCTGACTAATTTATTAGAGTTTTTTTTGAGAAAGTTTCAACCAGAGTGGAAAGAGGAGAACTAGTATATGTGTTGTATTTGGACACTCCAGAAGGCATTTGACAAAGTGCCTCTCAAAAGATGAAGTCATAAGATAAGCATCCATGTTTTGGAGATGGTATTTGGCATGGATAGAGAATTGGCTAATGGACAGGAAACAGCGAGTGGGGATAAGGGGTTCTTTTTCAGGTTGGTGATGTGCAACCAATGGGGTTCCATTGTGCTGGACTGCAACATTAATGACTTGAAGGAAGGAAGCGAATATACTGTAGTTAAATTTGCAGATGACACAAAACTAGGTGGAAAAGCAAGTTGAAAGGGATATAAATGATTTATAAATAGATATTGATAAGTAAAGTAAGTGGGCGACAAGTTGGTAAATTGAGTATAATGTAGCAAAATGTGAGGTTGTTCATTTTGGAAAGGAGAACAAAAGAGGGATTGTTATTTAAATAAAGAAAAAGTGCAGAAAGCTGCAATACAAAGGGGCTTGGGGTATTTGTGCATATTGATCTCAACAATCCTCTATTCTGATTTGCTTTCAAGCCTCCTTCAAGATTTTGATGAAAGGAAATGAGGTGACAGAAGAGCAATGCCTTTGTTAGATGTAAATATTGCGTGGCATTTGGGTCACTGTCACGTGCAAATGATATCCTGGGTCATTCTGATTTCAGTAAAGTTTCACAACACCAATTTTAAATCCAACCAATTTATTTGGTAGTAAATTCGCGAGCTTTCGACACTTCGAGACGAAGGCCATGGTGTCGAAAGCTCGCGAATTTACTATCAAATAACTTGGTTGGATTTAAAATTGGTGTTGTGAAACTTTACTGAGTTTACCCCAGTCCAACGCTGGCATCTCTACATCATTCTGATTTGCCAGGGAATTGGATTTGTTTACAAATAAGTTTTCTTTTATCTTGATTTTGAATTGAGCACAACTTGTGTGTGAATTGGCTCTTTGTTAAGTTGACACTTGTGTCTTTCTTTGTGTGTTAATGTACAAGATTAAATACAAAAGATTCAATAGAATCTACACAATCCACCTGTCTATTATTTAGCAGAATTTTAACAGGACAAAGCTTTGTACAAGGGAAAGGCCACATTACATACCATCTTTTGTTATTTGTATTTCATCACTTTCTTGCTGAATAGATCTGTGTAATGCTTCTTTTGTTTAGTGTGTTAAAAGTATTTGTAAGACCAGAAATTGAGGATTCTTGGAGACAGTGACAATCAGCTTCATTATGGTGAATTTAATTGCAAAATTTATAATTATACTTGTAATACCTATTGACAGTCTGGTTACGTATTTAATCCTGCATTATATATCAAAAAAGGCAATGTGTTTAAATTAGTCTTTTTGGTTTGGATTATTTTATGGAATAGTCATCACGTTCGTTTGAAAAATGAGTTTCCACAATTAACCGTGGAAAAGCTTTCGCTGCAGCAGCTACAATATATGATATGTTCTGAGTTATTATTTCTGTTTTTGTCTCTTCAATCTTGTGTTGTTTACCTCTCTTTCATCTCAAGCGGCATTCTATAATGCTGTTGCATAGCCCAAAGGTACCAGCTGTGCTGTTGTGTATAGACAGCAAGATACAAACCAATATTAAAAGGATGGAGCATTGATGGGTTCAAGTTGAGGTAGAGGGAAGAGAGACAATGATGGATTGAAAGTTATTGGACATTAGTGAAGTGTTTCATTTAGACACCAATCTTCAAAGCTTCACCCAGTCCTTTTGTAATTTTGGTAAAGAAAATGGTAATTGGAATCTCTTATCTATTAAGTGGGATGGGGGGGGGTGTAGAATAATTAAACTAATTTTGTAATTTCTCAGCAATGATTAGTAAAATCAATGAAAGGGTTTATGTTAATTCCTGGTTGCTTAATGTCAATAAATGGAGCAGGTCCTTATTAGCAGGCTGTTGTGCATCTGGAGAAGTGAATAATACCTTTCATAATATTTTTGAATCTTTGAGGATGTCGTACAGAAGATTAAGGAATTAATTGGCTTTATTACTATGATCTTGATGAGATTTATTTTATTATTATCACATATTGGTATACAGTGAAAAGTATTGTTTCTTGCACGCTATACAAATAAAGTACATCGTACATAAACAGGGAAAAGAAAGGGTGCAGAATGTAGCATTACAGTCATAGCTAGGGGTAAAGAAAGATCAACTTAATATTAGGTAGGTCCGTTTAAAAGGCTGATGACAGCAGGGAAGATATTGTTTCTCAGTCAGTTGGTATGTGCCCTCAGACTTCTGTATCTTTTTCCTGATGGAAGAAGGTGAGAGAGAATATCTGGAGTATGAGGGGACCTTAATTATATTGGCTGCTTTTTCAAGGAGCGGGAAGTGTAGACAGAGTCAAAGGATGGGAGACTGGTTTGCATGATGGACTGGACTTCATTCAACCCCTTTATAGTTTCTTGTGGTCTTGATCAGAACAGGAGCCATACCAAGCTGTGATACATCAGGAAAGGACGCTTTCTGTGGTGCATCTGAAGAGGATTCATGTGTTTCCTACTGTTGACATGGAAAAATACTTTTGTCAGTGCTGATATATCTTAGACTTAAAATGTTTAAGTGGCAAGTATACTTCCTCCACACCCTACATAAATCTATTTGCTTCAGAACACAATAAAGCTTTTGAAATGCACCAATGTTTTAACTATTCCATATCTGTGATAATTGCAGTCAAAACTGTTGAATCTAAGGATTCTTTTTCCCCAAGCTGATGGCCTTTATTTAAAATAACATGTTGATCATTGTAGAAAAATGTTTTAAGAAGAGCCACGTACATCCCATCACATTGATATTAGAACATAGAACATAACAGCGCAGAACAGGCCCTTCGGCCTTTGATGTCGCGCCGACCGATTATGAAATAAAAGCAATGACCCTCCAAACTAAACCATTCCCTTCTCTTCCATAAACTTATCAACTAACCTCTTAAACGCCACCAAACTTGGCGCCTCTACAACTGCCGCAGGCAGGGCATTCCACTCCCTAACCACCCTCTGGGTAAAGAACCTACCTCTGATATCCGTCCTATAACTATCACCCCTTAATTTAAAGCTGTGTCCCCTCGTGCTAGCTTTCTCCATCCTAGGAAAAAGGCTATCACTGTCCACCCTATCTAAACCTCTAATCATCTTACATGTTTCGATATTATACAGCAGTAAACAATGCAGCATTCCAATTCAAGGATCAATTAAAAAATAATTAATAATTCTCGAGTGCAAATCTTTTATGTAAACAGTAAACCACCAGTAACAGTCCTTGTGGAACATCATACCCACTTTTGCCAATCTGAGTAATTTCTTTGAAACTTTGCTCCTGTTTTCCAATTTGGATGGTATATGGGCATTAGTGGCTAGGATGTAGAGATGCTGGCGTTGGGCTGGGGTAAACTCTGTAAGAGGTCTGGCAACACCAATTTTAAATCCAACCGATTTATTTGATAGTAAATCTGCTAGCTTTCGATGTTTGTGCCTTCGTCAGGCGAATGAGATGTTCTGGTCTGCAATAGCACACGTCAGCACAGACAGTTTACAGATTGCTGATTAGAATGTGAATCCTTACACCTAACCTGTTATTCAAGTCTTAAAGTGGCTAACAAAGGAACACTGAGCACTGAGGTTAGAGAGATGTGTATTGTCTCCAGACAGCACAGTGAGTGAGGTTTTTTGCTAACCCAGGCAAGTCATTGGGATTACAGATAGTGTGACATGAAGCCAAGATCCCTGTTAAGACCATCCTCATGTGTGCGGAACTTGGCTATCAGTCTCAGCTCAGCGGCTCTGCGCTGTCGTGTGTCGTGAAGGCCACCTTGAAGAACGTTTACCCGAAGGTCGGAGGCCGAATGCCCGTGACTGCTGAAGTGTTTGCCCACAGGAAGGGAACTGTTTTGCCTGGTTTTGCCTGATCAGTGGCTAGGCCAACTTTTGTTGTCTATCCTTAGTTGCAATTAGGAAGGAGGTGAATGTCACATTGTACAGCCATTGCAGTCCACCTGGTGTAGGTACACCAATAGTGCTGTTAGGATGAAAGGTCCAGGATTTAGACCCAATGACAGAGAAGGGACCATGATAAATTTGCAAATCAGGATGGTGTGTGGCTTGCAGATGATGATCCTTTTCATCTGCTGCCCTTGTCTTTCTATCTGATACAGGTCATGGGTCTGAAAAGTGCTGTTGAAGCAGCCTTGGTGAGTTATTCTTATTGTAGATGGTACACATTGATGCCATTGTGTGCCAGTGATGGAGGGTGTAACTGTTTAAGGTGAAGGTGGGGTGCTAATCAAGCAGCCTGCTTTGTCCTGCTGAACTTCTGAGTGTTGTTGGAGCTTCCATTATTCAGGCAGCTGCAAAGTATTCTATTGGACTTGGTGGACAGATTTTGAGGGCTTAAGAAATGATTTATTCAATTCAGAATTCCCAGCTTCTGACCTGCCTTTTAGTCATGATGTAGAGATGCCGGCGTTGGACTGGGGTAAACTCAGTAAGAGGTCTGACAACACCAATTTTAAATCCAACCAATTTATTTGATAGTAAACTTGTTCTGTAAACAACTCATTCGCCTGACAAAGTCACAAAAGCCAAAAGCTAGCGAGTTTACTATCAAAGAAATCGGTTGGATTTAAAATTGGTGTTGTCAGACCTCTAACTGCCTTTTAGTCACAGTCTTTATATGGCTGCAGTTCCGTTCCTGGTCAGTGCTGACCCCTCAATATGTTGATGATAATGCACTTGACTGTTAAGGGAAATGATCACCTGTGTGGCACTTGCATAGCACAAATGTTACTTGTTACTTGCCAGTTCAAACCTGGATGTTATCCGGGATTTGCTGAATATGTAGACAGACTGCTTTAGTATCTGACGATTTGTAAATGGCATTGAACATTGTTCAAACATGTCCACTTTTAATTTTATAAAGAAGAATATTTGTTCCCTGACTCACTGTGTTCTGGCTTTAGTGAAGTGAAGTCTCATCAAAGGCCTTTTGGAAATCCAAATATATTATTTCTTCAAATAATTCAATAAGATGAGTAAAGCAGATGCTTCCCTTTTTGTAATGAGTGTAAATCACGCTGTTGCATTATATCAGGCCTGAACCCCTCACTCCTTTGAGGTCCAAACCCCTCCTCCATTTGTTTCCTGAGGCTCTGTTGCCGCTCCCACTGCTGTCTACGTTAGGCAGCCTATCAGTGCTCCAAACAGCCTCGTTCTGCTCCATTTGATTTCTCTAATTCTTCGCAAATTTGACGTGTTTTGACTGGCATTTTCCAGTCACATGGCAGCTGCTAGCTTCATAGACCCCCTGCAGACCCTTCACAGACCTTGGTTTGGAACCCCTGTGCTAGAGTCTTCGTACTTGTATGAAGCAAAACAATCTCTGCATTCAAATATTTACTTTTGACTCTTTTTAAAATTGTTTTTGAGAATCGCGATGGTGTAAGTCATTACCAATAGCCCTGAATTTGCTGATCAAATATTAACGTATTAGGATGTAAATCAGCGAGAAGCTTGTGGTAAGGAAGCGATTACCTGTGAATTTCCATGTGGTTCTGGTTGATTTTTGCTGTTTTCTTTATGACGATGGGATTGCATCTTTTAACTTTCTATCATTTGGAATTTGGTGCATTTATGCTTTAATTAGAGTCATTAGAGGTTTACAGCATGGAAACAGGCTCTTTGGCCCAACATGTCTATGCTGCTCCTTTTTTAAGCCCTAAGCTAGGCCCATATCCCTCTACATCCATGTAACTATCTAAATGCTTTTTAAAAGACAAAATTGTACCTGTCTTGACAGCTTGTTCCAAATACTCACTACCCTCTGTGTGAAAAAATTGCCCCTTGGACCCTCTGTAACTCTCGCCTCTCACCTTAAACCTATGCCCTCTAATTTAAAATACCCCCACTTTTGGGAAAAGATATTGATTATCTAGTTGATCTACGCCCCTCATTATTTTATAGACCTCGAAAAGATCACCCTTCAGCCTTCTACATTCCAGAGAAAAAAGCCTCAGACTCAGTTCTTATATGTCAAATCATCAAGTCTCTGTAGCATCCTAGCGAATCTCTTCTGCACTCTTTCTAGTTTGATATCCTTTCTATAACAGAGTGACCAGAACTGTACCCACTATACCAAGTGTGGACTTAACAATGTCTTGTATAACTTCAACAAGATGCTCTAACTCCTCTAGTCAATGTTCTGACCGATGAAACCAAGCATGCTAAATGCCTTCTTTACCATCCTGTCCACCTGTGACTCCATTTTCAAGGAGCTATGAACCTGTATCCCTACATCTCTTTGTTCTATAATTCTCCTCAATGTCCTACTGTTAACTGAATAAGCTTTATCCTATTGACCAAAATCCATCACCTTGCATTTATCTAAATTAAATCTAGACAAAAGTGAAGTAATGTGTTTTGGAAGGCCTAATACAGACAGGGAATATAGAGTAAATGGCAGAACCCTTAGGAGTATTGATCAGCAAAGGGATCCGGGAATACAAGTCACTGAAAGTGGCAATGCAGGTGGAGAGGGTAATCAAGAAGGCATATGGCACACTTGCCTTCATCTGCCATGGTATTAAGTTTAAAAATTGGCAAGTTATGTTGATGCTTTATAGAACATAGAACATTACAGCACAGAACAGGCCCTTCGGCCTTCGATGTTGCGCCGACCAATATAAAAAGCAATGCCCCTCCAAACTAAACCATTCCCTTCTCTTCCATATACTTATCAACTAACCTCTTAAACGCCACCAAACTTGGCGCATCTACAACTGCTGCAGGCAGGGCATTCCACTCCCTAACCACCCTTTGGGTAAAGAACCTACCTCTGATATCCGTCCTATAACTATCACCCCTTAATTTAAAGCTGTGTCCCCTCGTGCTAGCTTTCTCCATCCTAGGAAAAAGGCTATCACTGTCCACCCTATCTAAACCTCTAATCATCTTATATGTTTCAATAAGGTCCCCTCTTAGCCGCCTCCTTTCTAACGAAAACAACCTCAAATCCCTCAGCCTCTCTTCATAAGACCTGCCCTCCATACCAGGCAACATCCTGGTAAACCTCCTCTGTACCCTCTCCAATGCCTCCACATCTTTCTTATAATGTGGGGACCAGAACTGCACACAATACTCCAAGTGCGGCCGCACTAGAGTTTTGTACAGTTGCAACATGACGTTGCGGCTCCTAAATTCAATCCCCCTACCAATAAAAGCTAAGACTCCATATGCCTTCTTAACAACTTTATCCACTTGACTGCCTACTCTCAGGGATCTATTGACACATACACCAAGATCCCTCTGTTCATCAACACTATTAAGAATCCTACCATTAGCCCTATACTCTACACATTTATTATTCCTGCCAAAGTGCATTACCTCACACTTTTCCACATTAAACTCCATTTGCCACCTCTCGGCCCAGCTCTGCAACTTGTCCAAGTCTCTCTGCAAACTATAACACCCCTCTTCACTATCTACCACTCCACCGACTTTAGTGTCATCTGCAAATTTACTAATCCATCCTTCAATACCCTCATCCAGATCATTTATAAAAATTACAAACAACAGGGGCCCCAAAACAGACCCCTGAGGTACACCACTTGTCACCGAACTCCACGATGAATATCTCCCATCAACCACCACCCTCTGTCTTCTATCTGCTAGCCAATTCCTACCCAATTAGCTAAATCACCCTCTATCCCATACATCTGCATTTTCTGCAGAAGTCTTCCATGGGCCACCTTATCAAACGCCTTACTAAAGTCCATATATACCACATCAACCGCCTTACCCCCATCCACCTCTTTGGTCACTTTTTCAAAAAACTCACTGAGGTTAGTAAGGCACGACCTACCCTTCACAAAACCATGCTGACTATCCCCAATCAATTCATTTCTCTCTAAATAACTATAAATCCTATCCCTAATAATTATCTCCAATACTTTGCCCACAACAGAAGTAAGACTCACTGGCCTATAATTCCCTGGAAGGTCTCTCTTCCCCTTCTTAAACAATGGGACCACATTCGCTATCCTCCAGTCCTCCGGAACCACACCCGTAAACAACGAGGACCTGAAGATCAGAGCCAGAGGCTCTGCAATCTCCTCTCTTGCCTCCAGAGAATCCTAGGGTAAATCCCGTCCGGCCCAGGGGACTTATCCAACTTCAAACCCTCGAGAATATCTAGCACATCCTCCCTATCTACTTCAATACTTTCCAGTTTGCTGCCCTGTACCTCAGTGTTCTCCATAACTACATTTACATCACCCTGCGTGAATACCGAAGAGAAATATTTATTCAGTACCTCTCCAATCTCTTCAGAACCTTAGTGAGGCTGCACTTGGAATGTAGTGTTCAAATCTGGCCGCCACACTACCAGAAGTATGTGGAGGCTTTGGAGAGGGTGCAGAAAAGATTTACCAGGATATTGCCTGGTATAGAGAGCATTAGCTATGAGGAGAGGTTGGAGAAACTTGGTTTATTCTCACTGGAGCGATGGAGGTTGGGGGGAGACCTGATAGAAGTCTACAAGATTATGAGAGATATGGACAGAACGGATAGTCAGAAGCTTTTTCTCAGGGTGGAAGAGTCAATTACTAGGGGGCATAGGTTTAAAATGTGAAGGCAAGTTTTAAAAGAAATGTATGAAGCAGATTTTTTATGGAGTGGTGGGTGCCTAGAACTCATTGCTAGGGGAAGTAGTGGAAGCGGATATGATAGTGACTTTTAAGGGGCGTCTTGACAAATACATGAATAGGATGGGAATAGGTGGATATGGTCATTGAAAGCATAGGGGGTTTCAGTTAATTCAGGCAGCATGGTCAGTGCAGGCTTGGAGGGCTGAAGGGCCTGTTCCTTTGCTGTAATTTTTTTTGTTCTTTGTTCATTGTAAATTTTGTCCGCCACTCATCAGCCCACTGACCCAGTTGATGAAGTCCCGTTGCAATCCTAGGTAACCTTCTTCATAGTCCAGTATAACACAAATCTTGGTGTCATCTGCAAACTTACTAAGCATGCCTCCTAAATTCTCATCCAAATCATTAATATAAATTGTATAAATATCATATAAATTGTTCAGTAAAATCCCCCCCAAAAAGTTAAGTCTGGAATTAGTAACATTAATGCCTGGCAGCTGCCCTCCGTTGTTCAGGAAATGAACAATTTGAAATATGGAATCTTAGACTTTCCTTCAGCTTTCCAAATTTTAGGAACTTTTTTAATAATATATAATTTTAAATTTTTTTTTTCCTTTCTGTCGACTTCTCTTTCTAAATCTGATCTTTCTTGCCCTCTCTTTATTTCTCTTTTTGAACTTGATTCAATATTGAGTTTTCACCCTTGAAATTCTTCCTATGTTTATTTCTGATTCTTTGAATCTGATTGGTTAAGGAGGTGCCTTGTTTCCTTCCTGCGCAGCTATCAGCTCCTACATCCAACAATCTTCCAGCATATTTATTTGAGTTAAGAGTGCTGCTGGTTGACTATATTACATATTCTCTTGCCCCTGAATATTCCAACTCTCTGAAATGTTATTGGAGAGTGATATAAAAAATCAATTTCCCTGTGCCTTCTGCTCTCCAGCCTGCTGGATAAATCACTTATTTGGAAATTATGTTATATTTGCAGTTTGCTTGTTGAATATTCTGCTTAAGTTGTTATGGCTATCACTTTCACTGCGCCCTTGCTTCCTATCATGTGTTTTAATAGAATGATCTAGTTGAGTTGTTTTGCAAGTTCTGCATGCAGCAAAATAAAACTGATTAATGCATTGAGTAGGTAAATTGCACAGAGGAAGGTCACTATTGGTAGCTTTGTAGTTATTCCAAAATACACTTCAGTAACATTCTGTAAGGTCTAATACAGATAAGAAATATACAGTAAATGGCAGAACCCTTAAGAGTATTGATAGGCAAAGGCATCTGGGTTTACAGGTACACAGGACGTTGAAAGTGGCAATACAGATGGAGAAAGGAGTCACAAAGGCATGCAGCATGCTTGCCTTCATCGGCCAGGGTGTTGAGTTTAAAAATTGGTAAATCATATTGTCGCTTTATAGAACTTAGTGAGGCTGCAGTTGGAATATAGTGTTCAATTCCGTTTGTCACACTACCAGAGGGATGTGGAGGCTTTGGAAAGGGTGCAGAAAAGACTTACCAGGATATTGCCTGGTATGGAGGACATTAACAATGAGGAGAAGTTGGAGAAACTTGGTTTGTTCTTACTGGAGTGACAGAGATTGAGAGGAGTCCTGATAGAAGTCTATAAGATTTTGAGAGGCACAGACAGAGTGAATAGTCAGAAGCTTTTTTCCCAGGAAGAGTCAATTTCTAGGGGTTTAAAATGGGAAGGCAAGGTTTAAAGGAGATGTATGAGGCAGATTTTTTACACACAAAGTGCCTGGTGCCTGGAATCCATTGCCAGGGGAGGTAGTGGAAGCTGTTATGCTGGTAACTTTTAAGGAGCGTCTTGGCAAGTACATGAATGAGATGGGAATAGAGGGATATGGTCCCAGAAGGATAGAGGGTTTTAGTTCTGTTGCTCAGCATGGTCAGTGCAGGCTTGGAGGGCTGAAGGGCCTGTTCCTGTGCTGTAATTTTCTTTATTCTAAGATTCTCTTTCTTTCTTCATTTTATGGGTTTTGGGTATTGCTGGCTAGGCCTAGCATTTATTGTTCATTCCTAACACATAAGACCACATTGCTGTGGCTCTGGATTCACATGTAGGCCAGATTGGGTAAGGATGGCAGATTTCCTTCCCTAAAGGACGTCAGTGAACCAAGTGGTTTTCTACAACAATCGATAATGATTTCATGTTCATCATTAGACGTTTTCATTCCAGAACTTTATTAAATTCAAATTTCACCATTGTCCATGGTGGGATTCTAATCTGAGTCCCCAGAGCATTACCCTGGGTCACTGGATCCTTGCCTAGTGGTAATGCCTCTCTGCTCAGCCTATTGACAATGAATGAAATGTTTTGTCCCTTTTAAATTCTTTCATTTCTAGTCTATATGTGAGAATGGCTGGGCCATCCTCCCTCCATTGTAGAGATTGCCGTTTAAGTGGTTTAGTGTTTTGTATGTAGCACCTTACTCTCTGCTTGCCATTATATCTCTGTCCCGTTTCATTTCTCTGCTGTCTGGTTCAATCTATGAATGTGTTTGAAGTTGTGTTCCTCTCATTGATTAGATGTGACGTTAAAAACCAATGAGTTGAATGCAGTGCCTCTCAGGAATCCTTTTGCTTCTCTCGATGCCCCTCCAATACTTTACATCTAACATTAACTAAAACATTGTCATCTGACCTAAAGTAAAACAAATGAAAGACTGCAACAAAAATGGAATTTTTGCCATGTTTCTCCTGCAGCTTGAGAAACAGCATGCATGAGGTTTTAAACCTCAGACCGCACAGATTTCCTGAAGAATAGCCATTAGTTTATCGATCTGATAGGCAGGCTGTCACAAACATTAGAATTTAAGGGTTGCTTAAGTAAAGCACAGTGAATTTTTGAAGATGTTGATGTGTGAAATAATTTACACAGCTGTCGCAAATATCACTGCCTTTGTCAAAAGCTGACTATCCACCGAGTATTGACAAGGGAAGTAACACTCTTTAGACTGCTGTTAATCCGGTGTAATTGCCAGAAATGCTGTTGTCTGTTCTATTCAGCATTTACCCAGAGGGATGACATTATATTCCTGTAGGAAGTCTATTTTTTAAGCAGAAAACCAATTTTAACTTTAAACAAAGAGGTCTGCTTTTGAAAATTGTGCAGCCAGCAGCTCTGCTGGGGTTGTTTTTAAACAGCAGCTGGTTCTAAGATACAAAACGCCTGTGTATGTTTTAACACCTTGACAGAGAGAGACAGTTCGTGGCATTGTGCCAAAATGTATGACTCATCATTTTATTTGCATCCTGACCTTACTTAAATATAACAATCTTGTTGAATCAGAAGTTGAAGTTTAAATCTGCGCAGAATTTTTTTTAAGTTGCCTGGTATTATGTGATCTATTCTAATATTTTGTGCATAGAGTAAGTGTTCTTTGCTAAGGTTCAAGAGTCTTATTACTGTTTACCTGGGCAGAAAATGATTACACTCCAGATCCTTAAGAACATGAGACCCAATAAGAAGGCTGCGTGATGGTGTTGAACCTAAGAAAACGTGGCATAACAATTCAAATTTTTAGCCAACGCGTCTGTTCTGAAAGACGAGAACCAGTCACACCAATTAACAAATTAATATTTCATTGTAATGATTCAGAACACAGAAAAACTTGACGAGATTGTGCTGGAATGTAGAACAAGCAGTCATACACTTCCTGTGATCTAATGCATGTTTCAATAGCCTCGCATTAGTAATGAGTTAATTCAGCATTTTAAATTTCAGTTTTGGAGGGATTAGAATCCAATTTTTCACCAGGAGAATTCCACACGTGGGAAAGAAACTGTAAGGAGTTTGACTGCGGGCGATTCCTGTAGGACTTTAGTGTGAGGCAGAATTTTGAGGTGGGGCTGCAGCTTCTGTGCTCTACCAGGAATGTGGAGATCCAACTGAAGTGCCAGCATTTCTTTGACTGCTCGATTCTCGGAAAGGTGTTGACCTAAAATGCTAATCCCTGTCATCTCTCCACAGATGCTGCCTGACCTATTGGCAGTTCCAGCACTTCCTGATTTCTTTAGTAAATTTGATTTCCAGCACTATTTACATAATAAAGCATTACAGAGTACTGACAAAGCTTTCCTTAACTGGTTTGAATTGTTGTGGGTCCAGGAACATTTTATTTCTCTAGCCTGTCTGTCAGGTTCACAATGTAAAACTGATTCTATAGAATGCTGACAGAGGGCGCATAAGCCTCCTTGGTGATTTCCAGCTGCCTTTGAAGATATATTTCCCCCAATTATTTACCCAGCATACAGCAGGTCAATGCATTTATAACTGAAGAAAGTTTGTAATCCTTGGAGTTGGAGTAGGCTCATATCATGCGCTAATCTTTCTAATCCAAAGTGCTGGGGGACCAAATTGTTTCTGGAATTTTAGAATTTTCTGGATTATGGAATGATGTTAGAATTAATTGCAAGTGTCTGAACTGGAAAATGTAATATGGAGATGTTGGCATTGGACTGGGGTTAACACAGTAAGAAGTCTCATTACATCAGGTCAAAGTCCAACAGCTTTATTTGAAACTTCTGGAGCACTGTCCCTTCATTAGGTGAGTGGGAGTTGTGTTCACAAACAGGGCATATGCTGACACAAATTCAATTCACAAGATAATGGTTGAAATGCGGATTTTTACAGATAATCAAATCTTAAAAATGCAAACAATGTGAGTGGAGAGAGGGTTAAGCACAGGTTAAAGAGATGTGTATTGTCTCCAGCCAGGACAGTTTGTGAGATTTTGTAAGCTCGGGCAAGTTGTGAGGGTTAAAGATGATGTGACCTGAGCCCAAGATCCAATTTGAGGCTATCCTCGTGCGGAACTTGGCTAACAGTTTCTGCTGAGCGACTCTGCGCTGTCATGTGTCGTGAAGGCTGCCTTGGAGAATGCTTACCCCAAGATCAGAGGCTGAATGCCCTTGACTGCTGAAGTGTTCCCCAACAGGAAGGGAACACTCCTGCCTGATAATTGTCATAATGTTGGCATTGTCTCCCCAATGTACCATGCCTCAGCACATCCTTCCCTGCAGCATACCAGGTAGACAACATTGGCCGAGTCGCAGGATATGTACATCGTACTGGGTGAATGGTATTTTCATGTGAGGTGATGGCATCCATGTCGATGATCTGGCACATCTTGCAGAGGTTGCTGTAGCAGGGTTGTATGTGTGGTGGTCACTGTTCTTCTGAAGGCTGGGTATTTTGTTGCTGACGGTGGTCTGTTTGAGGTCATGCGGTTGTTTGAAGGCGAGAAGTGGAGGCGTGCAGATGGTCTTGGTGACATGTTTGTCTTCATCAACGACATGTTGAAGGCTCCGGAGAAGATGTCATAGTTTCTCCATTCAGTGGAGGTACTGGACAGTGAAGGATACTCTGTCCATGTTTGCTTTCTGAGGAGATCGATGCAGTTTTTCATTGTGGTGTCGGAACTGTTGTTTGATGAGTCTGTTCTTGTGAGGGCATCTTTCAACGACTGTAGATGTCTGCTGCAATCCTCCTCATCTGAACAGATCCTGTGTATATGGAGGGTTTGTCCATAGGGGATACCTTGTTTAAAGTGGAAGCTGGAGAAGTGGAGCATTGTGAGGTTATCCCTGGGCTTGTGGTACAGCAAAGTACTGGAAAACACCATATATTATAAATTTTTCCCAGAAGTATAGAGTAGTGATAAAAATATTATAAAGCAGCAATAAAAATTGGCTTATCATCTGTTTCTGCACACTCAGTACTGTGCTAAAATAACACTATTTTCTTATTCATCCATGGGATATGGGTGTTACTGGTTATGCCAGGATTTGTTGCCCATCTCTAATTGCCTTTTGGTTGTCTGGTTTCCTTGACCATTTTAGCGGAACAGTTAAGAATCAAGCACGTTGTTGTGGCTTTGGACTCACATGTAGGTCAGACCAGATAAGGACAGCAGATTTCCTTTCCTAAAGGGCATTAGTGAATCAAATGAATTTTTATGACAATTGACAAGAGTTTCATGAGATTTTTAATTCCCGATTTTTATTGAATTCAAATATCATTCTTTGCCATGGTAAGGATTCAAACTCAGATCTCTGGATTATTAGTTTAGTGATAATACCATTATGTCACCACTTAGCCCTGTCCAGCTGATGTTAAATAACAATTGATGAAAATGGACAGCACTTAATATTACTGCCAGTGAGGGTAACAGGAAGGGGGATAATTTGGGTAATAACAGTCCCACTCAAGTTACTTGAAGACATATGGAGTCCCCATCAATTACTGAGTATTCCAGATCTGTACAATTTGAAAGGTTCTAAATGTTTTGCAGTTTATTTGTTCAGATGGTAATAAATTTGGTGTCCTGATACGCACGTGAGTTAGATTCTGCGACGTTGACAAGTGAACATTAGAACATAGAAAAACTACAGCACGAACAGGCCCTTTGGCCCACAAGTTATGCCAATCATATCCCTATCTACTAGGCTTACCTAATAATCCTAAATCCTATTAAGTCCCATGTACTCATTCAGAAGTCTCTTAAAGAACCCTATCAAATTTACCTCCACAACCACTGACAGCAGCTGATTCTACTCACTCACTACCCTCTGAGTGAAAAACTTACCCCTGACATCTCCTCTGTACCTAACCCCCAGCTCCTTAAACCTGTGTCCTCTCATATATTCTGCAAGGCTCCATACTGGACAATTTATAGTTTGGTTTTGTACTTGTTAACTTGGACCCTTGCTTCAGTTAATTGATACGCATCTGGGGTTTAAATTGCCTGGTCTTATGTGATCTATTCTAATGTTTTGTGTACAGAGTAAGGGTTCTTTATTAAGATTCTTGGATCTTACTTATCTTTAAATCAAATCATGTCTTTATTAGGAAAATCTTATGATTGCAACAAGACTGGCTCTCTCACACTGTATCACAATTAAATGCACAAGGGGCAATTTGGCATAGTCAATCCACCTAACCTGCATTTCTTTGGAATGTGAGAGAAACTGGAGCCGCATGTAACTAAATAATTAAGGATAATTGAGTTTGTTACCAAGTCAAGTGACCCCAATGATATTCTGCCAGATCATAAAACAATTGGCATGATAAGTAGATGGGTCAGGGCAGAGCATTGTTTTAAAGAAGATGTTAAAAGGACCGTAATGAAGGGCGGGCACTGTATTTGGAGAAGTTTGTGCAAAGGCCAACGCCTCCTCCATAGAGGGCAGTCTGTCCGTTAAGAGATACTGGCCAATGGAGCTCAGCAGTGGGCACAGCTGAGAATACAGCCGGTTCCCAGAAGGTGAACTGATGGATTCCGGAGTCGGTTAAGATCTGGGTATTCGGTGGGGAAGATTTGGCAAGCACTGGGAGGACTCGGTTGGATGGACTTTGGAGAGGGAAGCAGGTAGAAAAGAAAGCAGTGTTCGTTTCTTTGGCGGGGGGGCACAGTGGTGGGGGCTGCCCTCTATGTGTAAAGTCAATGCTCCCTCCGAACTTCTCAAAATACAGTGACCCCCTTCGTTATAGCCCTTTTAACATCTTCTTTAAAACAATGGCCTGCTCTGTCCCATCTATCTGCCATACCAATTGTTTTATGATCTGGGCAGAATATTGTTGGGGTCACGACTTGGTAATAAACTCAATTATCCTTAATTATTCAGTTATATGTGGCAGACAAGCTGCTAATTTTCAGCTCCTGTCCACTGTCTATGTTACATGAGCTTGACAGTGAATGGGAAGGGGTGGGCTGGGTACCCGCCCTATTTTACATATCCTCTTACCCTGTCTCAAGTTAATTTTTGACAATAAAGCCCATTCCTGCCACTATAGGGTTCAATCCTTTGATTTCAAGTTATTTTTTATCACTCTGGTGAGAACTGTTTATATCCAGCTAGCCTGGTGTAAGGGGAAAAATCCTAGTAGGTTAATCAGATTTTTAAACATTAAGGCACTGACAGAATTACCAGCGTTGTTAAATGAATCTAAAACAGATTTATAAGCTGACAAAGCAGTTTATACATATATGAACTGCAGTCAGAGATTTCAACAAGTGATTAACACATTCAAAATATGTTTTTAAATCATAATGTATTTTTAAGAATCACTGTTTACTTTAGTCAAAGGCAGTTTGCAGCAAAGCAACACAGTAAAGGGCATTAGGACAAAGCAATATTGTAAAAGAATATTAAAGCCTTGAGAATATGCATGTCTTTTCAGTAGAATTTCTAATGGGAAGAACATTCAGAACACTTAATCAGACTTTATGATAGAGTTTATTCACTAGATAAGATGGATGCAGGCCCAGATATAGAATCATGTGTTAATCTAGTTTGGCAGTGACCTATAGGGGAACCTATGGGATTGTCCCCTTTGAGCTTTGTGGCTGGTGTTTGGTTACTAAGGGATACAGGAAGCTGGGTTAGCCCAGACGGGAGTTAGCATCCGAATTCTATGGACTAATGAAATGCCATTATGCCAGAGGGTAAAACATGATTGGCTAAGGTTTGTGATGGATATTAATGTTGACTTATGTATATTGAAGATGATTGATTTAAAACTAATGAAAGGCAGGTGGAAATAACTGATAAGAAAACCTATAATTGATCTGTTTTGAATTGTATATATCAAATTTTATTGTCGAGGTCTAGCTGCTTTACCTCAGAACTGCCCTGACCCTTCGATTTCTCCTCGTGGCTGCTAGTCAAAATATGGGTTACATCTTTAAACTGATACTGCTTTTGTGAGTCTTATATTGTCTGAATTTCTGATGGTAACTGGCCACCTCGGAAACCCTGCCAATACTTGGCAATCCTTCTAAATCTCACAGGGCAAAGTGACCTGAAATATTACACTGCAGTTTAGCAGTGACAGTCAAAGAGTGTCACTACACATAATTTTTGCCCTTGTGATTTGACCCACTTGTTGGTCTCATCTTTCTCCAGCTTGCAAAAAAAGTGCCGGTCAAGTTCAAACACTTTGAAAACTCCCCAGTCTCGCTTGTGTGTAACAGGGCGCAGAATTTAATGGTTCTCTTCAGAGTGCCATGATTCCACTGGAATCTTACTGTGTGCAACATCTGTGTGATGCAGTTTTTTAACTACAAATTATTGTCCAAAATAGATGAACATTTCAGAGAGAGAGAGTATGTCGAATGGTTACATTCACATTGTTAAATATTTCATTAAAAATGCACCCTGGATTTTTGTATTTTAGTAAATTGCTTGAAGTCTCTTCTTTCCTTGTGCCTTGGTTTGTAAAAGATTCCACTAGTCTTTCTGAACAAAAAGACATTTCTCCCACTGTCCTGTCAATGATTAAGTCTCAATGAGCAATGGAGAAAGATTACCTCAGAATTCACTACCTTACTGTTCGTTGGATCTTGCTGTGCCATGTTTCTCTACATTACAACTCTTTCTAAGTTATGCAAACATTTGGCCACACAGCAATCCAGAACATACTGTGTGGAGAACCAATAAGCTGTAGAGAATGAATGTCTCTTTTAAGATGCGCAAAGACATGGCCACGTGCCAACCCAGGAAGGGCCACACTGTGCAACAAATAGAGTGTACAATAAAAAGACATTCGAGGGAACATTGGTTCAAAAGTATTTCATTAGATGTGATGCATTTTGGGAGGTTTCAACAATTGAGAAAAATGTTAAATAAAATGCAGGAGCTTTATATGGATCTTTTCCAATCCTGATCTCTTTATTTCATTTATTAAGTAGCATGCAAAGCAGAATTGATACCATTCACATGCCAGGCAATGATCACCTCCAATAAAAGAGATTCTAACTATCTCCCTCTTGACGTTCAACGAAGGATCATCACTTAATCTCCCATTATCAATATCCTGGGGTTACCTTCATGAGGGCGGTTAGGAAGGGGAATAAATATTGGCCCAGCCAGCAAAACCCACATCCCTTGAGTTAATACAAAATTCTTCATGGAAGTCATAGAATCATTGAATGCCTATAGTGTAAAAGGAAGACCCAGTGACAATGAAGCAACAGCGATATATTTCCAAGTCAGAAAGGTGAGTAGCTTGGGGGGGAACTTGCAGATGTTGATGTTCCTAGTTATCTGCTGTCCTTGTTCTTCTAGATCATAGTGGTCATTCGGGAGATGCTGTTGAAGGAACCTTGGTGACTTCCTGCAGTTCATATTGCCGATTCTTTTACTGTTACCGTAAATCAGTGGTGGAGAGAGTGAATGTACAGCACAGAAACAGGCCCTTCGGCCCATCAGTGTATATGGATAGTCTGATATCCTGAATCTGAGGTATTGACCTCCAATTAGCACAACTATCTTTCTTTGTGCCAGGTATGACTCCAACCAATGGAGAGTTTTACCCTGCTTCCCATTGATTCCAGTTTTGCCAGCTCTCCTTGATGTTACATTCAATCAAATGTTGCCTTGGTATCAAGGGCTGTCACCCTCTTCTCACCTTTGGAATTCAGTTCCTTTGTCTCCTGAAGTCAGGAGCAGGAGTAAAACCCAAACTGAGCATCTGTGAGCAGGTTGTTGCTAAGCAGCTGCTACTCAATTGCATGACAATTCCCATTTACAGATAATCAAGAATAGACTGGGGTGATAATTGGCTGGGTTGGATTTCTGCTGCTTTTTATGCACAGGACATACCTGGGCAATTTTCCACATTGCTGGGTAAATACTAGTGTTATAGCTGTACTGAGCTTGGTTAGGGGAATGGCAAGTTCTGAAGCATCAGTATTCAGTACTATTGCTGGAATGTTATCAGAGCCCATTGCCTTTGCAATATCCTGTGTCTTCAGTTAACTCTTGATATAAGAACTGGGAGCAGGAGTCGGCCATCTGGCCCCTTGAGCCTGTTCCACCATTCAATAAGATCATGGCTGATCTTTTCATGTCCTCAGCTCTACTTACCCTCCCGCTCACCATAAATCTTAATTCCTTTACTGTTCAAAAATTTATCTATCCTTGCCTTAAAAATATTCAATGAAGTAGCCTCAACTGCTTCTCTGGGCAGGGAATTCCACAGATTTACAGCCCTTTGTGTGAAGAAGTTCCTCCTCAACTCAGTCCTAAATCTGCTTCCCCTGATTTTAAGCTATGCCCCCTAGTTCTAGTTTTGCCCACCAGTGAAACAACTGCTCTGCTTCTTTTTTATCTACTCCCTTCATAATCTTATATGTTTCTAGAAGATCTCCCTTCATTTTCTAAATTCCACTGAATATAGCCCCAGTTTACTCAGTCTCTCCTCATAAGCCAACCCTCTCAACTCCGAAATCAGCCTAGTGAATCTCCTCTGCACCTCCTCCAGTGCCAGTACGTTCTTTCTCAAGTAAGGAGATCAAAACTGTACACAGTACACCATGTGTGGCCTCATCAACACCTTATACAACCTCAATATAACCTCGCTGTTTTTAAACTCCATCCCTCTAGTAATGAAGAGTTCCATTTGACTTCTTAATTATCTGCTGTACCTGCAAACCAACTCCTTGAGATTCCTGCACAAGGACATCCAGGTTCCTCTGCACAGCAGCATGCTGCAAATTTTTTACCATTTAAATAATAGTCCATTTTGCCGTTATTCCCACCAACGTGGATGACCTCACATTTGCCAACATTGTACTCCATCTGCTAGGTGATAGGAATGTGGGAGATGTTGGAAAATTTGAATAAATTTTACATTATGGGAGATTGAGTCAGGGAGGTCAGTTCAAGTCTGACAGAAGTTGAACCTCAAGGAGAAGGTCAAGATGGGAGGTGGCAGAATGAAAGTTGTCTTGACGAGGGGTGTTTGGAGAGAAAACTCACCTTGAGTTTCAGCAATGACCTGAGGTTCAGCTCAGGGGGATTTGGTGGAAAAATTGAGAAGTTTTGGACTGTTTCTATGATTGACAGGCCTTGGTATTTTAAAGGTTGAGATGTTGATAGTTGTCATCAACTTCCAGGAGCTGTCATTTTGAGAGCCACAAATTCAAATATTAAATTAGCCGAGCCACCCAAAATCATTACTGTTCTCATTTCAAATTTTAGAATGAATTGTAAGAGATTTTAAAAAAATCAACTCTGAAATCTACTATTCACTAAAGATGTTTTGAAAAAAAAAACCTTAACTTTATGATCTTCATGTCTCAAGTTTATTATTTGCAATTCATCAGTAGATGTAAAAATTCCAGATACCGAATTTAAATTCTTTACAGTGAACAGAGCGAGATCAAGTTAATTCTGTCAACCATTAAGCACTTTAAGTGACTTTAGCTTTAAGTATCTAAGTCGGGGAGATTTCCTGCAGTGAGTCACAGCTGCGATGTAGGGCCTTTGTTACCAAGGAAACAGAATAAACTGCAATCTGTATTTAATTCTGTTTGTATCTATCTTTCTCTTTGTTCCCAGTCCTCTTTCTCCTCCCTGCCCAACATGGTAGCAGGCTAAAAACAATGGAAGAAAATAAGAAGATAGAAGCAGGAGTAGACAACGCAGTATCTCAAACTCACCCCACCTGCCTTAACTCCACTTTGCTGCCTCTTCCCCTCATCCTTTTCATTCCTTGGAGACAAAATATCTGCCTGACTAAATCTTGAGTGTACTTCAGGCCGGAGCAACCTGGAGGTAGAGAATTGAAAAACTTGACACCCCACTGAGGAAATTGCTCCTTATTCTAATCCTTATCTGAAGCTTGTTGGTGAATTGGATTTCTGGTGATTTTTCAGAGATATGTATTGACAATACACATCTTTCTAACCAATGCTTCACTCACATTGTTAGCCACTTTAAGACTTGAATAGCAGGTTACGTGTAAGGATTCGCATTCTAATCAGCAATCTGTGAATGTCTGTGCTGATATGTGTGGGCTATTGCAGACCACAACACTGCATTTGCCTGACGAAGACGAAAGTCGAAAGCTCGCAGATTTACTATCAAATAAATCGGTTGGATTTAAAATTGGTGTTGCCAGATTCTTACTGAGTTTACCCCAGTTCAACGCTGACATCTCTACATCATGATTTTTCAGAGACCCATACAACCTGAGAAAAGCTGCAGCACAAAGGAAGGCTATTCGGCCCATCTTGTCTATGAAAGCCAGAGGACATCCAGTACCCCCACTTCCTGCACATGGCCCATAGCCCTGTAGCTTACAGCACTTAAGGTGCAGATCCAGGTACATTTAAAGTGTTCAAGGTCTCTGCCTCCACCCCCAACTCAGGCAGTGAATTCCAGACATCCACCGCTCTCTGCATTAAAAAAAAGAAAGTTCTTCCTCATCTCTCCTTTACACTGTCTGCCACTTATCCTGAATTCCCTGATTCTAGAATCCTTCAGAAATCTGACACTGTGTTTACTCCAGTCCAACGTCGGCATCTCCACATCCAGAATTCTTCACCAAGGCAAACAATTTTATCCTGTCTAATCTAATCTCTTCCCCTCACCCCTCTGCCTTCTCTGTTCCAAGGAAAATAACCCCCAACCTATCCAAATTCTCCTCATAACCACACTTTTCTAGCCCTGGCAACGTCCCAGTAAAGCTCCCCTGTACTCCAAACCTGCCTCATAAGAACATTAATTGCATAATGAGCTGAAAACATTTTGCAGTTCAGTTTTGACGTGACTAGTGTTTCTATAACAGCTGAAAGGTTGCCTTCTGGACCTGCTGCTGTCTGTGGTGTAGGTGCTCCAGTATAACCGACTGATCTGAAACTTGGGTGGTTTATTGCTTGGAGTTTGATTTTCTAAACTTTGCTCATTTTGCCAGAAAATCCTGATTAGTTGTTTGAAATGGTGAAAGAAAATATTCATCAACCTAAAAAGTCAAATTTTCTTGAATACCTTTTTAAAGATTTAGAAGCACTATGAGAAAATGTAAGTCCCCCTCGTTATTTTAATATTACTGACACAATTTTATTAGTTGTTGAAGAAACCAATATTATCACTTAGACAAGAATTCATTCTTACTATATAAACATTTACAATTTTAAAATTCTGAATCAGAGAATCCCTACAGTGCAGAAGAAGGCCGTTCAGCCCATTGAGTCTGTGCTGACTCTGAGAGAGTACCTCCTAGAATTCTGTGCCAAGGGAAATAATTTTATCCTGCTCATCTATCTCCCGGGGAAGACCTGACAAAGGGGCAGAGCCCCAAAAGCTAGTGGCGTTTGCTACCAAATAAACCTGTTGAACTTTAACCTGGTGTGTGAGACTTCTTACTAAGGCACGGTAACACAGAGGTTAGCACTGCTGTCTCACAGAACCAGGTTCAGTTCCCTGCTTGGGTCACTGTCTGTGTGGAGTCTGCATGTTCTCCCTGTTCCTGCGTGGGTTTTCTCCTACAGTCCAAAGATGTGCAGGTTAGATACATTGGCTGTGCTAAATTCTCCCTCAGTGTACCCAAGCAAGCGCTGGAGTGTGGCAACTAGGGGATTTTCACAGTAACTCCACTGCAGTGTTAATGTAAACCTACTTGTGACACTAATAAATAAAGTTACCCTTGTCCTTTCCATCACCCTATCCCCATAATACTACATGTTTACCATGGCTAATTCCCCTAACCTGCGAATCTTTGGACACTAAGGGGCAATTTATCATGGCAATTTATCAATTTATCACTTAATCTACATATCTTCTGACTGTGGGGGGGGAACTGGAGGAAGTGCAAGCAAACGCAGGGAGAATGTATACACTCTACATACCCAAGGTTGCAATTGAACTCTGATCACTGATGCTGTGAGGCAGCAATGCTTACCACTGTGACACCGAATCACCCATTCATAAATAAATGGATGAAATGCTTTTCTAATGCGTGTATTATTGAAGCATCAGTTTAGATAGGGAATTATGTTAGAGTTTATTGAGGTAAGACATGATTCAGCCAAAAAGAAGCAAGCAATTTAACTGCAATTATGAAAGCTGAATGCTCTGGTATTGATATTTTGAGAGTTTTTGACTGATTGAATTTGTTCAGTCTCTACATGGGAATATATCTTCCATCATCCACAAAATACAGATACTAAGAGCTTTCTTTTTTCCCTCATTTGTTGTAGCCTCATGAGTTTCGGGTCTCGGAGAAAGGTTTCTGGAATATTTTCTGAGCGAGTGCTGTTTCCAGCTGGATTCTTTCCCCATGTCTCCCATTGATATATATTGGGTATCAATGTTTACCTCCTCCAGTTAGAAATTATATTGAGCATTTTTAAAAATCTGTGCGGGATTGGGTATGATCAATTTCATTACAATAACCCATGAAAAGTGAAGAAAACCTCATGATAGTAATCGGCAGGTTGTAATTACATCACCACCAGAAGTAACTTTGAGATGAAACATTCCGAGGCCTTGTTCATTGTATCAGCGGACTCCAACCACACCAAGCTCAAGAGTGTACTATCAAGTTGCCACAACACATTTCTAGACCACTGCTACACAAATATTAGAAATGCCTACTGCTCTATCACCTGCCCACACTTTAGTAAATCAGACCACAAGGCTGTGCTCCTGCTCCTGGCTTACAAGCAAAAACTACAACGGGAGAATCTGTCAAAGAAACTCATGCAATGTCGGTCTGAGGAATCAGATAATCTCCTACTGCTTAGAGTCAGTAGACTGGTCAGTATTTAAAAACTCAGCCTGAATGAATATGCCACTGCAGTCAATGGCTTCATTAGCAAGTGTATGGAAAACTGGCGTGCCAAATCCGCATGCTTCCCAACTGGAAGCCACAGATGAACAGGGATATCCACTGCCTGCTGAAGTCCAGGCCTGAGTCAAGCAGCCCTGACCTAAACAAGAAAGCCAGATATGAACTACTGGGATCCATCAAAGATGCCCAAGATGGTATTGGACCAAGCAAGAGTCCCAGGCTAGCCACACAAACTCCTGCTGACTATGGCAAGGTCTGCAGGACATAGCAGGTTACAAGATAAAGATATGTTAAATTACTGCTAATCCATCACACAAACCAGCCTCCCATCCATTGACTCTGTCTACACTTCCAGCTGCCTCAGAAAAGCAGCTAGTATAATTAAGGACCCCATGCACCTTAAATATTCTCTCTACCTTCTTTCATCAGGGAAAAGAATACAAAAGTCTAAGGACACTTACCAACCGACTCTAAAACTGTTTTTTCCTTGTTGTTATCAGACTTTTGAATGGACCTATCTTGCATTAAGTTGATCTTTCTCTGCGCCCTAGCTATGACTGTAACACTACATTCTGCGCTCTCTCCTTTCCTTCTCTGTGACTCTTTGTCTGTATAATGTCCACGAAACAATACTTTTGATTGTATACTAATACATGTATTGATAATTCAAATCAACATTGGATCTAAACTGAAAACTATACAAAGTCACGTTACTTATAAACCCTGCAGTTCAGATTTTATCCCTGGCAAACAACACTGGCCAAAAAAAAATTGATACAACCTCAAAAAAAACTTGCCATCCCTCCAAACTGTAACTGACGTCAGAAATTTGGAGCAGAACAAAGGGGATGGTTGAGAAGTGGTAGTGGGTTGCAGTAATGGGACAAATGTTGAACTTTATCCCTGACATTAACATCCAAATTCCAAGTGTTAACAATTGTGGATTTTCCCACAATAAGCTGCAGTCTGGATATTAAAATATAAGTGTGTAACTGGCTAAATCATTGAAGGAATATATTTTTGAGCAGTTTAATTTGTTCACTTAAGTTTCAGTTATGCAATAAACATGTTTTTTAGATATTTATAAATGAAGAGAATTCCCATTTGAAAACCATGCATAACTAAGATCTGCTGATTTAATTTGTTCCATCAGAATAATGACAATGTTTAAATATGTACTTAGTGGAAAGAAGTGAGAATCCCCATTATACATGAATAATTGTATTTAAATTGCTTGAGATGGCAGGAAACGAAGTACCCTGCAGCGAGCCTTGTAACAATGAGATGAAAGCAGTAAATACATAGATAAAACAGTCTATCCATGATTGTGGAAAGATATCCACAGATGTGACTGGATGTGAATTAAAATGGGCTGTAAATAAAGATCAAATAAATTCAATAATTCAGGTTTAAATATCTGTTTGGATTATATTTCAAGCTTTATCACGAATTATCCATTAACGTTTGGAAATCCAGACACCCTGCTTGATATTTTTGGTTTGAAAACTTATCACCAAATGAGCAAATGATTTCTTGCTTTACTGGGTTGGCAGTAACATGAGAAGGGAGAATGTTTGCTTTATTTCTTTGGAAATTAACATAAAATGCAAAAAAGAAGGTTAATATTGATATCGTGCATATGTGATGCATGCAAAACGTGTAACTGGATATTGTTAAGATAGATTCGTATGTGGATGCTAGTAAAATGGTAATTAAAGCTAAATAAAACTTTGACTCTTGTATTTGTTTCCAAATAAATATCTCCTTTCTGATTTGAGTTCAATACTTTGGCACTGTTGTCATTCTGGTCTGGAGTCAGGAAAATTTCTGTCTCAGTCCGTTTGCCAGCAATGTTTCTTTGCAATAGGTGGTTTCAAGGTTTGTAGTTTTTGTTAGTGATACTTTAAAGAGTCGTAATGATTGACACTTTCATTAGCTTGGAGTGAAATTACTTTCTTTTCTCTGTTATGAATTTTTTTATTCATTCGTGGGACATGGGCGTCACTGGCTGGCTAGCATTTATTGCCCATCCCGTTGAGAAGGTGGTGGTGAGCTGCTGCCTTGAATCGCTGCAGTCCATGTGCTTAGGTTGACCCACAATGCTGTAGGGGATGGAATTCCAGGAATTTGACCCAGCAATGTGAAGGAACACCAATATATTTTCAAGTCAGGATGGTGAGTGGCTTGGAAGGGAATTTGCAGATGATGGTGTTCCCATGTATCTGCAGCCTTGTCCTTGTGACTGGAAGTGGTCATAGGTTTGGAAAGTGCTGTTTAAGGATCTTTGGTGAATTGCTTCCGTGCATCTTATAGATAGTACACACTAGTGCTACTGGGCATCGGTGGTAGGGTGAGTGAATGGGGTGCTAATCAAGCAGGCTGCTTTGTCCTGGATAGTGTCAGCTTCTTGGGTGTTGTTGGAGCTGCATCCATCCAGGCAAGTTGTGAGTATTCCGTTTCAGTCCTGACTTGTGCTTTGTAGATGGTGGATAGGAATGATGGAATGAATTACTGTGGGTCAATAGCTTGACGTCGGGGTGAGGAAGGGCAATAGTGGGTATGTAGAAGGGAAGAGGTTGGCATTGTGGTCATTGGGAGGAGAGTTTCAAAGCTCCTGTCATGTAGACTAGTGTTTACAACTCTTCTGTGGGATCGTGAAGCAGGTCTCTCTAAAACCTGGCACCACCCCATGAAAATGATGGGTGAGTAGATCACTCCAATCTCCACAATGGAGCTGGCCATGGCTGGATGTGGGTTTTTGATAGGAACCAGGCTACATCCTTTTAAAGGCACTCCTGAAAATCAGCCCAGGAATGGGGCCGGAAATCCTGGAATTGGGATTAGCCTGCCACTTTTGAAAGGTTCCTGAAGCAATCCGACTCGCCGAAAATCCAGGCCTGTGTTTCTGGAGTTCCGATTTCACAAACGGCGTTTGAGATTTGAACTAAATTTAAACACAAATCTGAAATACAAAACTAACATTGGTTAGAAAAGGAAATGTAGCTTTCAAATTATCATAAAAATCCTACATTGATATCTGTTCTCCTCGAGGGAAGGAAATCTGCTGCCTTTCGCTAATCTAGTTTATAGTAACTTTAATTCTAAAGCAATGTGGTTTACTCCTGTATCACCAACTTCCCAGGGTAATTAAGTTGGGTAATAATTGCTGGCCTTAAACTATGAGTGACACTAGAGTTCTAAGAATGAATAAAAAGAATTAATAATCACTTGGTAGTATAGAAAAGTGTTGAAAAAAGACATTTCTGTCAAAGCTTTTCATCTTGAACTCATCAGGATATTCACAAGAATATCCATGTCAGTGGAAGCAACACTTTTATACTGTATGAGAAAAGAGTGCTAATTGGTTGGCAAGTGGACTTTGATTAGTAGGGATGTTGCCGTGGATGGTTGATGATGAATCATAGTTAAATATGAAGCTCTGTTTGAAATATAAGCCAGGCAACTTGAGTCTGGTTAAAGCATTGCCCCGAGGAATGAATCGATGAATGGCTGTCACATGTTTAGCCGTGATAAAGAGCCCAGTCTATTTGTATATGTAGCTTCCCATGGACTGCGAGCTGGACTGATCACCGTAACTCAGTTGCCAGGGGAATTTTCTACACTCAGAATTATTGAGCAAATATTGTCCAGTTGCAGAATCACATCTAATGTTGAGTGCTATGTTTTATGTTTTACAACACAGGCTGGTTGGGTATAGTCTATACCTTACTCATTGCGAACAATGATTGGAAGGTGTTGTTTGATACAATTACCAGTCTTTGGGATATATGACCAATATCACAGTGACTCTGATATTCATATCCCCTATTAGGCAGATGGTATCTTTGGCTTGGTAGCAGCTTCCTATTAGTACAACTTGTGTTGCTACTGCATAGTAGTAGCGCAAAACAGCCAGCTTCACCTTTGTTCAATTGTTTCAGATATTTTTCCCTTCCAGGGGAATCTGAAGGAGACAGAGATCATTCCAGGGCCAAGGATGACAGCCTTGGGCCCATTCATGAGTTTGCATAATATACAGTGCAAATCAGGGTAGCCATTATCCCTGATACTGGAAGAGAGCCGCATTATTAGGCTGTATTATGACGTTGTTGATAGGACCAATCTTACAGCATGTTAGAATCCATGGGTTCATTGACCAGTGAAAAAAAGCTGGTGGTCAACCGTGGTAAAGAGTTACTAGCAGATCTGTGAAATAGTATGTCAAGGAAAGTCAGTTAATTTGACTACTCTTCATTTAAGTCTCTGGAACTGTGTGTTTGGATATTTTTAA
Source organism: Sphyrna mokarran (assembly GCA_024679065.1). Taxonomy (NCBI): domain Eukaryota; kingdom Metazoa; phylum Chordata; class Chondrichthyes; order Carcharhiniformes; family Carcharhinidae; genus Sphyrna; species Sphyrna mokarran. The sequence goes on from JAGIQG010000019.1 coordinate 50,322,660, forward strand.
GACAGAGCTAGCTAGATCCTTGATTAACAAGGGATTATTGGGATAGACAGGAATGACATCAGCCATAATCTTCTTATTAAATGTTGGAGCAGGCTTGAGGGGCCGAGTGGCCTTCTGCTTCTAACTTGTATTTTGTATGACTGCTTCATTCCAAAGGTGAATTTGAGTGCCGACCTGCGCTCATTAAGAGACACAAGAAAATTGTTACATGCAACTTTGGATTTAATTATAACAAACGTATCATCCACATATTGGAAATAAGCAAGGGGTAGTTATCATTCTATTGACAGTATCAATCTCTCAACAAAAGTGTTTGTGAAGGTTGGGCCTCGAGAGGATTCCGTAGAACCGCCCTCTACTTGGACATACATAGTTAAAGCTGAACTCTACTGTGAGAATTGCTGAGTTCATAAGCTCAGTGAATACTGATTTATGCAGTGCTGGCGGGTCTAGATCACCGTGACATAACACTGCAGTGAAAACATCTGGGGCTCCCTTAAGTGGAACATTGGTGAACAGGCTAGCAGTGACAAATGAGCAGATGGATATAGCATTGCTATCGATCTGCAAGTGTTTGTAAATGTAAAATAATTCACGTGGAGAATCTGCTCAACATTTGGCCAATTCAGGCTGTGCAGGACTGGTCATAGATCAGATAGGAGCTGGAAATTTCCTGTCCTGCCTACCGCAGGAATCGTAGTGGTGAACATTTAAAGGTGAGATCTTGGGTGGGAATTTCCGGTCTATAGGTACAGACCATCAGAAAACTCTGCCTAGAATGTCAAGCCAAAGTGATATTCTGCAAATAGAATTCTTATAGTGCGGAAGGAGACCATTTGGCCCATTGAGCCTGCAATGAACATAATCCCTGTAATCCCAAATATTTATCCTACTAATTTCCCTGACACTAAGGGGCGATTTACCATGGTCAAGCCACCTAACCTGTACATCTTTGGACTCTGGGAGGAAATTGGAGCACCTAAAGGAAACCCACATAAACACGGGGAGAATGTGCAAACTCTGCACAATCACCTGGGTCTCTGGTGCTCTGAGGCAGCAGTACTAACCACAGCGGCCAGCCATTTCATGAGTAATGTTTCATCATGAATTTCAGTGCCACTGTGTTCCTAGGTATGTTGACTGCAGGTGCAAAAACCACCAGAGTCCATTCGCCAGCCAATCAGCTCTCTCTTCTCAGACAGTAATTGATTTCCCCTAACTTTGGAATTCTTGCAATTGTCCTGATGAGTGCAAGATGAAAAACTTTGACAAAATGCCTTTTTTAAGGTCAGCTCAGTTCAATTAAGTTTCATAAGTTGATGGTTATGGTCGTTAGGGGGTCAATCTTGGCTCAATGCTCATATTGATGCATCAGGTGTTAATTCATTTCTCACTCCAATCTAAGTATTGGTGTACCACTGGTGGAGTGTTGCATTGTTGAAGGAGCTAGATTTCGAATGAGATCGAAACTGTTAAACTGAGACCCTTTTGGGTGAACATGGCACTATTAAAGAAGAGTAGGGGATTTCTTCTGGTTTCCTGGCAAATATTTAGCATTCAATCACCTGGAAACAATGAACTGCTCATTTCATTAATTGTTACTGGGAGCTTTCTGTACAAACTTTAGCTGCTGCACTTCCAACATTACAACAGTGATTACTTGTCATTGGCTGTGAAGCATTCTGGGACATCTTGAGGTCTTGAGGCGCTATATGAATGCAGGTTCTGAAGAAGAATCATATTGAACTCGAAATGTTAAGTCTGTCTCACTGCTGCCAGACCTGCTGAGCTTTTCCAGCATTTCCTGATTCTATTTTAGTAAAGGAAAGTTCAGGTTTCATTCTGAAACAGAAAATAGCTGTTGAATTTCTAAAATTCCACCTTTGTTCCAGTAATTAATCGCTTCCTGAAGTATTATACTCTGCTGCATCAGGAAAACTGATCCAGCAGTTTGTTGTGGCACATGCACCAAGCACAAGTATGGACATGCTTTCAGTCTGCTCATCAGTCAGATTCAGGAAGTTGCTTCAGAAGTCCTCATCCAGTATTCAGGTGATGATAAACAGTTTGGTGGTGTTTCTGGATAATGTCACGTTGGGAGAGGGTGGTTTTAATTCACTGCTTCTCATTCTGCATTGCCATATGATATTTTGTTTAATATTGCAATGCTGAAAGGGGCTTTCTGTACAGATGTTCCCCAATTAAATTTAGTGCTGCTGAAGACTAAGATTAAGTCTTTCATCTCCCAGTTTTGTAATAATTACTTGTAATGGATGGAGCTTTGAAATAATGGGCAGTCAAAAATGAATCCTAGAGTTGTGCATTTAAACAGGCAAGCTTAATTACCAGAGCCCCAATTTTCAAACTATCACAAACATACTCAACCAGTGGAACCTTGCCATGCTTATTAAATCCACTTGGCATAAGCGGGGCGTCACAGTGGTTAGCACTGCTGCCTCACAGTGCCAGGGACTCGGGTTCACTGTCTGTCCGGAGCTTGCACATTTTTCTCATGTCTGCACGGATTTCTTCTGGGTGCTCCAGTTTTCTCCCACACTCCAAAGATGGGAGGTTAAGTTGATTGGCCATGCTAAATTGACCCTTAGTGTCGTTTGCGGGGGAGGTCAGAAAGATACAGATGTAGGGTTAGAGGAATACAGCCCTGGATGGGATATGGTCGGTATAGTCTTGATGGGCTGAATGATTGTCTTCTGTACCAGAGGGATTCAATAAAAATCATGGAATTGAGCTGGATGTATCACGGCATTTACAATTCCTCATTCTTTAATGCTGCTTTGGCTGATTTCAATCAGATTTTACAATTAATGAGAACTCCAGGCTATAGTGTCTGTACAATTTCCTCAGATTATTTTGTTTGGGTACAGTCAGGGTCACTGAACAAAAGCCAAGGTCTTTACCTTGCTCCAATGGCTTCATGTTTTGTTGTGACTATCACTTTCTGCCTGTGCAATTTCTTTAGGTTCATACCAAGAATTAAAGGAAAGTGACAGAAAATACGAACTGAAAGGAGCAGGGGATTGAGAGAGAAGGAGCATACGCAGAGTTCTCATTTGAATGCTGTCAATAATTAGGGTAGTTTACGTACAATTGGCAAAGTACCCCTGATTTTTCACCTCGCTGTCAAGTTATTGCCGGTATATATTGTCTGGAATGAAAACAGAAAATGTTGGTAATATGTAACGGTTCTGGCAGGTTTCATGGCGAGTGATATGGAGTTAATTCTCCAGGTCGATATCTTCCTATTGGAATACTTTCTGTCTGCCCTGCTGAATATTTTCAGCATTTTCTGCTTTAATTTTCAGCCTTGGCTGTGTTTTGTTTCTGTACACAATCAGTTGGGTGCAAAGCTAAGTATTAACTTATTTTCTGTTGCTGTTTGTTTGACTAATAGTGGGTGATTGGGAATAGCAATCTGAATTCAGGCATGTGCTGGAGACATTTGGAGGTATTTTTATTCCTGAAGTAGTGATTCTGCATCTACAACTGATTCAACACAGTGACTTGTGGGCATTGTCACCAAATTAATTGTAACTTTCTCTCCAACAACAAAGGAAATGTTTGGTGAAACAATTTGTAATGAAGTCAAGCTGATTGTGAACATATACAACCCAAATAAAATAATTTCTGAATCCCCATAGTTAGAGAATAATAACTGATATGTTTACCCACCTGATGAAGGAGCAGCACTCCAAAAGCTCGTGTTATCAAATAAACCTGTTGGACTTCAACCTGGAGTTGTGAGATTTCTTAACATGCCCACCCCAGTCCACCGTCTGCATCTCCACATCATGATATCAATTTAGCTTTTGCCTGTTGGATCAATAGTTTGCACAAGACAAGTTTGTACACGACAGCTAAGTAGAAACATGGGTTAGTGCTAAACTCTTATGGCCTTTTAGAATACTCTTGATTTAATACTTTTGAAGTTTCTTTCTCTAGTTACATTACAGGATAAGCCATGTAATGTCAGTTCTAGGAATGATGGAATCATCTTTTGGCACCAATTAATTTTATCAAATGTTTCACAGTCCTGGTTACATCCAGAACCAAGTTCCCTCTCTGTTCCACTATCAGTGTTGTAATTAACATCACAAAAGCACCCTATACCTTACCTGCAGACCAGGTTGTTACTTGAGTTCTGCTGCTCCATCTATTTGGTAAACACAAACTCACAAATTGCTGCAATTTGTTCAATCAGTCTGTATTTAACAAGCTCCGATAACTGTTCCCTGATTTTACAACACTGTAAGATCTATTCCCAAACAAGAGACACTTTTATTCCCAAATAAAATCAGTGAGCTAAGTCTGAGTCATGCTGGCCAGGCACCAACAGGAGTTGAATACTGTGTCTGCAGTCTCTGGACACCAACTCACAGCTTCAGGGCTTCAAACTCAATGTTCTTCTTTCTTCTGCTTGTGATGGTTGTCTCCAGGTTGTTAATTTTGTCTGCTTGTAAGATCCTTATCAGACACTTATCAGACCCCAGTTGGAATACTGTGAGCAGTTCTGGTCACCTCACTATAGGAAGGATGTGGAAGCTATTGGGAGGGTGCAGAGGGGATTTACAAGGATGTTGCCTGGATTGGGAGGCATGCCTTATGAGGATAGGTTGAGGGAACTAGGTCTCTTCTCCCTGGAGAGACGAAGGCTGAGAGGCGACCTAATAGAGGCTTATAAAATGTTGAGGGGTATAAATAGGCTGGATTCTCAGAGGCTATTTCCCAGGGCTGAAATGATCACTACAAGAGGACACAAGTTTAAGGTGCTAGGGAGCAGGTACAGAGAAAATATCATGAGTAAGTTTTTGACTCAGAGTGATGAGTGAGTGGAATCGGCTGCCGTCGGTGATGATAGAGGCGAACTTGTTGGGGTCTTTTAAGAGACTTCTGGATGAGTATATGGGATTTAATGGCTTTGAGAGTTATAGATAGGCTAGTAGGCATGGATATGATTGGCACAACTTGCAGGCCAAAGGACCTGTTTGTGCTGTGATGTTCTATGTATATTTGTACCTTATTTCTGAAGGAGGTGTGTGACTCAGTGACTGTATTCCTGCTTGCATCAAGCCATCAAATCCTATCATTTCTGCAGACACACTCTCATTGTTCCAGTTAATCAGGTTGTCCCCTAGTGTTTATCACACCAGACATGATCTCTTTTACTTCAGTTATTAGGTCATTTTCTGATGTGACTGCAAGCACATGCAATGACACATTGTCTGTTGTGTGTGTAGCTTGTAATGCTCCCATTCAGCTAGTGTCACTCGACTCCTCAGAATTGACCACTTTTTACCAGCGTGCAATTCGATCTGGCTACACGGTGGTCACTTGGGTGTTGGGACAAAGCAGCTGCAAAAAGGATCACGTGTCAGGAGAGTGGGAGTTTTCCCGGAGCATGGCAGACACACAGCATGTAAGAGCTGCTCAGTTAACATCTTGAGCACAATCTTACCAGCTCACCATGCTGTTCGTTTGGTGCGATGAGCTGGTAAGATAGGGTGAGAGGTGAAAAATCAAGTTCATGCTCTGTTTCCTGTTTGTCGTGATTTTGCCAACCCTGTTTTGCTGGGGAGAGGATATGAGGGTATGATGTGAGGGGAGGAAAGGAATCAGTCTTGGATTGACTGTGCACCTGCTGAGACATTCAATAAACTGTTCCTTGTTAGAATGATACCAACATGACTAGTGATCTTTTTATAGTTATTAATTACACCCAAACATAATAAAATCCTGAAGATATTTTATAATCAGCTGTGCCGTGACATAGACTAAATGAGGTAAAAATAATGTGTGGATCAAAATGATTAAAATATTAGAATGCAATTACAGAGTTTGTCTTTAGCACTCGGTATGCCAGTGTAATTCACACAGGGAGCAGTTTATTGAATGTCTTAACAGGTGCACAGTCAGTCCAAGATTAACTCCATCCATTCCCAATCTCTCACTCCCTGCTAAATTCTCCCTTAGTGTACTCGAACAGGTGCTGAGCATAGTGACTAGGGGATTTTCACCGTAACCTCATGGCAATGTTAATGTAAGCCTACTTGAGACAATAATAAGTAAACTTTAAACTAATAAGCAGAAAGAGAGAGAGAGAGTTGGTTGTCTGTCCATGGGAGGAGTAAAACCCCAAAGGGTGTGAATTTGAAACTTTGGGGTAAAGATGGGGGGTGCTAGGAACCACTGTGGGCTGGTAATGACCAGGAGTAGCCTGATACAGAAGAGGAGATGGGGACTAGAGTTTGGGGACTGAAGGTTTTTGAGCTTAGAGGGTGGGTGATCAGCTAGAATATTATAATTGTCATGTCTGGAGGTGGCAATTGCTTGGATGAGAGTTTCAGCAGCAGAGTGGGTGAGACAGGTACAGAGGCTTGTGATATCTGGAGATGGACCTGGGCATTGTTGATGGTGAAGAGTTTATGGGATTAGCGGTTGATGCCGGAGTCAATGGAATGCAGGGATTGGCCAAGGTATAGATTAGTCAGAGGTAGTGGCCAGAGAGAGATTTGGTTAGTACCAAAGCAAAGTAGTTTGATTAGTAAGATAGCGGATGACACAAAGGTTGGTGGATTTGCGGATGGCGATGAAGACCATCAGAGGATACAGCAGGATATAAATCAGTTGGAGACTTGGACGGAGAGGTTTAATCTGGACAAATGTAAAGTAATGCATTTTGGAAGGTCTATCAAAAATAGGAAAAATACAGTAAATGACAGAACCTTCAGAGTACTGATAGACAGAGGAATCTGGATGTTATAGATACACAAGTCACAGAAAGTGGCAATGCAGGTGGAGGAGGTAGTCAAGAAGGCACATGGCATGCTTGTCTTCATTGGCTGAGGCATTGATTTTAAAAATTGGCAAATCGTATTGCAGCTTTATAGAACCTTAATTAGACCGCATTTGAAATACAGTGTTCAATTCTGGTCGCCACACTACCAGAAGGATGTGAATGGAGGCTTTGGAGAGGGTACAGGAAAGATTTACCGGGATGCTGCCTGATCTAGAGGGCATTAGCTATGAGGAGAGGTTGGAGAAACTTGCTTTGGTTTCACTGGAATGACGGAGATTGAAGGGAGGCCTGATAGAAGTCTAAAAGATTATGAGAGGCATGGACAGAGTGGATAGCCAGAAGCTTTTTCCCAGGATGGAAGAGTCAATTACTAGGGGGCATAGATTTAAGGTGTGAGGGGCAAGCTTTAAAGGAGATGTGCAAGACAGATTTTTTACACAGAGGGTGGAAGGTGCCTGGAACTCATTGCTGGGGGAGGTAGTGAAAGAGGAGATGATTCTAACTTTTAAGGGGCGTCTTGACAAATACATGAATGAGATTGGAATAAAGGGATATGTCCCTGGAAGGGTAGGGATTTTTTGTTCAGTTGGGTAGCATGGTAGATGCAGACGTGGAGGGCTGAAGGGCCTGTTCCTGTGCTGTAATTTTCTTTGTTCATTCTTTGTTCGAACCAACAACTCAATGCATACAATTCTTCAGGTGAATCCATGCATGAATATTTCTCCTTCTCCCCTAATATTCTGGTGGAAACACAAAGAATGAATTAACTTAGAATAAAAGTAGCTGTGGTAAATGATTACCCAGGTCCTGTTTTACAATGATTTTGCAGCGTTAGTTTTCTGCGCGAATAGTATCAGCAGAAATGAACTTTACTCTTGATTTGTAGCCAAAAGAAAGGCCTGTATGGAAATTTTAAATTCCATGTTGACTGAATTGTAAACTGGAGGAAACAGATAAGCTTGTAATCATAAAGTTACCTGATTTCATTAAAAAAAAACGCACCAGCTTTTCTTTGGGGGGGGGGGAATCATAGTGCCTGATGACTCTTTTCCACCATACATAACAGTTTTTAAGTTAGAATATAATGTGTATTTTAAGAGTTTGCTTTTAGTTTTATCAGGGAAGATTCTCCTGAGCTGTGTCTGATCTGGATGGGATTGTTGATACTTAACGGAGGGGGAATGAAGTGGACTGACTCCCCATTTGACTCTGAAACATTTGGTATTTTCAACCTGCATGAATTACACGTTGAACAGCCATGGTGAGACATGTGTGTACGCTTGTAATCACCTATTTTTGAATAGCTCTTAAATTTCTTGACAACATATTAAGGAAGGAAATCATTTGTTTAAAATCCTTTCCGGACCCTTGCCAAATCTCCATCATCCCTAGTGTTGTTTATTGCCGTTTAATGTCCTGTGTGGGATTGCTGTTTGGCAGCACGAAAGCCAGATTATGCAGTCAGTTATAGAAAGAGGCACAGGCCAGCCAATAGCAAATAAAAACAAATCCAGTAAGTGACATCCTTACTGACTGTGCTCACATTTACTAGTGGTGTTTTAGTCTGGATACTGCCTTGATGAATAAGGAAATTATGAACTTACCTGCAGGATGAACGGGTAGCAGGTGAAACCCCTCATTCTTTTCGCAGTGAATAATTGTTTTTTAATTAGATTTATGAAAAATGGAAAATTTGTAGGGTTGTTGCTGTAATTAACTTTCTCCTTTGGTCTTCTCTTTGAGGGCACTCATGTACATTGTTTACAATATCACAGCTGTTAATGCTCCTCCGATATCCTCTCTGAATGTCTAATTCCCGTGTTGGAGTCTCTTTCCGTGGGATATGTAGCAAAGCGGAGATTGTCACAGCCTGGTTCAACCTAACGTCCACTACAACAGGAACTGTTTCTTCACACCACTCCCAATCCTTATCCTGGGCCCTTTCCCAAGAATCTGGAGCTGTATTGAAATCAGTGGTAGCGTCGACACACCCTTGTATTTGGCAGGGTTTTCAAAAGAGAGTAGTTTAGAGTGAGGCTGCAAAATGAAGTTTGTCCCGGTTACAGAAACTGTATGTAGGGTTTGCTGATAAAAGTCAACACCATGTTGTTTGAGACAGAAACACGCGGGGAGTTCTTATTACAGATAATAAGATGGTGTAGAAGTCAATAGTATCACAGAATCCCGACAGTGCAGAAGGAGGCCATTTGGCCCATTGAGCCTGAACTGACAACAATCCCACCCTATCCCTGTAATCCCATGTACTTATCTCGCTAATCCCCTTCACACTAAGGGACCATTTTTCCTGGCCAATCCACCCCAAAGGTCACATGGGAGGCTGGCAGGATGACAGTAGTTAGCACTGCTGTCTCACAGCACCAGGGACCTGGGTTCGATTCCTGGCTTGGGTCACTGTCTGTGTGGAGTCTGCACATTCTCCCTGTGTTTGCGTGGGCTTCCCCTGGTTTCCTGCCACAGTCTGAAGATATGTGGGTTAGTTTGGCCATGCTGAATTGCCCCTTAGTGCCCCGGATGTGTAGGTTAGAGGGATTAATGGGGTAAATATGTGGGATGATAGGGATAGAGCCTGCATGAAATTGTTGTCGGTGCAGACTCAATGGTCTGAATGCCTCCTTCTGCAGTGTAGAGTTTCTATGAGACTCACAGCACCAGGGACTCAGTTTAATTCCTGCCTCAGGTCAGGGGAATTTGCACACTCTTCCCATGCCTGCGTGGGTTTCCTCCATGTGCTCTGATTTCTTCTCACTGTCCAAAGATGAGTGAGGTAAGTTGATTCCCCCCAGCAACAGGAGATTAGCAGGGTAAATATATAGGTTTATGGGAATAAGGTCTGGGTGGGATTGTAGTCCATGCAGACTTGATGGGCTGAATGGCCAACTTCTGTATCTGAGATTATATAATTGTGGGACTGAGAGAGGAAACTGGACCATCCAGAGGAAACCCAGGCAGGCACGAAGAGAATGTGCAAACTCCACACAGTCACCCGCGGCCAGAACTGAATGCGGGTGTTTGACACTGAGGCAGCAGTGTTAATCATTGTGCAACCTTATCTCAAAGAGATTGATGCTTTCTGCTTTTAGTTTCCATGTTTTATGGGACTTAGCTGTCACTTCTAACATACCAATCAGAAGGAATTGAAGTTTTTAAATTCCGGTCCTAAAGTACCTTAAATTATTATTTTTTATTGGGATTTATTATTGTTCCATGTATTAACATACAATGAAAAGTATTGTTTCTTGTGCACTATATGGATAAAACATACTGTTCATAGAGAAGAAAACGAGAGAATGCAGAACGTAGTGTTGCAGTCATAGTTAGGGTGTAGAGAAAGATCAACTTAATGCAAGGTAGGTCCATTCGAAAGTCTGATAGCAGCAGAAAAGAAGCTGTTCTTGAGTTGGTTGGTACGTGACCTCAGGCTTTTGTGTCTTCTTCCCAACGAAGAAGGCAGAAGAGAGAATGTCTGGAGTGTGTGTGGTCTTGAATTATGCTGGCTGCTTTGCCAAGGCAGTGTATGCAGAGCAAATGGATGGCAGGCTGATTTTTGCCTGCCAGTATAGCTGCACTATACTATGTTCACCACCCTGTGTCGTTTCTTGAGGCCTTGGACTGAACAGGAGCCATACCAAACTGTGATGCAACCAGAAAGAATGTTTTCTATGGTGCATCTGTAAAAGTTAGTGGGAGTTATAGTAGACATGCCAACTTTCCTTCGCCTCCTGAGAAAGTAGTGATGTTGATGGGTTTTCTTTATTATAATGTCAGTCTGGGGAGACTAATTCACTGAACCTGACAGTATCGGCTGGCTATTGCCATATTACTCCAGAAATATCTAATAGACTAATACTACTTTTCCTTTGAGGGATTTTTGGATATAATGGACGGAGAAGAGAAATGAAGTTTTATTTACTGTTGTTGAAGGTGTCATAAACAAAATTTTCCAGTTTGCAGGTATCAGGATAGGTTTGAACTCCAAGGGTGAATGAAGCAATCAGCTACAGAAACTTTGCATTTATTAAATTGTGCTTCAAGATGGAGAGGTGTAAAGCAGTAACCATGAGAGTATGTGCTACAAGAGGAAGAGATCTAGAGGTTATTATTAGATAAATAAATGGTCAGTTTCTAACTTGGTGTCACTGTTGATCCCGAGGTGGATTTCTGACCTCATATTCAGATCATTGGTAAGACTGCCTGTATTCATCTTTGTAACCTTGTGACTTCTCCCCTGTCTCAGCTCATCTGCTGCTGAGACCCTCATTCATGCCTTTCTTACCTTTGGGCTTAACTATTTCAATGCACTCCTGGTTCCTCCCACACCTTCTGCTCTATATGAACTTGAGATATCTGAACCTCTTCTTCCTGTGTCTTTCGTTGTAGCAAATTCAGATCTCTTCACCTCCCCCCCTCCCCCACTGCTCCCCATGTTCACTCACCTACACTGTCTCCTAGTTAAGCAGCCTTCTAAAATTCTCTGTTGTTTTCAAATCCCTCACTGGCCATACGCCTCCCGATGTTTGTAATCTCTTCCAGCCTCATAATTCTCTGGAATATCTTTGCTCATCTAATTCTGACTTGTCGTGCATCGATTTCAATTGCTGATGGTCGTGTATTCAATCTCTGGGGCCCGGCGCTCAGAAATTCCCTTATAAATCTCTCCGCCTTTTGATCTTCTTTCCTCCTTTAAGGCGCTCCTTAAAAGCTACTTCTTTGACCAAGCTTTTAGATTATAATCTAACCTAATATCTCCATGTATGGCTAAGCGTCATTTATTTGATAATGCTCTTGTGAAGCGATTTGGGATTTTTAGAGACACTGTATAAATATAACTTGTTAAGTTTATGAAGCAGTCCAGTACTTGGCTGAGAGTTTTTAATTAAGGTCTTCAGTGCAGTTTACCAGGAATATATCTCACTTCCAGAGGTTATAATGCTCTCTACATTATTAGGCAGATCCTGAGAGTCTTGAATCAGAATGAGCTCCCGAGGGAGAAATAGTGTTGGTGTTCTGCGTCCAACTGTCACCTCTTCAGAACTGAAGGAGTGTGATGGGTTTTATGTTGTCAAAAGGGATGTCAAACAGAGGAAGAAGGAAGAGAAAGTAAGGGTTAGAATAGAGGTCAGGAGAGGTTAATTGCCAATACTGCCATGAAACTTCAGGGCAAAGGGAGTGGGAATTGTTTTGTTAAAGAAACAGAGTAAAGACCAACCTGTCCTAAAACAAGAACATGAAAAACAAGATTGAAACAATTATACATGGAAAGAAAAGAATCAAAATGGTCTGAAATTGTTGATCTCAGTGTTGAGTCCAGAGGGCTATTAATTGTTTGATTGGAAGATGGTGTGCCATTCCTTGAGCTCACAGACTATCAAGAGCAAGTGAGATGCAGATTTGAGGTTACAATCCTCTGAAGACAGAGGGAGTTTTTGAGGAGTTCTATTTGTATTGTTGAACAGTAGAAATAAGGTATAGTTTTACATGGTTCAACTTGACGTTTCTGTGTAAGGAAGTTAGATTTGTGTCAGACAAAGGTATTTGTATGCATTGAGGTTTGCTCAGTTCAAATGGATCTCAGTTTTCCTGGAAGAAAAGCCATACTATGACGTAATAGTTCTATGACCTGGTAGGTATGGATATAATCGGCGCAATTTGTGGACTTAAGGGTCTGTTTGTGCTGTAGTGTTCTATGTAATTGTTAAGAAAACAGATGTTGGAAACTTGAACAGCTCGTTAAGGAAGCTAGAGAAATGAAGAGAAGATTTCAAGATGTCTGCTATTAAAGGAACAGCGGAAAATGGTGCTAAAACAAAGTTCAGTAAAGTCAGACACAGCTAAGAAACACAGAAAAGAGAAGCAGGAGTAGGCCATTTGACCCTTTGAGCCTACTCCACCATTAATTTTGATCATGGCTGAAATTCAATATCCTGAATACAGAACTGGCTCCGTAATAGTAGACAAAGGGTAGCAATGGAAGGGTTTGTTTCTAATGGAGGACTGTGACAAGTGGTGTCCTTCAGGGATCAGTGCTGAGGCCTTTGCTGTTTGTAATATATACAAATGATTTGGAAGAAAATGTAACTGGTTTGATTAGTAAGTTTGTGGATGATACAAAGATTGGTGGAATTGCGGATAGCGGTGAGGACCATTGGAGCATAGAGCAGGATATAGATCAGTTGGAAGTTGGACAGAGAGGTGGCAGATGGAGTTTAATCTGGAGAAATGTGAGAAAACTGTACACACTGGGTAAGTAAAGGATATTGTATTGTAATCAAACTTTTCATGCTTAATTTTTTTTTTGTAAAATCTAATTAGCAATCCTGTGACTCTTGTTCCTCTACGTTTTCTAAAAGAAAAGTAAAGCTTGTGGTCTTTTGGGGCACGGTTCCATTCTGGGAAATTCCCATGCAGTAGTGATATCGACTGGGATCCTAACACTCAGATCAGCCGTGGTTGTATGAAATGGTGGAGCAGCATCGAATGGCTCACTCCTGCTCCTTGTTTGTGTGTCCCTATCTAATCCTTTCATATCTTCGTTATACACGTAAGGAACATTGTAACATTAGCAACCATCAGTGCAACAGCTAATTGTATCTCAACTTTCAAAGGTGTTTCACCCCATTTTTTTGGCAGGTGTTTTGATGTCTGAGCTTCAATTCCATTTATATTGTGTTTCTATCCTGGAATACAGAATGATTACCACTTTGAGTACACGGAATGTGACAGCACTGGCTCGCGCTGGAGGGTTGCCGTCCCTAACTCTCCCGGAAAATGCACGGGATTGCCTGACCCGATCAAAGGCAGAGAATGCTGTAAGTTACTGTTTCTTCTGTTTTTTGGAAGAAAGGGGAAAGTGTAATTACTTCTTGATGTAGAGCTACTTATTGTATTAGCTGCTACCATCTTGTACAGTCTGTTACGTTTTATTTTGAACTGGATGCAATTTTTAAAAAATGAATCCCAGTATCTTTAGATTATATTCTTCACTAATAGGATGCCATGGCACAGCAGTCTCTATACAGGAATAGTAACCCAAGCTCTGAGTTCAAATCCCACTAGAGTAGCTAAAGAATTTAAATTTACTTTAGGATGTGCTCTCATTAATACAGAAGCTCCGACAAGCAGGATTTTTCACTGTGAGTCTTGATGGTGAGTGACTGTGAGCATTCCAACTATGGAAAGCATCACAGTGATCCTGACCCTGTCCTCTCCTGTTCCCAAGGATAATGAGCAGATAGCAAATGTGGAGAGTTTCTTTTTTCCCCCCACAGCTTCTTAAACAAGGAGTGTTGGCGTTCATTCTACTGCTCAGCTGAGATCAGCAAACACAACCGAAGGTCACAAAACACTTCTTATCATACACAAATAAATGCAAAATACAACAGATGCTGGAAATCTGAAATAAAAACAGAAGCTGGAAAACCTCAGCAGTCTGGCAGCATCTGCGGAGAGAGAAACAATTAATAGTTTGAATCCCTCAGAGTGTCCTGAAAAAGAGTCAAAATATTCACTCTGGCGCACGTGGAAAGGGAAAGAGGTTTACCAGCATCTAGAGCAAAGAAAATTACAGCACAGGAACAGGCCCTTCAGCCCTCCAAGCCTGCACCAACCATGCTGTCCAACTTAACTAAAACCCCCGTACCCTTCCAGGGGAACATATCCCTCTATTCCCATCCTATTCATGTACTGGTCAAGACCCTCCTTAAAACTCACTACTATATCTGCTTCCACCTCCTCCCCTGACAACAAGTTCCAGGCACCCACCACCCTCTGTGTAAAAAAAAACTAATTAAATTCATTTTAATTCTCACTTCAGAATTATCTTCAAGTTACTTTCCGATCTGCCCGCTGCAGATAAAACCCATGGGTTTTATTTTCTAAGAAGTATTTCTTCTGGGACTTTAATGAGTTTTTGTCCAAATTCAGCCACTGTGGTTTTTAATTCTCTCCTTTGCTTCTTTTGTATCAATATTTAATTCCTTTAAAATTCCCATAAATAATTTGAAACATTTCTGATCCCCATCTAGCTCAGAATAAATCTGTGTTTGCTAATAGTGTGGGGCAAAGTACCTGGTGAATCAGAAACCTGACTCACACAATACCTAGAACTCCTTTTACATTTTTTTTCGCTCCATTTATTGGATATGGGTGTCACTGGCTGGGCCAGCATTTGTTGCCCATCCCTGATTTTTCTTGAATGGCTTAGGGTAATTCAGAACATAATTGAGTCAACCACATTGCTGTGGCTCTGGAGTCACTTGTTGGCCAGACCAGGTAAGGAAGCCAGATTTCCTTCCCGTAAGGACATTAGTGAACTTGAAGGGTTTTATATGACAATTGACAATGGTTTCACGCAATCCCTATCATCCAAAAAGAGGCTGTTCAGCCCATTGAGTCTGCACCGACTGCCCATCCCTGCAACCTGAGCACTTACCATGACTCACTCATCTAATCTTTGGGCACAAATGGGCAATTTAGCATGGCTAATCCACCTACACCTTTGGACTGCGAGAGGAAGCCAGAGCACCTGGAGAAAACCCAGGCAGACACTGGGAGAATGTGGAAACTCCAGATAGACAGTCACCCGAGGCTAGAATTGAACCCAGGTCCCTGGCGCTGTGAGGGACCCATGCCAACATGTCATGGTCATTATTAAACTTTCAATTCCAGTTTTTATTGAAATTACCCAGGGAGTCTGGTTTGCTAGTCCAGTGAAAATATCATGCGTCACTGCCTCACTGCATTATTGGGTTGGCAGTCAACTAGCCGTCAACCTGTTTCCGTTACTCAAGGACCATTTTCACATCACTTCAAAATTTAGAAAGATTCTGATGAACTGAGAGGAAGGAACAGTTTCCATTGGCAGGGGAGGGGTGGTAATTAGAAAGTGGTGGGCAAAAGAACCATCAGTGAGATATGGATTATCTTTAATGCAATGAATTGTTGTGATTTGGAATGTGCTGCCTGAAAAGAAGCATACTCAATAAAAACTGTAAAAATAATTCTGTAGGTGATAACCATTTGCAGGGCTATGGGACAGGAGGAAGGAGATGGGAGTAATTTAATAGCCAGCATTGATGGGCCAAATGGCCTCATTCTGTGCAGTAAGATTCTATCATTGTGTGTCGTCCATGATGATAAACTGCATGGGGTGTACTGAAGAAAGCCAGCATGATACGTTAAACTACATATTCACATTTTCATTCCACTTTCAAATGTATTTCAGAATGAAAACTTTATTGGATTGATTATCATGAAAATATGACTGTGTAGATAGTATTCTAAACATAATATATATTCACACCCTGTCTCTCTGTCTCTCTCTCCCCCCCTGTCTCTCTCTCCCTCCCCCCCCGCTGTCCTCTCTCTCATCTCCCCCCCTGTCTCTCTCTCTCCCCCCCCCCCTGTCTCTCTCTCTCCTCCCCCCCCCCCTCTCTCCCCCCCCCCCCGTCCTCTCTCTCTCCCCCCCCCGTCTCTCTCTCTCCCCCCCCCTGTCTCTCTCTCTCCACCCCCTGTCTCTCTCTCTCCCCCCCTGTCTCGCTCTCTCCCCACCCTGTCTCTCTCTCTCCCCCCCCTGTCTCTCTCTCTCAAACCCCCCTGTCTCTCTCTCTCTCCCCCCCCGTCTCTCTCTCTCCCCCCCCCTGTCTCTCTCTCCCCCCCCTGTCTCTCTCACATCTCCCGGCCCCCTTCTCTCGTCTCTGCGCCCCCTGTCTCACCCCCCCTGTCTCTCTCTCTCTACACCCCCCTGTCCTCTCTCTCTCCCCCCCCTGTCTCCTTCCTTCT